>JAPZDY010000009.1:4612949-4640182 GCA_029783645.1 Ctenochaetus hawaiiensis
ATGTTTCGGAGGATATTTAGTCATTACACTTATTAGGTTTAAAACAGCTAGGAGAAATAAAAAAAATGCACACCAAACAAAAGCTCAGGTCTCAGGAGGTTAAAACTGACACTTGCCCTCGATCAGACTATGAGTTTGCTAGTTTCTGCAGCTGGCAGCAGCGACAGTGTTTGCTAAAGGTTCTGATTGAAACTCCAGAAAAAGGACTGAACAGCCTGCAGCACAATCCACTGTTGCACCAATCCCAATATATTATGTAACGTTTCCTTAAAGCTCCGATCTGATGCAGCATTTTATAACTAACATCATTGCCTGCAGCAGGCAATAAGAATATCAAAGGTCCAGTATATTGAATCGAGTGGCATCTAGTGCTGAGATTGAAGACTGCAACCAACTACCCACTCCTTGCCCTATCCTCTGCAAAAGGACCTATCTAGAGCCAGTGTTTGGCTTGTCCATTATGGGTTACTGTAGAAACATGGCTGTGAAACATGGCGGACTCTGTAGGAGAGGACCTGCTTTCTCTACAGACACAAAATGCTTATTGCAAGGTTACCAAAACATAAAGATTTACAATTTCTGGTGATTTAACACCAATAAAAAAGAAAACAATGAATGTTGTATTCAACTCTGTCAACAGCCCTATGCTTAAACACTGAACCTGTAAAACTTTATAACATGAAACTGAAGATTTTCAGTGTTCTGAAGCCTTTTTTGTGGAGACAGATCTCAGTGCTGACCTGCAGATACCCAAAGGTCACAATACTGCTGTAATAAAGAGAAGTCGCCGCAGAAAATGTACCTTTTCTGAACCCATGCTTGGACACTTCCAATTGTACAGATAATACTGTAGATTTCCATCACCGATGCCGAACTTAAGCTTCTCCAAGAAAGTCTTGTTTTCCATTAAATCCAGTGCATTGAAGACGTCAAACCCTTTCTGTATAAAAGGCATAAGACGGGAGAAACAAACTCATGAGCTTCCTGCAGCTAAACATTTCAGATAACATACATTTGTTGAAGAGGAACACGCACCGATTTGGCCAGGATGAGGGCATCAGACATCAGGTCGAGCAGGGGGGTGATAGTGTGCACGTTGTAGAAGGAGTACGCTGCTTTTAGGCTGCGGTGCACAGGGTGGTTCATAATGGTGGAGGGCAGTGTGTAGAAACTCAGGAAATCAGTCACTTTGCCATCGTTCTGTTAAGAGAACATCATTTTGTAAAGCCTCTGAAGGTGGTGGTTTTAGGACAGAATGTCTCTGGTAAAAGTTTTTTTCCTTTTTTTACCTCCACCAGATAAGTGTCGATGATGTTTTCCCGGGGCAGCAGCCAGTGTTCTACCTCTTCCTGGTTCATTGCAGGCACCAGGTTGAACTGGCTCAGGTATTCTCGGAGCAGGTTATGCACCACTGGTACATCCTTCTTGGTCATCGGCCGCAGACCTTGAGTCTTAGGGGCCTGAATGAAGGAAAGACAGGGAAAGAGAGGAATAAAGGCATGGCCCAACCTTGTGGTTTAGGTTTGTGTTGGTTAAACTTGTGTGTTTTCACTCACCTCAGGCAGGCGATACAACTTCATGGTGCGCTGCATAGTCATGTTCCTGCTCAGGTGGGAGAACTTGACCTCAATGAGTTTACGTGGGTTCAAAGAGCGATGCCAGTACCTGCACACAGAAAACTGATTAGTAAAAGGAGAGCAAAGGTTGTGTGCATCAAGTATGAAGAGAGCTTTTCTGTCAGACTCACCTGCATGTGCCCACAGGTTTGGGCAGTACCACTCCAGCAGTGTAAACCGCCTGAAAGATACCCTGCAGGTTGACCCGTCTTGTGATTTCTCGTATCAGAACCGGAGCAACTCGTTTAGAGCGAAGCTTCTTGTGAACGCAGAGGAAATTGATCTCAACCATTTTCTTTTCTCTAAACATCAAACAAAAACACAATTATTAAGTCTACCTGCAACAACCTCTACTGTAAATACACAGAGAGCATTTATACCATCATTCTAAGTACAATTTACAGTAGAATTACTAACCTGCGTTACACTTCTACAATTTAAACTTGATATTCAGTGTTTGGTGAAATTTTTTGAAATATGTAAATCTAATTACATTTCTATTACTGGTTCATAGTTAACACCTCTATCATAACGAAGTAATCATTAATGATGACCTTCAGGCAGATCAGCTGAACTTAACTGCATTAGTGAGATAATCAAACAGATCTGCGATGTGACTGATTCAATCCATGCAATGTTTTTTAGGCTGCACTGTGTGTTCACTTACATTTCGTAGATGCGGATGGTAGCAGGAATGGCACTGATGAAGCCGACCAGCTTCTGGTTGGAGTTAACCCTCACCCCACAGTGCCACTGGGGCAACCAGCCAGGGGGCCTCAGGGCCCTGAGGAAGAGATAGGTCAGTCCTTAAATGCAACACATCACTGTACTGCCATCAAATGTACTAAAATTTAGTAAAAGATTTACCTACGAGTAAAATGAAAGGAAAATCAGTTCTGAAATTAATTACCAGAGCAGGAACTCAGGGGAGTAGTCGAATCGAAACATGTTGTCGTCATCTTCAACATAATTCTCATTGAGAAGCGTGTAAAGCTCCTTGAGCTGCATTTATTAAAAAAAATGGCAGAATTAGACATTTTGTCACAATCTTTGCAAACACAGAAAAGTAATGTAGAACAACACAACACAACAGAAACAGGTTAAATTGTAATGTACAACAGTAAACACTCTTCCAACATACACATCACTTCTCATAGTACAAGTGTGAATTCATAAAACAAACATGCCAGTTCTCTGTAAATTCCATGTGTTCTACATCCATTCTAGGAAAACAATCCAATCTTTAGACACTCTGACAATGCTAATTATGTAAAACACTGTGTGACTGAAAAACAGAACTGCAGATTCTGGAATCTTATCGTCTTTGCATTAAGAATCTTGCCACCATCTTTTAGAGAATCAGCCACATGTACATAAGATACACATTTGTTTTATTTTTGTCTAAAATTTTTACTGAAAAGTTCATTTGAAGATCTCAGCTGAAATCTGGTACAACAGATGCATTTTATTATCATTAATCAGCCAACCCACCACAGAGGAGATGACAACAACAGGACATGTTCTGTTAGCACTGATAAAAAAAAAATCTGACTATTTTAAATGAACTGAAATGAATTTTTATGAGCATCACTGCTGTGAGAGTATGAGTGCGTGATACACTTACCACAGCAGGGTTCCCCAAGTCCAGGGTGTCCCAGCTGAAGCCCTGTGGGAGGCTGTAGGGCTCCTCACGAATGTTGTCCTTGTCAGGTTCAATGGAGCCGTGTGATGTTACAGTTTCCCCTGAAGCAAAACAAAAAAAGTTTCTGACATGAAGCACAGACACCCACAATCCATGAGTCACTCGTCTGTGGTTGCTTTGGTCTTAGCGCAGACGTGAAAGCCCTGATGAATGTCATACCTAGCTTGGGCACAGGTTGTGTATCCCAGAACTGGTAACTCCTCCGAGTGGCCTCCTCCATGGTTTTGGCAGGGCCTTGGCCTACAGAGAACAGTTCAATGGCCTTTTGGATCTCCTGTAGCTTATCAGCTGGCAATGAGTTCACCTGTGTTAAAAGTAAAAAGTAAATCAAAATAAAACATAAACACTGTTCAAATTAAAATTTCCCCCAATTAAATCATTATTCTCTATTCAAACAGTTCTGTTGAGAGGGACCACCTACATAACACTTTTAATACTTGGGCTGTAAACATACAGTGTCTAATCAGCTAAGTGCTGTACAATGAGTTAGCAATATACATGCCGCAGTCCACAGCAGTATTTCCACATCATGTTCAGTAATGAGCACTACAATACACAGCCACACATGAGCAGAAAATGAAACTAAGTGAACACAGACGCAGTTAGGTCTGTGGATTGCTATTTTTTACTGTGTCATGATTTCTAGGTGTTTTTTCATATCAGGAACACAGTTTTAATTCCAAAGTTTAGTAAAAAACCTGACTATTGTTGTTTCTTATTAAATTGTAAATGAACTGGCCCTTATATTTAAACATGTTACTTCAAAAATCAATTAATTCATGCCTTGGCAAGGGGGTCCTGAGAAGCTTCTGTGGCACCAGATTTCTTCTTCTTTTTCTGCTTCTTTTTCTTCTTCTTGGCGCCTGTGTCGTCACCCAGCCCCCTGTCACTGGAACAGAACAGAAATAGAAGGCATCCCCATTAGTCTACTACCCCAGAGGAAAGCCATATCCTGTCAAAATGTATCATTTTAAATCCCTACCAGTGATATGCTTACAATACAGGATGATTAACACAGCATTACACACACTTTTGTACTAAAATACCACATATGCAGCCATTTTATCAGCCTTGGATAAAGTTATTCTTGCTAATATTTATTTCTAACACCATCTCAAATTTTAGTTGTGACACAAAGTCACTTTTAGGTGGAAAAGGTTCATTAAGACTTATTCTGAGACCCATTTCTCAGTGACAGACTTAGCTGACATAGTTGTGCCTTTACTCTTGTCAGTGTCAGGTGTAGTCCTGGGACAGGTGAATAAACAACTACAGCAGTCTATCAGCAAAAAAAAAGAAAAACTTTTAGCCACTTGAAATTGATTGATCACAAGTAAAGTATTACAAACACAGGGACTGTGAGCCTCCCCATCATCTGTACCAGGTAATAAAGGAAAAGCAAAATGATACGTTAAGATATAAATCCCTGTACAAAAGTAGTCCTACAACTGCCTCCCCAGGCCCGTGTGTTAAAAAACCTCCAGTGTCTTATAATGTCATTTAAAACCTTAGAAACCACACACCCCCACCCAGCTATCCCATTTTCTGGCCTTGGAGAGACTGCATACTTACAGAGGATAATCTCATTAGTGTCCAAGGGAAGAGAGAGGCCAAGCACTGGCCTGTATTTGTAACACCAGCACAGATGGTGAATCACATGACCTCTGGAAGAAGAGTGTGTGGTATCTACGTGCGTGTACATATGTACGTACAAGAGGTCAGTGGTTGACTGGGACAATGGACAACAAAACATTCAATAGTTTGTTCCACAGGCTTCTTTTTTAACAGAGCAAACCAGCTAACCGCCAGAACGATTCTTTGTTTCTGTGTGTGTGTGTGAGTGTGTGTGTGTGTGTGTGTGTGCTGGGTGCAGGGGACTTACATGTTGTATGAAAGAACAACAGTGAGGCTCACAATTGCTTTACTTAAATTAATAAGTAGGGTCATCACTTTTCCTGTGCAGCAGCACAACAGTATTGAGTTGGATAAAAAAATCATATTACAGCATTGCAGAATTATGTTTATTCATATTCTTTGGTTAATTGCTTTTTAGCCTGTGAAATATGGACAAGCCCATAAGCCTTCAAATAAAACAATCTGACTAAGAAAATTCACTAGTAATACTGCTTGCAACTCATCACAACAATAGGGCCATGACTTGTGATGGAGGGTCACAAGTGGACTTTGTGGATTTTTCTGAAGAGGCAACCAGCCACAAAAACGCTATCTAACGGTATGAATTTCTCACACATGTATTTAATGTACCTGCCGTGAGCAGGACGCGCCTCAATATTAGCAGCATGGGCTCCCTTCATGTGTCACCGCTTGGTAAACATTAACAGAGGCCATTTTCAAGAAGGATTTCCATGAAAGCCTGTTTGAAGCAAGGGCTACTCATGGCTAGGTTGATTAGCATTTATCATATTTCTCTGATTTAAAGGGTAATTCAAAGCCCAGACACACATCCTTATCATGTTGCATCTGTAACAACATGCAGGTTTTGCTTGTTTCACTTTTGATTCGGCAACTGTCTGCAGCGAGATTCACTTCCAGACAATAGAGGTTTGACAGCTATGTTAGCATGCGAGCTAAATCGCTAAATGTCAACTGGGCTTGCCATGAATTGCATCAGTTAGAGGCAGTCAACAACGGCGTGCGAATATCATATTTAAGTGTCAATCTAACAGAAAGATTGGGTTTTCTTGTAAGTTGTAGGAGTAGAAGTATATACAGTGGTTGCTGTATGACTAGCTTTCAAGCGCACTTTGGTTTTTCTACCCCCATACTACGCCTTGCTGACTTTAGTACAGCGTCGCTACAGCCCGCCTACATGAGGAAAGAAGGCAGTCTAAACCAATCATATCACAGAAATGGCACGCACTAGCCGTATCTAACCAATTAAGTGAAAGCAAGTGGGCGGGACAACTTCCATCGATGGCTGTCTACCCCGACTGCTCGCCGAGGAATTAGCTTGAACTCGCTTCGCTTTAGCGTGTCGCAGAGTGACATATTTTACACCGCTATGCTGCTAAGCCTGTCTTCTTACCCATCGTCAAAGTGGTGCTCTTCATTTTCACAGTCGCTGCAGTGTCCGTGGTCCTCTACATCTTCTTTCTCCGGCATCGGTGCTGTCTCATTCTCATCCGCCATCTTCAACCAGGAAGTGAAGAGCCACCGCGTGCCATCAACGGCTTTAAACCTCCTTTAATGCTATTGGCTGAGAGCTGTGATGGAAATGTCTTGACTGTTGTCTTCCAGCGGCTCATTCCAAGAAACTTATAATAAACACATGCTCATAATAAACTGTTGATGGTTTGGTTTTAAAGCCTTGGTCTTAAATTTCTTCCGACCCAGATAAATAAAGTTTGAGATAAATTAGTTTAATTTAGCTTCTTTGAGGTATGCATATAGTGCTATGTTATTTAAGACTGTCCAACATATGAAGGAGATGGTGAAGTGTTGCACAGGAATTTTGTGATGGGCAAATATACACAGTGTGTAACGAAACAAGATATGATGATTTCATTAGCTTGTTACCATGTTCATTTCATTAGTGCTTTGACATTACACAAAGAGCTGCATTGAGGCTTATTAATGCAATTTAATAGTTTTTGGACAACAACAGAGGTCTATGACCAAGAGGAATAAGAAATATTACATCAGTTCTCTGTTGGTTTCTGTGTTTTAATGGGATTTGTTAAAAAAGAAAAAAATACATGGATTAACTTGAGTTTTCCTTTAAGGTTCAGTGTGTTGGATCGAGTGCCATCTAGCTGAGAAGTTGCAGATTGCACACAACCGAATTCCCCTCTGCTCACCCTACATTTCCAAGCATGCAGGAGAACCTGAACCTAAAACCAAGGTTCCTTATGATTTATTATATTTCTGCAAATAGATCCCTCTAAATCTGATACACTAGAGCTTAAAATTAGAACAACTCTTGGATGAACGGGTTGTGAAAAAGACCTACACTGTCCTCAATGTGCACTATATACACTTTGATTGCCAATCTTATGGAAATGGGCTGCTGAAAATCTGGACAAATATGCATTTACTACTAACTTACCTGCCTGCACACCTGCAGAATAATGGGTTTAACTTTAAATTACTTAATTATTAGAAAATGGATTTGATAACCACCAGTCAGTGGATATTAGTTTTAATGAGTTGCTGATCTTTCTCACATTAGTAACTGTAGTGAAATTTGAAATTAAGACAGACTTTATTTGCAAAGGTGCCTTATCAGAAAGTGGCTATGACTTTGAGAATATACACACAAAGGATACATAACAGTGTGAGATTCAGTGTTCTTTTCTATCAAGACAGCCTTTATTTATTTTCAAATCAAGAGCAATATAAAAAGTTATGTCTATTGCAACATGTTGTAATTTATTATAAAGTGCTGCCAATATTATTACAAATAGCCTCCAGCATTGTTTTGGCCTTAGCCCACATGCAGTTCACTGACCCTCCAGATCTTGTGCAGTTTATTAGCTTGTAAATGGTTTAGCATTTCAAAAGGTAAATAAGAGACACATGCAAACAAAATATGAACATACTGCTTCTAATATTGCCTCTCTTTTATGTACACAAACATTCACTGTCTCTCTTGGTAGCATATGCTAAAACAACAGAAGGGCTCACACAGTGATGTGTTATTAGCACTTTTATGAAAACAGTCATTTCTCTTGCACATTTAATACCAAATGCCATTCAAACAACATTGGCTTTAAGCTTTAAAACTGCATAGTAATTCTTTACTTACCATATGTTACATGCTATCTTGATCACAAATACTGTCATTACAGTTATCCATGTGCAGCATCTTTCATTACTGCACCATTTATTATCAGGGAATCTCTTTATAAGAGTATGAAATGATTCACTGTAGCCTACAGTAATTTTATGCTTGTAATAGATCGTTAAAATTGTTGTTTGACCACAATATTTTAGATCTAAATGGAAGGATGAGAATTAAAAACAAAAAAATCATACATCGTTCACAAGGAGCATAGAAGCAAATATCATCAAAAGTAAAACACTATTCGACTGACCGCCCGCTGAGGCACTCTATAATTGAAATGTTAAGAGCATTAGTAAACATACATGTGTAAGTTAATACTGCTTATATTTCAAGTTCATTTGTAAGTTGTGGAAATAAATTTGTCCTTTGTCTCAGACAATAAAATCTTTCTCCGAAGAGAAATTAAAAGTGTCAAGTATCACATAAGACTAACTGAATAAACTTCTCATTTTGTTCAACCTTCTTGGACAATACAACCAGTGACAATCAGTCAACATCACATCTGGTCTACAATTAATACTCAAAACAACAATCTGCAGAATAAAAGTGATTATATATTAAATCCAGCATGCTGGGATTATAGCACTTAAGAGACAATTTTAGTTAAGTATTGATGCAAGTTTCATTCTTTAAGTTTCAGCCAAACACTTAAAAGTGTAGAAATGTTAATATTTCTAAAATTAAACATACAAAAGGATGAAATAACATGTCTTCACCCTGTCTGACAGATTAAGAGATAATCTACACATTAAAGCTTAATTGATTCAAATTACTTTTGTAACAAATCCTATATCAGTGTGTTTCGGGAACCACAGTCCTTGGTGTTTCCGGAGCTCTCAGCACTGACAAGACCAAATACTCCCGCAGTGCATCATGGATTCATCATTCAGCCCAAGGCAATTCATTCGCTAATAGCCACCTTCTTCATCTCTGATAAACGGCATCTTTCTTCCTGCTTTGGGAAGTGGCTCATTGTAAATTCGACCACTTGAGGTCTAAACTGGCAGCAGCAGCAGCAGTCTCTTTCTCTCTCTCTCTCTCTCTCTCTCTCTCCCTCCTCACAGTTTCTTTTCCAAAGCCCTTTATTGTCAAAAAAATGCCGCTTTCCATCTGGTTCAGACGCTCGTCATGCCTTGCCTTTGGCTATGGCCATACGCTCGGACACAGATTTGACGGGAACTCCTTTGCGGTTCACTTTGACATGGATGAAGAGTGTTGCAGGGGACAGACTGGAACCATCTGCCTTTAATAAATGAACATGTCGATACCCTGAGAAGAAAGATAACAGGCATTAAAAAAAAAAAAAGAAGCCACAGTGATGACTGTTTTATAACATGCAAATGTGGGATCTTTATGAGCACCTGTCCGTAGGCTTGTGAAAGGTAAAGTGAACTGCCCCACAAAGTCATTTTTTGCAGTGTGATCGTGGTCCTCCACTACAAACCGCACCAAGGCCAGATCAGGAACCTGCAGCTGGAAGCTCAGAGTGCAGTCCCATCGTGGGTTAAAGCCTGTAGAGGGCGCACAAGAGCTGTAAATACATCACACAGTACTGTACCTTTCAAACAAACTAATCATGGCGATGGACAGGAAAGGCTGCAAAAATATGTCAAAGATCTGTGCTGCCTAATGTCAACGCCATCTATTGCCTCCACATTTACATTAAAAACAGTATTACAGCATAATATTATATTACAGCAGTGAGAGGCTGGAATAAAATTACAGTACTCGCTCCCTTTGGGAAATATTCATACAGTTCATATATATACAGGGTTGAAGCTTTATTTTTGATGCTATACAGTATAAAATAAGGCTCAGGATTACCATTGTTGTCAATGCGGTGTGTTTTGTCTCTTGCATTATCAATAGCCACCCCATGAATTTCCACCCACACTTGTGGATCCACAATGGAGCTGGCCTTCTCTGTGTTGATTTTTGGCAGCTGCTGTGCAGATATTATCTGAAAAGCAAAATGTAATCAGTCAGTTTTCTCATCAGATTTTGATCAGTGACCCATCAAATTTTCATTTGAGACAAATTAATTTAATCACACGTGCTTCAAGGTCTGTGACTGCCTCGATATTTGGGACCTTATTTTAGATCAGAAAAAATTCTAAGACAACTTTTAATTGGAGGAGGTCTCAGAGGAGAGATGCTTCCTGCAGGACAGGCATGCAAAACATGTTGCATGCACAGCTTAAACAGAAGCAGCAAAGCTAAAAAACATTATGGAGAAACATTGAGGCAACACAAGGTAAATAAAGTATGTAAGAATATAAATGTGGAACAATTAAGGCCATGTCAGACTATGTCATGCTGTCACATGTCATATCAAGTTATGACTGATTTAAAATGGATGAGTCAACCAATCAAAATCTGCTGTAACAGTGTTACTCAATATGTTACCGCTCACCCGTATGATCAGCTGGGTGGGGACATGACCGGGGCCTCCCCCCGTGTTCTCCGGGTTAAAGTTGGACGTGGGGCTGCACAGGAAGCTCGGTTTAAGGATGTATCCACAGCGACCGTTGGGAAGGAAGCGGCCCTGGTTCAGGTCCATCTGCTCCCCCGGTGTTTGGAAGTTGAGAGCCACTGCACGGCAGAGAGAGTGGAGTCATTAACACGGCGAGCCTGATCGCACACGTGCCAACAGAAAACATTTCGGCATCAGTGAATGCTGAATTACAGTCAGTGAATCGGTAAAAGCAATGACCTCAATGTGTTCTCGTGTAGCAGCAATTTGCAGTAATGAGAGTCGGAATAACATTTTGTTGGCACTTTCTGACCACATAACGTTTTTAAAATGAATTGCCTTAATTTGCTGCCTGCAGAACAGCATCCTAGCTTCTAGTCTGGAGTACTAACCCATCTGGCAGCCACCGTTCCACATTTCCTGAGGATCATAGTTGGATGATTGGAGACGCTGGCCAGAGGGGTAGATCCGGCTCAGCTGCCTGCTGTTGTGTCTCACAAAAAGCTTTCCTGCAAATGAAAAGATAGAAAACCACATGCCATGATACACTGGAGGCTGAATACACTCTCCGTAGAATCAGCTGCAGCAGAGCAATGCCACAAAAATCGTTTTGACTTTCTCTCTGTCATGTCAAGATGCAATTATTTCCACTGCTGTACCCGAATCTTTGATGAGCCTCAGGGCCTCACTCTCAGAGAAGGAGGACATTTCATTCGGAAGTTTTTCAGATAGATTTTCAAACCGATGGAAAGGGACACTTCTGCAGTACACCACCAGATCTGATAGCTCCGGGCTCAGTTTGGAACAGACCTGTGAAGGACAAAGAGGAACATAAAAGAAAATTGGTCGATTATCTAAAAAGTTCACTTCAGCGGCGAGGCAAGCGTAATGACTACCCCCGCTGAACTGACCTTTGCAGGATCCTTCTTGGGCGTGTTCTTAATGCTGCTGGCTAGTTCATCGTCAGAGCTCGAGGAGAAGCTGGCACAGCTGCCGTTCTTGCCCAGCTGGCTAAGGTGAGGAATAAGCTTCTTCCCTTTTATCAGAATGCGCCCCTTTAGCTCCTGCAACGGAGGTCATTGGAACAAATTACTTCATTAGAAACAAAAGAAAGCCAGAGGTCTTTAAAGAAACAGGGCTGAGCTGTGTGTGTTGTACCTCAGGAGAAGGCAGATCCTTCAGTGGGTGAGAACTGAGGGGCTTGGTGAGCAGTTTGCTGCCCAGGATGGTGCGGAGGTGTTTGGCCATGACAGCCTGCTGCTCCACAGAACAGTGGTTCTCCAAGGAGAGAATTAGAGGGTATGGGGACGCCTGCAGGGGGAAAAAAAAAACACAGGAACATTTGTATAACGAGCCATTAAAATGCAATTAGATCACATAACAGCAATGCAGGACCTAACACTGCAGTGCTACAGTATGTTAGAAAAAAAAATACCACAGGGTTGACTCAGAGTATGCAAGAAGTGCAGCAGGCTGTGAAGGATGACTGTGACTATGACGACTACTCACTTATTTCATTAACAGCGAAGTGGAGCAGCGAGCATTCAGTCATAGCTGCAGGATTTACACCGGCGAATTAAGTTGCTCTTACCTTGAAGGCGTACTGAGCGATGGTTTCAATGACCTCCTTGAAAGTCACTTTGGAGGTGAGAGTGTGGCCGTGGTAGATGGCAGGTTCACCTTTATCTCCATCCCAGCAGTCCAGCTCCACGCAGCGACATCCCTGAATGAGAGCCCTGTGAGTGACACACACACACACACACACAAACACAGGTGATCACACTGGACAGGTTTCTGAACAGACTAAGAGAATAAAAGAGCTGCTTGATGGGCCTGTGTCTGACTACCTGATGTACGGCTCCGTGCTGCTTGCACTGGTGACTTGGTCCTTGGTAAGGTAAGTGTTGTGCGACGAGGAGATGAAGTAGTGGGCCAAAGGGCGGGTCATGTCCTGGTAGACTCTGGTATGGTCAGGATTTACCACGTCGTTCTCCAGAGACAGCATGTACATAGTGAAGCCATTCTGGGTCATGAACTGGTTTTTCTGGGCTGTAATAAATGGCAAAGTGTTTTCACTGAGTCAGCTAGCTTTCAGTGGGTCTGCCAGCTGTAGTGGTTAGTGTTAACTCAAAGGGTATTAACAGCGTACTGTATATCAGCTCTGAGGTACACTGAAGACAAGTCAGGACATGTTTTCACTGGATCACAGCCTCCATCTCTGGCAAGGATTGAGTTAAACATTAATTTTGTTGACATCATTATTCCAAGCTGTTATTGTTGTGATATTTCTTCACTCTGCTTCACTTGGCAGTCAACGTGTTGGAATCATTGAACCCTGTTGAGTCCTTTATTTTGAAAACTTTATAACTTTTGTTTATGTACAAGATGGAATTTGATGAGATATTATTTTGTCTTAATTCTAAGCTAATTCAAAGATACTCTCTCTCTGTTAACTAGTTTTCATCTTCCCAAACATCTACTTAGACCTGACTTGGCCTATAATGACTGCTAGCATATAGCAGCTAATGTTGGCTAATGTTAGCATGGTGCTAGGTGCTAAATGCTAGGTAGTTTAGCATTGAGTTTGATCAAATAAATGTCATTTTTTGCTGCTGTTTAGCAAAAGTTTTACAGCTTCACTGACTTAGAGTGCATGTTTTAAAAGTTATAAACTCTGTTGCACAGTTTTTATCATATTCTGTACACACTGACAAAGCATTGATAAATTAGAATATTGTTTTTTTTTATTTCTTACTGAAGACAGAGGTAATCAGTAAGCCCTACTTGACCTTTTTTCAATCAATGAACAGAACAAATTAAATGATTACTTGTCATTTCTTTTGCCCTTTGACAGACTTTTCCTCTGATATTTAGTTAATAAAGTTTGAAGTTTTTGTAGGCGGTATTTTATTCTTATCTCTCTATATTTCTGCTATTGCAGCCATTATTGCTCATGCTGACCATTAAGTTCTCCCATGAAAACAAACCCACTCCCACTGCTGGAAACATACCGTGCATCAAATTATTTTGCAGCAAAAGGATTTTGCCTCAGGGTTTCGAATAGCAAATGTTTTCTTGGGTGTGAGGCTAAAAATGATCTTTTGTCAGGAGGCAGCATCAGAGTGGACGTTCACAGTATTTACTGTATATGCGAGTATTGTGGGTTCTTCCTTTAAAGCCTTTAATGAGTGCCTTTAGGACCTACCCCATTCATTAAGCTCATAGGTAAGTATGAGGCTCTGAGCATGTTTCAGTGAGGCGTCTTCTCCTTGGTCTCCCAGGAAGTCGCGCAGCTCAGCAGTGGCGAGCACGTTACCATTACTGGAATAGTGTCTGAAAATGGCATCCAGCTCCGGACGTCGCAGCAGCTCCCTGCAGAATTCCTCAATCTCTATGTGATCCAAACGACCGTCACCAGATCGATCACACCTCTGGGAGACAGGGGGAAAGGGATGAGTTAAAAAAAAACAAAACACAAACAACCAAACACACATGGAGAGAGACTCATATCAAACAAAGGCATGCTTTTATTTTGAAAATGCTTCGAACTCCCTGTGGGGAAAGCATCTCCATAATAATTGAAGCCAGCTGTGCATGCTTACAATAAAAATATGGTTCTCTGAGGAGGGTCAGTATTGGAAATTGCATTAGGAAGGAGCATTAAAATGAACAACTCAGCTGCAATAGAGAGCTGAAGGACATAGCAGGCAGTAATACTCTGCCATAAAGAAATAACTGGCTGTTGATTTGTTTTGGGAGGAGATTTTGGTTGGCTCGCAGGGACCCAAGGTTCTCCCAGTAAACTGAGCTCGTATAAATCTACTGACCATACGCTGAGGATAATTTACAGATGCCTTAAAAATTCATAAAACATTAAAAATGACATCCCTGACCTTGAATAAACAGCGGGCGTAATGCTCACTCAGGTCAATGTTGATCATCTGGAGCAGCCGTTTGACCTCATCATAGCTCATATTCCCGTCCTGGTTCTGATCCGCTCGCTTCAGGTAGCCTCGGATCCAAGTGAGGTGGGTTAAGGAATAAAAACCAGACTAAAGCCAGACTTTGGGTTCATAATGTGAAGAAATACACTTAAATCTTACACTTGACTGGATTCAGCTTTTAGATGTAAGATGTTTTCTTTACCTCCATTGTTATCTAACTGCTAATGACCTATTGTATAGATGTCCTGTTTTGGGTGGACCCACCCAAAATTTCTTCCTTAGAGATTTTTTGGTCAGGAAGTTCATACAAACACTCATTTGACTGTAAGCACACTGACAGATTGGACTGACTGCTGCATTGTAATAATTGTTTCTCTCTGTTCAAGCGGTTCGTTCAGGGTCATTTGACTTTGTACTCGTCACTCTGAACTTTAAGTTTTAGTCTTTTACAGTAACTGAAAAACAAATCAATACACATTTGTTATGCAGATATGCACACAGATGCTAGTTAATTAAGCTTTCTTAGCTAAACTAATGCAGACTAATTGAACAGTCCTGCAGTAAATTCTACATTCATCAAAAATTCTGCTCATTTAAAGCTGTTTCAGGCTGATACTTATTTACCTTCATGATCATTTTTGGTTGTTTGTGGTGCTGTTGAACAACAGTAAAAATATGTTTATCTGTTATTAGGTCAAACCTCATGGTTGTAACTAGGGCAAACAAAATTATTACTAAATGAGAACTAAACACCTGTCAGTAAAACGCAACACATTCAAACAGCTCAATAGCCTACAGCTCTATAAATGAGAAGTTGTTGAATCAACAGTAAACTGGACTGTGTAAAGTTAATGAAGAGAGAATTTATTGTCAGCCTGTTGTATTTGACTGCATTAGTTTTAACTTTGTGTACCTACAAACCGAGTGTGCACTTTTTAACTGATGTTGAGGGAAAACAGTGTTTAACAGTGTGATCTGTTAGCACCCAATTCAATTCAGCTGCTGCCTCAAAAATCTCTTATGAATAAATTAAACTGTAAACACCATTGAACAAGCTCCCAGTTGTTTGTTGTGGGATGCACTCCGAATTTATGATCAAGCTCTTGTTTCTATGCAGGTAGAATACAATTACTGTAAGTCCATTTGGAGAAAAAAAAAGCATCTGCAGGACAGAATAATGTAACTACATAAGAGCTAATAGCTACGAGAGACTTATTTTCACCTGCCTTGTACCAGAGTGAGCCCACACACGCACATTAAACCACTTAAGATAAACATCACCCAGGCTACAGGAAGTGCACAGTATGAAACATAATAAACTAGATACCAAAATAGAATAAAGAGGACAATTACCCCGCCGATTTATCTGTTTACAAAACTACTAATTTATCAGCAGAGAACGAGAGTGTAATACTGTAAACAGAGAAGCAGAGTGTTAACGTTAAACATTACCTGATACCTACACTCATACCATCCTCTGCCTATAAGGGACTGTAATTAAAAGTGATAGTCTGACTATATATAGACACGGGACATTTTTATCTCATCATTACAGCTGATCTCTGCTATGCCGTGGACGTGGGATGGCACATGTGACAGCCGAGTCAGTGACCGTAACAGTGCTGCCTCAGCCACGCTATATTTAATCCAGCATATTGGAAATTAGGTAGGATATTGGTCCAGTTTTTCCTTCTGACTCATGTTGGCCACGTGCTCCTTTAAAGTGCGGAGCCCTCGCACCCAGCGCTGAGCTTCATCCTCACTGGGGCACACCAGGTCCAGGCTCTTCCTGGCTCCTTTGAAGACCACTGTGAAGCACTGCTTTTCTTGGACCGACCCAGACAGACGGCGCAGCGCCTCGGACTGGCAGCCTTCACGCACGCACTCCACTTCTGTTACTGCAACTGGGAGAAGAGGAGAAGAGATTAGACCCAGAAAAATGCTCCCGTGTTCAGGCATGTCTGTCATAAGATCACAACAACACAGCTGTAGGTCAAATGTCATGTAATTTTACAGATTCAAATATACCACCAACACAGCCGCCACGTGACTGTAAAATGTAACATGCACTTTAAAGGCTGCTCGATGGGATAATTTTAATCTGCAGCTTCAAGACTCTTAGCAGTCAACAAACTGACACACATGTTCAGCTGGACCTTCAAGCTGTGCTCTCTCTGCTGATGGCCAAAGAACGAGGCCTTCTAATGGGTTTTATGGCAGTTACTATCTCAGTGTGGTGGCCGCATGGGGTCATTTGGAGGGTTGATTTATTGGATGTGTAATAAAAACAGTCCATAAACATTCTAGTGACCCTGAGGCCTCATCCACACACACACACACAAGTATTTTTTAAATTGTGTTCAGCATGTTTACCTTGTTTGCCATCAAAGGTTAGCATGCTAATATTTACTGACTCACGCTAAACATGAAGTACAGCTGAGAGAGCAGGAAATATCACTTTTGCAAATCAAAATAGAGCTGCAATGATTAGTCAAATATTCAAGTAGTCAACTAAGCAGAACATAATTGTCAACTTCTTTGATAATTAGCTAACTGCTTAACTTATTTTGATGCAAAAAAGCAGAATATTCGCTGGTTCCAGCTTCTCAAATATGCAGATTTTCTGCAGGGGATGATCAAAGTCACTGGGATTCATCCTCTGGGCACCATGAATGTGGCAGACACATTTCATTGCATGGCTAAGATATGTAAGTCGGAACCAAACTGGTGATTTGACTAGCTAAAACCATTACTTTAGCAAAAAGATTTATGTTTTTCCCTCATATTTTTGTCTTTCCTGACAGTTACTGAACACTTATGTCTCAGTAAATTCATTCTTTCTTCAGTACTCTGCAAACACAGCTTGATGTCAGTTCATCTTTTAACAGGAGTCTTTTTTTTTTATCCCTGATTCAGTTTAAGGATTCACAGACCAAAAAAATCTCAGATTTACAACTTGTTTATCTCATGTCTGCAGAGCTCTGGTGAGTCTGGGCAACACTTAGTGCCCAGAAAAGAAAAACACAAACACACGACTTGCTAGTCCGTGATCCTAACACAGCAACCGTATACAGCACAGAAGCTCGTCTGTTTCTGCACTGGGATGCCTGCAGTGTGAGTGATCACACAGTCGGGTTATAAGCAGTGTCTGCCTCGACAAAAGCCTCATTCTCTCGCTGGAGGTCATAAAGCCTCTGCCGTCCACCTCTTCAAAATTACTCCACATTCCTCCTTTGTGGTTTATCCTAGAGACGTGGCAAATGTGACATGCATGTGTGTGTGTGGATTAGAAAAGGACCAGAGAAATGTTAAGTGTTGTATTCTGTGCCATGTGCTTTTAAGCAGAAGACACAGCACTCAGCTGCAGGCGTCAGGACTTAGAGAGGCGCCTGGAGATCGGAAAAGAGGAGCCAAGCCAAGCCTTCATCCAGTATTCACACAAACACACACTCGAACACCCATAGATATGTTCCTAAGCAGCTTGCCAGTGTGGCATTATCAGTATCTGCCCTCACACTGCTTGTTGTCATCATTGTAAGGAGTCTTACACGCTGCAGCTCCGCAGCTCTGCGTCTATTTCTGGCTGCAGCACAATCAAGACAGCCTTCACCACCCGCTGACCCACAAACCGGCCCACCCACACACCCACTCTGCAAGGCTAACGCAGGTTAGCATCGAACCGCATTTCAACATCAGGACGGAGAGAACAAACAGAGAGGCGGGAGAGCTAAAGTTCAAGCAACACCAAGAAAATAATAAAAGAGGGTGAGAGAGATTAATCTCATGCAGGTCAGCTGACACCGTTTCACCTTCAGCTCCACTGCAGTAAATTTTCACTGCGAGAGAAAGTTTAACTCCAAATAAAGCTAAAGAAACATTAAGATCAAATACCAGCCCTCTGCTTTAAAAAAATAATAAACGCCCTGCACTTTCAAGTAAAAAAAGATAAGACTCTTATCTCTTATGGCTAAATACCTTCGCTGTGTCAATATGGAAAATATGAGGCGGTGACATGCCACTCCTGAGGCCAAAAGAGCTGATGTTGTCCTCTAAAAAACAAGCATCCTGCCAGCATTTCTATTGCCTCTATGATAAACATCCTAATCAGATGCGATGTCTTCGTCATCCTGTTTTATTGACTTTTTTTAGGCATTTATGTTCCTGTAAATTAGGCCACTGGAGTAACTCTGTGATGCTGTGATAGACAGCGCTAACAAGATACGTGTCCTACATTCTGACATCCTCAAACTGGTTTTCTCACCTCATCTGAGAAATCCCAGTACAGTTAATACATGACGGGTAGTTTAAAACAACAAATGCATAAATTCTCCTTTATTTTTGTAATATTTTCTGACTAAGAATAATGCAAGATGCCTTAAACTCTCTTGGAGAGAGAATGTTAAATTACCCAAGAGAGCAAATAAAAAAAAACTTTTGCAAAATAGCACTTGAACAGCTTGTGCAATTTGAATCTAGGAAAAGAAAAATAAACATGCTTTTCACCCTGTAAACTATCTCCAAGTGTTTGCATGCTAGTAAGAAAGATCACAGGCAGAAATGTGAATATATGGGTAAGTTACCTGTTTGTTGTTTCTGTTCCCTGTTGTCTGCTGTGACAGAAACCAATTAACTAACTTCTTTATTTGTTTTGGATTGTTTCCCCTTGTTCTTTTCATCCCCAGAATCCCCTGCTGACTTCATGCTGTTAGCCAATGAAAGGCTTCGTCCATTGCACATTGTATCAGCAGAAGAATCTTTCACTAAAAAAAGGAAGATCTCAGATGCACCTACTAACATGCAACCCATAAATCAGCATGGATGTTTACATCTGGAGACCACAAGAAGTGCTGAAAATCCACAAACACGCCCTTAATTAGGTCTTTAGCTGTTTTTCCCTGCATCTTTGCTTCTCAGGAAAGACATGTTTTTTATTCTACCATCTTGATGGAGGTTGTTCAGGCTGTTTGCAGCTTGTAAAAAAGACTGAAGAACCTTTGAAAAAGTCCCCAAACTTCTCTGTAGTTTTCAGGTGACACAAAATAATGTATCTGTTTTTATTTACGTACAAAAAGTGGGACTGGAACTTCATATCAAGTGTATTAAAATAAAAATACAGCATCATTTACTCAGTTAAAAGGTTAATTTTTCACATAAATGGCACTTTGAGTTTTTATATCGGTGATATGAGAGCAAGATTTATCAAAGATAATTGTTGCTGTTGTTGACTTCAATGTGCCCATGCACTACTTTGAACCGAACCCACGCCCATAAGATTAAATATTACATGAAAAGATTGTAATGAAAACAGGCCAGTCGAACAGGAAAAACCCTCAGAGTTCAATCTCTGTGCCTCACTCTCTCTTATCTGGATTTACACCACAGAGGAGCTGAGCACAATGAGCCAGCGTACTGTGCTTGACTCTACACAAGTTGAAGTAATCGTTTCATGAAATTGGTACATGTTATTATTATTATTATTTAACCAGGTTGCATAACCAATAATTAGTCTCTGCCCTCACAAGCAGAGGAGAGGCTGTGAGATCGAGCCACGATAAAACAGCTAAACGACTCTAAAACAATTAGCTGGATGAATGAGCGTGTTGACTCACATCCCAGTCTGAACTGGACTGGTTAGAAAGCTTGCTGGTTTGTTTCTACGTTACTTCCCAGTGGATAAGTTTCCCTGCAGGCGAAGCTCTTTCCTAATCTGATATCACTCTCACTTTCAGAGCTCACTTTTCCTTCCTGACCCTCCCAACTCTCTTTTTCCCATTTGGTCCTTTGCCTCTTTTCCACCTTAAATCCTCCCTCCTGATGATCAGTCAGCTCAAGCCAGCACACACACACGCACACACACACACACACACACACACACACACACACACACACACTCCTCCAGATCGTAAAAGCCAAGTTTCAGACACACTCACATGTCTTCTGTTCCTGGGCTTTGCGGGAGCTCTTGGTGGACTCGCACCACACGGTGAGTCCGTCCTCCAGCAGCCGCAGGTTTCGGCTCTTCTTCCACCTCGAAGAGCGAACTTTCACCATGTTGGCGCCCTGCATCATCACGCGTATGTCCTCATTTTCCAGCCCTGGAACGAACACACAAACACACGGGATAACAAAGTTTTAATGAAACTTTAATGTAGAAATAAACTATATTGCCATCAAGTTACTGCATCATCAGCCAGTTGGGTCTAAGTTGGTTACGTGATGTTTTGTTGTGACAACATATTGGCTTCATCTAATGAGTCAAAAGTTAATATCATCTGTTCAACCATCCATCTTCCCTGACTATCTTCCCACTGTGTTGGCGAAGTCAGAGAGTAAAGATGTGTAAAAATTAATGAAAAAGCACAAAGAGCTAAAACTTCAACAATAAAGTCGACTACTAAGCACCATAGAAACTGAACTATTTCTCTTGTGGTTGCCTTTAATAAGACTACTGGTCTGAGGCCTTAGCACCTCTGTGATGCACTGTGCTTAGCCACAGCAGAGCTTAACATGCACACAACCACAACGTCAGCGTGTTAATGTTTAGCAGGTATAATGTCTAGCATGTTCACCCTCTTAGTTAAGCATGTTGGCATGCTAAAATTTTACATGAAGTACAGCTGAGGCTGATGGGAATACCATTAATTTTACATGTAAGCCTATGACAAATTGACACGTTGACTGCATTCGGCGCTGAATGACTAATGAAGGGATCAATGAAGTTTATGTATTTTCTCCTGATGGAAACATGGATGTCACTACCGAGATCATGGAGGACTGAAGCAGATCCCAGATGACACCGGGCTGCAGGGAACGCATCAGATGGATCATTACAGGTCTAACACACAGAGGCCACTCATGCTCACAGTCATGCCTACAGGTGATCTAGAGTCGCCTCTCAACCCAACCTGCATGGCTTCTGACTGTGGGAGGAAGCCGAAGCACCCAGAGGTGACACACACACACACAAACAGACATGCAAACTCCACATACAGAGGCTGGGTTTGAAACTAGGATTCATCCTCTGGGAACCAAGAATGTTGTAAACAAGACAAAAAAAAGGGAAGCATCCTGTCAGAATGGATGGACCTTCAACTGCCTGAATAAACCCATTTTGTCATCCGTATCATCCATCCAAAATGTCATAAATCACAGTAATTATCTCTTCAGAAAGTACCAGTTTCTTTAAGAATACTGTTGTTTTAAAGAGAGACTTTGCTTTTCTGTGTCAAGTTAACAAAATCAGCGAGTGACATATTCCTTTCTGCCTTCTGTGCCGCTTGGGCCAATTTGATAACAGTTTTTCTTTCTTTTCTCAGATCTTGGCAGCCGACAGCAGCAATATTTCCCCAAAAACAGACCTCACTGACTTGACCAAGCTGACTGTACAAATATAGTCAACACTGTTCTGCTTATACCTGAAACCTCAGCTTGTGTTTTATATACAAACCCTTGAAGTAAATAACCAGAAGTTGAAACTGCTCATGAAGAGGTTTTGAAAAGTGACTTTCTGATTTCACGGTTTTTCTCCGCGTGTTTTTCTTCCAGTCTAGACTTTCTTCTAAAAATGAACAATGCACTCCAAACTCAAAATAAAACCGAGACAAATCAAGTGCTGAGATGTCATGATAATTTGTAGATTTATTTCTCTCTCAAGGCAGTAGCAAGCCAACAGGCGGCAGAGATGGAGTTACACTATGGAAAATTTCAAAGTGTGTGTCTGGCTGCGCTGTTCATACTTGTCCTCCCCAACTATGGAAATATAATCAAGGAGCTGAAAGAAGCAGCTCAGAATGGATTATTATTTGTTGTGAGCACTGAAAGGATCAGGACCTGTTAAAGGAAAGAAAATAAAGGATAAAAGCTGGCAGAGGGAGGGATCAATAGACAAGATAAACACACAAAAAAGCTTCAAGTTTAGAGAGAACTGTAAAGGCAAAGAGCTGTGATGTGGTATCACAGAAACACAGGGATGAAAACAAGTAATTATGCACGGTTTGATTTGGACTTGCTTTGAAATAGCAAGAAATGTTTAACAATCAGTCACAAAGCAGCATGTTTGCCCAACAAATAAATCACTTGAATTTTAAAGGAAGCAGTTTTTACATTAGATGGAATAAAAGCAGAGCTTGTACCATAAGTTAGAGTTTGAACTGCAAACATTTAAATGATTGATCAAAAAAATAGGAAGAAAGGCATAACATAACAGTTTAAAATGAACAAAATTGCTAGTAACAGCTCCACTTTTAGGCTGAGGATGATTTTGAGCTGCAGGGTTGAAGGTGAAAACATGCAGAGAGTGTTTGAACAGACGTTTTTCTGACTCTCACTCCAAAAGTTCAAACATGACACACTCACAAAGGGCTCAATGTGCAATCCAATGGGCATTTCTGCATGAGTCAAATGATTTGAAATCCACAAAACACTTTGTGAATATTTAAACAATTTGTGGCATGGAATGTTTTTTCTTCAAATTAGATTTATAATAAAGTACTTTTTGCTTATTCGATTCATTATTTTAAGAAATTTAACATTAAACTGATGCATCTTGTTCATTTTGTAATAGAATTTTTGCCATTATTGATGACAGCTGTAATAGTTATAGAGTTATTGCAAAATCAGTGGAGACAGAGAGGAGGATCGACTTGTATTAAAGGCAGAATTTCACACAGAAACAGGGATGAATAGCTTTAAATAATTAACATGAAAATATTCAGACATTAAGGGCTCAAAATGTGCTTGAAGACATGATGCAAACGACCTATTTGCATAGTTTTAAATTTGCCACAAATCCTTCGACTTTGATGAAACAACAAGAATGTTTTTAAAGGTTTTGCTGAGAGCTCAGTTGCAGCAAACTGCTCTGTAACTTTTGTGGAAAACGGACGCAACTACAACTTTACAGTAGAAGTGCTAATAAAGGACATTCAGCTATGCCTCATTGCTTCTTTTGCAGGGATGAATGGGACCTCTCACAGAGCTGTCTTCTCCTTTCGGACTATTCAAAGGAGAAGTCCAAACAAACTCTCTCTTGTCAAATTATTCTTCATGGCTTAGTCTCTTTAAGATTTGCACAGACCCAGTTGGCACTCATTCTTTCTCTCCCCTTCAAATCACAGTCCTCATACTGTCAGTGCCAAACGGCTGAGGATCCTCCAAAAGGCCCCCCAAAAGAAGCTACAGCACAACAGAAACTCCTCACAGCTCCCCTCCTTCCCCCTGCGACTAGAAACAAACTGAAGCTGGGGATTTTTTTTTTCCCATCGGGGTCGAACACAAAGAAATCCCCCTGCCAGCCCTCCATCCATAACAAGCCTGTTTTTCCAAGCTGTTACCACATGCAAGGCATTCCCACAAGCAGAGCACATGGACCCGATTAACTGCAGGTCATTGACCACGCTAAGCTGCCCAAACAGCCTTAACTGCCTCCGTCTAAAGCGATTGCTTCACCTTTTATTATTGCTTCTCCAGTCATAACCACATTCTCGCTTTCCTACCTGCACGATCCTAACATCTAACCACAACACAACAAGTAAGCACAAGTCTGCGAGTGTTGGCTAATCAACAGTTTACTGTTCACATTTTTACACACTATACACTCCTGAAGGCCTATTCATCAGGGTTTAAATGGAGGGATGGGCATGATTTTTAAAGGCTGGAGAGCTGAACCGTATTTTCTTTTCTTCGTCTCCTGCTGAAAATCTGCTTGACATCCACTTCATCAGATGGTCAAAGCCCTGCACGCCGGCTGGCTAGCAACCATGCTGATGTTTTTCTAATGCGAGCATTTCAACACAGCACAGAATAAAAAAAATAGAAAGGCAGCAGAAGTAGCAAAATTAGAAATGAAAGAAAGTTGAAACAAGATAGAGAGTCTTTCATCAATCTAGCTGCTCTGCGAACCATAGAAGCACACCAGAGTTTTGAGCTAATTGCTAATGTCAGAGTGCAACAACATTCACAGTTGCAACACATGTCGTTTATCATGTTTACCATCTTAGACTAGCACATTAGCATGCTTACATTTGCTAAGTGGCATTGAACACAAAGTGCGTACGAGCCGAGGCTGATGGGAATGTTGTTAGTTTTGCAGGTATTTGGAAATAAACAGAAAAACTGGAAAAATCAAACTTCGATCTGATGGTGCTAGATGAAATGAAAGCTAAATTTGCAGCTTTGTGCCATTACAAGGCGCTTGTTTGAGCTAAATGCTAACTTCATAATAGCGTCATGCTCACACTGACAATGTTAACATGCTGATATTTCACAGATCTAATGTTTACCATCTGAAAAACATGTTAGCATGCTAACATTTGTTAGTTAGCCATAAACACTAACTGTAAACCTATTCGTTTTAGAGTCTATTTTCAATGAGAAATCTGTCTCAGTAAGTGTTGTAGTATGTTGCGTTGCATTAAAAACAACACTTTGTCGAAGCATGAGAAGCTAGGACATAATGCTAGACAGTAGCTTTACATGAAATAATCCATAAAACATAATGAGATATTTGACAATCTGACAAAACAGTAATCATAGGATTAAAAAATGCAAAAGCCATTTTGCAGGAATTTGGTCATAAACTAAACAAACAAAGTATTTGACAGGTTTTTGGCCTAATAATGATGCTTTAGCCTAGCTCAAGGAGAGCTAAGTGATCCGAAAAATGATTGTTATTCATGCAATAGCTGAGATATATGACTCTGGACCTGCTGACCAACAGAACGACAGAGCGACATCCCTAAAAATCTTTAAAACTGGTGAATAGCAGCTGCATGTGTGAGCAGTTGGCTAAAAGCAAATAAAGGGGAAAAAAAAGACTTCTGCCGGATCAGCAGGCAGAAAACAATAAACATTCAAATCAATCCCATAAGTTATATTTTCCTTGAGGGTGTATCGACTCAGTGAGCAGCGGGAGAGACTCCAAGCGGTGAGGAGGATCAGAAGGAAAATAACTGTATCAGCTGGTCAGTAATAGATTGTATCTGCATGCGTCCTCTTCACTCAGGCCCACATACCAGCTCCTCCTGGGACACGGTTTACATTTCTCTCAGCATTACAACTGTCACGAGAGACAGCTCGCTGGGATTCAGCACTTGCATAAAGATAGACAAGTCAGGGTGTTGCTGATATGGTTTGGCTGAAGACTCGGGTTTAATTTTGATTAATTCTGTCCCACAGTTTTCCCCATGAGACAGTTTGGACAGCAAAAAGGACAGTAATCTTTACATTTCAATACAAATGTCCTGTGTTTAATGAAAATTAAAGTTCCTCCTCAGAGTTTAATGATGTTCTGATGGAATATAAAAACTGGAAAACTTTGGAGTTGTGGCTTTCTGTGGCATCGTCTGATCTGAAGACAGATTCTCCAGAAAAAAAGGATTAGAAACAAACTGAGGGTTATTTTGAAATGCAGAACTACTGCCAGTGTTTTTTTGGACGGCACGCAGACGAACATGACAGCAAAGCCTCTTTGTATTCAGATGAAAACAGGCAGCATTCACTTCTAACATTCTCTTTGTCTTTCATAATGAGTGATGCATCATTCATTTACTCATTAATAAACACGATACAACCACACAGCGAGAAGTCCATTAATACATATTACTGAGGAGGTGATGGTTGTGTGCAGCTGACAGATTCATTTTAATCACATTACTTTTCTTAACAACAGGATTTCACTTTAGCCTACTTGGGCACGTTTGATGAGAAGTGATAAAATATCATATTAAACATAATTCAAGTGCACTTTTACACATAAAAAAAACCCTGAGTCACACACTGTATCTTACTTATCAGGAGGCCAAAGATCTTTCGTATCAAACAGTCCTCAAGCTACTGAGCCTGAGTCCCATTATGTTTTGGATTATTAATATTATGAAGATTTATATATTCTGGCGCTCAGATGTATAAAAGTTAGAACGGTTGTTAAATCTCGATGTGTTTCGGTTTTCTAACGTTGTCTCAAAAGCCTGAAGGATGGAACAGATTCAATCAGGAAGGCTGTTTTGTCAATGATTCATGATTATAAAAAGGTGTATCATTCTGATTTAACCTTGACATTTCTTCTTCAGTGTTTGATATCTCACCAACCCTAAGTCGTATGTGTAAATATGACAATAAAAATGATAACAGTAGGGTCAATATTTTTGGCCTTTCATTCGACCACACTGAAACAAATATGCTGACAGCCATTAAAGTGATAACCCTTTTATGTCACAAACTGGGCTGAACATTTGATAATAGTGACATCATATCAAACAACCATAAAACATGATTATTACTCCGGGAAATAAATATATAGGCCAATGGTCGTTCAGATAAGAGTATGCATGTGTTGTTCCATTGATCATAAACACAAAGTGTGTGAAATCTGTTAGTATTGTAAATATTAACACAGCATTCTGGATGTGGTTTTATATCAATGTGCGGTATTTTGTAGGCGAAATATGGTCCAAACATACTTATATGCATGAAACAACATATAATAAGTAACAAACAAGTCTTTCTAATGATAATTCTTTATCCAAACAGTTGACTTTTGTTGTCAACATTACTGTCTGCAAAAAACATTCAGTTTACAGGTGCAACCTGTGAACTCCAGTACAAACCCATAAAGTCGACTCACTGATTTCATTGTGTGTAAATCCACGAGGTGTGGACTTAAGTCATAAGACTTTGAGAAAGTGAAGACTTGACG
>JAPZDY010000009.1:4640282-4654678 GCA_029783645.1 Ctenochaetus hawaiiensis
TAACACCAGCGACTCGTGATTTCACTTCAACTTGAGCTGTTTTTGACTTGAAAATACATGCAACCTTTCCCCGAGACAAAAGATTCAGCAGTTTGTTATTCAAAAACAGAATGAATGCATTTCTTTGAATAAACGAACATGAATGTTCATTTTCAGCAAGTTGCAACTTATTCCTGCAGAATTTCTTTCTCTCACATCACAGAGCTTCAAAGTTAAAAACACCACCAACAACATCAGACTCTCCAAAATCAAATCCATAAACGTCTCTGGAGATGTCTGTGGTGATGAATACATTAATCCAGACTTCCACTTGTCTAATTCACACAGATTCTCTGAGAACTAATAAATCTCGAGCTGTCAGGTCACATTTAGGGGCTTATGTTAACAAACGAGAAGTCATGTGACACATTTGACACAAAACCTCTGAAGTCACTTCATTCAAGTCTGTAAATAACAAAACTATGTGGTGGTTTCCATTTGGTGTGAGTAAGGATTAAGTAACCTCTTAGACTCGGTGGGTTGAGGACCACTTGACAGATTTATGTCGACACATGGCGTGGAGGGGTGAGGGGTGGAGATGGAGGTGGAGGTGGGGGCCTCGCTGGCTTCATTTTTCAGAATTAGCGTTACATTCAAATATAGCATTTCATTTTCAGTCACAGAGATACAGTTTCACAAGTCAAACATCAGTAATGCTTAAACAAGTGTCTGCATAGTGTCAAAAGTTTCTACATCTGTGCTGCCAAAGCAACGACCTGGATCCCTGCAAAAACACACAACGCCTGAAAAAACATGACAAACCAGGAGCCCAACCATTGGGAATTTAATGTTCGGAGCGGGATTTGAGTTTCCTGAATGCTAAAATATAAACTAGGGATGTGACAGAAAAGTGAATTAAAGGGAAAATGCAGGATTTTATATTTAATGGTGAAATTATGGACAGTCATTATTGGTTTGCATGAATTTAAAATGACCCAAATATAGTTCTCTGTGTTAAAAAACAACTTTAAACTCCTGATGTCATGCTTTGGACTTTTGTTAACTTGCCCTAAGAACAAGGAAAAAAATAGAAGAATTTTAAGCTAATTGGCTGCAAACACACTTTACATTTCTGTATTTTATATATATAGGTCAGACGACAGGCAGACACAGCATCCAGCACATTTCAGAGATTCTGACAGGTGCGACGTCTCTGATCAGCAGGTGTCTATTTTGGGTCGAGGTGTGACTGTGAACTCAGAGGGCTTGTGTTAAGTATTGGTGTTGGACCGAGGTGGGAGAAGACTTGGATGGACAGTGTGAGGAGTTTGAATCACACCACTGGTGTTGGTGAGCACTTCACCTCTTCATAAACACATGATCACCCCAAGCACACACACATATATCCTCCCACACACACACATTGTTCATATCAGCTGTTTATCATGCGTCAGTGAGCTGTTATTACAGCAAACTCTGTCATTCTAAGTATTAAACAGCTGTCTAATGCAATTTTCTCTAATGAAATCATATTTTTTTTTTATCTTTGGATACAACAGACAGTAAATATGGCACTTAACACTCCACAAGTAAGTCAGTAGTAAGTAGGAAAAGTAACTAATCCTATCGAAGTACTTAGGTAACTATTCAAGCATTTTTGTTAAAATACAAAATATAGAAAATGCCATTTAAAGCATCTCAGACTCCCTGCTGGAAGGTTATTAGAATATTAAATATATGACAGAAATCAGTGCAGTTAAGTTCATATCAATAATGTCGTGATATCGAGGTAACAAAACAGAAACAAACATGAACACTAAAGTTTTTCTCACTTCAGAGACACAGAAACACAGAAGTTTTCACACACTGGCGTTTATCTCAAACTAGAGCTGACACTAA
This sequence comes from Ctenochaetus hawaiiensis, assembly GCA_029783645.1. NCBI lineage: Eukaryota > Metazoa > Chordata > Actinopteri > Acanthuriformes > Acanthuridae > Ctenochaetus > Ctenochaetus hawaiiensis. The sequence continues at coordinate 4,642,161 of JAPZDY010000009.1, forward strand.
ACTGTGGCAACAGAGGGATCTTAAAAGTTTGGAGGTTTCCTTACCGAGCCTTTTGGGGTCCGTCGCCTTCTTCTCCTCTCTGGGACTCTTGGCCGGTGACTTCCCGCTTCCTAACATTATTGCAACTTATGCAAACTCCGGCGAAAATGACTGCAGGATGCAAATCAAATCCTCGATGCTTCTTCCTCGTTAACTCTGGGTTACAGCAAGTATAGGGGTGCAGGTGTTTCCCCCGCAAGCGCAGATTTGTGTTGCCCCAGAGAGGCCCCGAGCGGAGAGAGAGACAGCCGAGCGCAACAGTTATTCCTTTTCCACATGTAAAAAAGTCCCTCCCCGGCGCGGCTCTCCATGCCTGTGCGTAATATGACTCTTAACAACACACTTTACGCACCCGCACCTCCTCCTCCAGCCCCGATCAGGCGCAGAGGGACTGAAGATCATAAACCAGGGATGTTCAGGTCCCTGAAACTTGTCTGAGCACATGCTCATCTTTGACCAAAATATGACTGCCTGAGTTATATTTTTAATTTTAAATGTATACCTGCCTTTGGCGTCCTTTGTATCAAGTTTAAACTTCTTTTTTTTTTTTTTTTTTTAAATATCTGCTCAAGTAAGTAACAACGTGATGAAAGGCCAAACAACAACAAAAAAACACCACAAAAACATTTCCAGGAGGTCCAAAAGTTGGTTCGAGGACAACAAAGGAAAAGTAACAGCTAATTAATATTTATTTTACCCTGTCAAAGAAAAAAACCCCAGAGAAACTGTCTACTAACCTTCAATATGCAAAGAGGCATTTTCTTCTTCAAGCTGAATTAAAAGTCAATTTCTCACCATTTGGACTTTAAATGCACTTTTTAAGATGAAAAACAATATTACAAAATTGTTAAATATGATAAATATATACATTGGATAAACGTTATTCCGATCATAAGAAATAAAATTTGAACAAAAGATGAAATTCCTACTTGTATTTGAATGGTTTTAAGTTCATTGATAAGCATCTCATTGGCATGTAACAACCTAAATTCTTCATATTTTCCAGGTGGGGTCAACACAAGTCCTTTAAAAGTTCTGGGACAACTGCTGTAAAATCTGAGGGGAAAAAAAGAGACAAATTTTAATATTGCACAAATGTTTTCTGCAGGAAAAACAGGCACAAAAATATCACCTATGCGATTCTTTTCAATCCGTTAGAGTGCAGCGCCCTCTGTTGGTTATGAAAACAAACTGCAAACATCTCAACAACAACAATAATTTCTGTTCAAGTCAAATTCATCCTCTACGGTCAGATGCATGAGATTGATCTCAATGTTTACGTGCTAATGGAAGAATAAAGCCAGACTTGTATGTTTAGGAGTGAGTGCATGCAGAGGTAACCAACAGCAGCAGAGCACTGGCTGGAAACTTGATTAAGTCTTTTGTAATGGAGTTATAACAGAGCAAAAGGGGACAGCTGGGCAGACAGAAACTGGTGTTGTCAGGAAGAGCATAAAATGTGATCTTCCTCATCCACAGCCATCCACGAGCTCACATACACAAGCAGGTTTGGCGGGGTGGGCGGAAGGCACTTAAAGTGATATGTTTCTTTTACTCATTCACTCATTTTATGCAGCTGATATACCCAGTATTTTACTACTGCAAACACTAATCTGCACCTGCTTTCTTAATGAAAATCTGAAAAAGCACAGCCCTCTTGTGCTTAGATGGATATTTGCCATTGCTTAAATTTACACTTCCAAGGCCATGCATAGAACTGTAACAATTTCTATCTTTCATCTTCTCCCAATTGCAGCAACAACCATGTTAGACAGAGTGAGAGATTAAGTCATGCCTACTAATCCTCGCAAGCTGTGATCTATGCAGGAGCAGCTTTGGTTTTGTAGCTGCACCACTCCTTGATTTGAGAATATGGGAACCTTTGGTATGATTTCTCAATCTGTGTGGTCATTAGGTTTCATATTAACTGGGACATATCACCTCTTCCTCACAGGATTCCCTGCACAGCTTTTTTGCCAGAGCTGAAACTCTGCCTTGCTTCTATTAGTAGAAACAGTAGGCCTGTGTTGTTTGTAGCCATTGGGCTCTGAGTCTTTACAGGCAGTGTTAGGAGGGACCAGTCACCCATCGTAAGAGGTCACAGACTGAACAGACAATATCTTACAGTAATACAGGGGAAATGCTTTGTGGAAACCATGTGTGTTTACTTGATATAGTGAAACATGCACTAAAAAAATGCCAGTGTATGGACTCTTTCACAGTAAACAGTAGGACATAGAGTGTTCAAACACTTCTTTGTAGTAGTGTGCTCATGTAAAGAGTGTGCTAGAGGTATCAATATAATGCCAGTGTGAAGATAATTATACTTCATAAGAAGGTTGCAGTATTTTATCAAACAATTTATTTTGTGGTGTATTTTCTAAAAAAGCTACAAAATCTATGGAAAGAAAATACAGACGACGTGTGATTAAATGATTACTTCAGCGAGTAAAACACAACTACAGCTTGCTAACCACGAGTAAAATAAAGGAAATCCTCAGTGTTGCCTTGCAAGAGCAGGGCCTGTCTACTTCCTGAAACTGAATTAGTTCATCGAGGGTGCAAGTAGCGAATTAAAACGAACAAGGGTCGTTTTAAAATGTGTTTATGTATTCATCAAACTGCGGTCTATACCGTCTTAACGGGATGGCATAACGCAAATGTTCAGACTAGTAGAAATTTATCAGTCGGAAACTCTCATGGGAAATATTAGTTACTTTCCAGCAATTACGCTGCCCCGGTATTAACACATTGGCCTAGTTAGCAGATGGCTAGCGACAGTATTTTTTCTACCAAGTAGTATAATTTATTTACTTTGTTAACGCTACGTGTTCGCTGCAACTGAATCGACAAATCATGATGAAGAAACATTTTATTTTATCCTGATCGACCGCTCATGATATGGACAGCTTTAGCACTAACGTTAGCTAGCCTGGCTTTACGTACAGTATGGCGTTTTCACTTTGACTCTGAATACAATACGGTTGCTCTAAGATGTCGTGCTCAAACCGTACGTTTATTTTGACTGTAGTGCGTTTGGCTTTACACTTTATGGACTGATGCAGTGTTTAATTTGGGAGCGACACCACGTAGCGCTTCACTGCTAACTAACGTTAACGTTTGGCTAACGTTAGCTAGCTAGCTTATCCTTAGCTGTTAACACGACAGAACAGTGTAAAACAAACACTGCATATCAGAACATGGGTTGCGCATAAAAACTCAAAACGGATCTACACCACTCCGTCCACGGGTAACATGATTATTGAGCAAGTGTGAGATCGCCTGACCCACCCTTTAACAACGAAGGGTTCGGAGCTGTGCTCGTAGCTGCAGCTTGACAATAAATGTCGTTTGTTTACGCTGATTCCAGAGTTCCCTCGAGCTCCTGCCCCACAACATATCACTCCGCACAACTCACATAGTATTCACAATAAAACGTTTAATGGTCCAAATGACACCAAGACGACGTATTTTTATGCCTATAAACGTGAAAAAAATTACGCTTTGTAAAATGAGCTATTTTAATGTATTTTCTTGTATGGACATTTAAAACGGACTAGTTTCCATGAGAGGTTTTCTTCATTTCCCTTAAAATACGGGAGGGTTTTAGTTCTATTTTTATGCGGCGTTAGACTGTGTGGTCAGAAGGTAAAAATAAACCATATGTTCATAGATTTTAGACATTAACTTTTATTACACTCTAATATGATTTAATTCTAAAGTATTTACATTAACTTATATTTCGTAACTTCAAACCGTAACCCCTTCATTGTAGATAGTAGCGTCCATTAAAATGCCCCGGACTGCTTTCTTGGTGTGTATTACGTACTTTTGATTGACTTTTGGACTGTCCAATCAGAAAAATTTTTAAGCTTAGCAACAGCAAAGTTATCCTCTTGACCAATCACCGAAGAGAGGTGTGGGCATTATCGCGCTCAAGATTCTATAATATGATTGGATAGAATGGCCGTCAGTGACGGTAGACTTGTGGACTATGTAGTTTAGCGTGAGTGTCTCTAGCAAGGCTTCGCTGAAACTGGAACCACACGTCCCACAATCCAACAGGAGTTACGAGCAGCAGCATGCGCACGGCTGGAGGCGGAGCTGCTATATAAACACGAGCTCCCTCTTCTTGAGTAGCACACTGGACACTGTTGTGACGGCGGAACGTTGTCTCCGAGTGAACGACAGCTCTCACAGCATCGAAACAGTTAATGGTCGTTAGCGACAGTTGCTCTGACAAACCCTTGGAGGAGTAACAAGTGTTTACTGTTCGGAAGTTAACTTTTACTTTGCGACAGTTTGTTTTCAAACGTCAAAACTCGAACTTTCTTTAGTGATATCGCCTCATTTTGGAATAAGTATATTTTTTTGTGCAAATTAAGTTTAACGTCTTTTGAGGAACTTTGAAGCTCAGTTTTGAGAGGGCGAACATGATCTGAAGTGCGCCGGATCGGAGCCATCGGAGCGGATTATCGGGATGACAGAGCCAGCGGAGCAGACCCATCACCTGAAAACTTCAGGCAGCCCATCAGGTGGGATCAGCGGAGACGCTATGGAGCATCTCCCAGCCAGCAACCGTGGTGGACCACAGAACGGCGACAGGGGGCGCCAGAGAGACCAGAAGCAGCAGCAGCAACAGCAGCGGGCGGAGAACTGTGGGGATATCAACACAGACAAGTTATGGCAAATGAAAGGCGGACAGAGGGGGGTGTGCCCTGCCTTAGCAGCCGGAAACGAGCTCCCAGCATGCCCGATTGCAGCTCAGGCTCATCAGAAACCCGACGTTCATGCAGCGAGTGACGGCAATCACACCTCACAGGGGATAAACGGTGAAGGAAGACCGCTGGGAGAGACCTTAAACCAGGCGCAGGAGGAAAGTTCACTCATCGACTCTGACACTGGCTTTGATGCGCGTCTGGGCAAGAAGAGGCACAGGCGCAGGACCTCCAGGAAGAAGCGCAACTGGAAGCCTTATTACAAACTTTCCTGGGAGGAAAGAAAAGCTCTGGAGGAGAAAGAGACGGCCAGGGCTTCCCGGCTGAGAGAGGAGATGTTCGCCAAAGGACTCCCAGTGGCCCCGTATAACACTACCCAGTTCCTGATGGACGAGCACGACCGAGAGGAGCCAGACCTGAACACCGAGATCGGGGTCAGGCGACCCTCGGGGGTCGGTGGCCGCATCGAGGACACAGGCAGCGAGGAGGACTTGTTCGACAACGAGGAGGAGGACGACGATGACGGCAGCGGCGGGGGCAGCGATGGTATCGGGAGGCCCGGGAACGCAGGTGGGGAGTTTCTCCAAAGAGACTTTTCCGAGACCTACGAGATGTATCACGTCGAGAGCCTGCAGAATATGACCAAGCAGGAGCTGGTCCAGGAGTACCTGGAGCTGGAAAAGTGCATGTCCCGGCTGGAGGAGGAGAACAACCGGCTGAGGCGCGCCGTGGAGCCCGGGGGTCTGACCGTGGAGAGCTCCCTGGTCCGACTCGGAGAGCTGGAGAGGGAGCTGGAGAGACTGAGGGCCCAAAACACGGAGCTCCTCCTGCAGAACCAGCCGAGCAAGGACAGGGGCCAGGTCGCCACCAATTAAAGGACACAATTCAACTAAAGGGGGGGAAAAAACCCTTTCAAAGAGGTAAAAACACGGGACTGCTACATTTTTTAAAAAATTGTCATCTGTTTTCTGTAATCAGTTTGTCATCTGAACGATGAAGTCTTTGCTTTGCAATGCAATACTAAACGTTTATTTTCTATCTGGACTGTGAGGGTATCCTGTTCATTTTTTTTTCCAAGAAGAAATGTAAATATTTCAAAAAAATTGAGATTCTTTTTATAAGAGAAAGTATTTGACAACACGAGAATATTTTGTTCGTTTCCGGGTCAACTTCGTAGGTATCCATTGATTATATACTGTTCCAGTTTTCAATGATTTAAAAACAACAAACATGGTATGTTGCATTGTCGCCCCCCAAGAAATTGAACAACAGATCGCAGCCTACTGGGCCAGCTTGCAAAGACTGTTAATGCAGAAGTAAAATCCAGAGTGGACATTTTAACAGTTGTGTGTTAACATAAGTTCAAATAAAATTTTGAAATTCTGCTGTCATGTGTTGTAAAGCTTCTCTAAAAAAAAAAAAAAAACACAGGAAGCGGCTGGTGATAAGCTGCCGAGTGAAACTGCTGTGTGTGGCTTTTATTTTGTCAGCATATAAATAATCACAAAGCTTTTCTTGTGAGGATCCAGAAATGGGCCAAACAGACGACATGTAGCCCGAGTAGAAGAGGAGGGGGGGGGGGATGGGATACGATGGAGGTGCTCTTAATGAAAGTTAACTCACTCTTTTACATGTAGAAAGAATGCAAAATGAATTTATTTTTCTGTGAGTTTCATGTTAAAAGCCAAAAGTAGTTTATTAAAGATAAATGAGGTATATTTATCACGAGCTTCCAGTAAATTACCGGTATTTAAAGTCATTTGCACAGCATGCAAAATATAAACTATTCACACGAGGTAAAATGCAAAAAAGTTTAGATGCAGTTCCCTTTATGTGCAGAGGAAATCTGTGCCATTTGGCTTGGTGAGACCTTACTCATGTGCAGCCTCCAGATGGCGCCATTCAGCTCCTTTTTTTTTTTTTAAAGTTGCAAAACACCAGCCTCCTACTACAAGTGTGTTTTTTTTTCCCCAAAAAATCAAACATACAAGTGAGCATTTTCTTTAAACATAGTTCTGTTTATTTACATCATATAACCTTGCTTTAAAGCACACAGCCATGAGGGAAATAGTTTTTCAGGCGGACAACCTTTTTAAGTCCAGTCATTTTCATATTAGTTATACTCAAAAGCAATTCCAAATGTACACAATAGAATATGTTACATATTAAGATAGTATGTACAAAAGAAAGGGTTTTTTTTTTTTAAAATACAACAATGAGACATTAGGGGTGGATCACATTTCAGACGACTCACACCAACTGTTGATGAAATCACAGACTGTTCACCTTCAGGAAATTAAAATGTTGTCTGACATGACTTACTGTCCTTTCGGGGGTAGGGCTTGTTAGGTGTACCATATTCACACACTGTGGATCACTAGGCAGACAGAGATGACCTCAGGTTGTTAAGAAAAGCAGCTGAGAGAGAGAAAACTATGCCTCTTCTGTCTTAGCAGCATCGGTAAATAGCTGTTAACCGCCTGTGTTAAAGGCAAAGAGAGTGCATAGACATGTCCTTGGCTTGAAGTGTGCTTTTTCTTTTTTTTTTTTCCATTTTATTCTAACAGTCTCTCAGTTAGACTGCTCATATTTTTAAATGTACACATCTTTGGGTCAGTGCCTTTAGTTATTTCATCAACCACAGGAGAGGAGGGAGGAGACCCAGAAACAACAGGAGGAAACGGAAAGATAAGAACCGACCATGGCACTGCAGAACAAAAACACATTCCAGAAATCAGGCACTTGTAGAAAAAATCTTGAGGTAAGACAAGACTATAACTTATCATTTAATATTATTATTACTATTATTATAATTATTATTATTGTTCACTGGGTTATTTGGTCAGATGAAAAAAAACAACAACATGACTTTGGAAGTTGCACCTCCTGTTTGTGTTATTTTTGTAACTCCACTGCCAAGATGAGAGATAAAAAACAGTAGATACATGTTTGCGGGCGTTCTGTATTCATTTCCTCTAATGTACCATTTCCCCAGTTGGGAGGATTTATTAGAGCCCGACCGTATGGAAAACTCCTCGTTATGTCTGACCCAAAGGTGATTAAATGTGGCAGATGAACCCTCAGAGGGGACGTGGTGAAAACTCCTACATCACCGCCAAACAGAGGTGAAAATGTAGCCGTCTGTATGCGCTACGCCACACCTGAACAGTCTGTTAAACACCGTCAGGCTCCTCCTGTGTCTCTTTTACGAGGAGGAACACACTTTGTCTTGATCTCAGTAAATATGAGCGGATCGGTGCAGGCTACGCTCGGTAATCCCAGACGTGGACAACAAAACAAATGAGGTCAGCGATCCCAGTGTGGCGCTGAGCCGCCCGCAAACGGTCCAATATGCTGTAATAATTACCAGATTACATTTCCTCTCTTTGCTACATGATGTTGTTGGAAGTATAAAGTCACCAGAGAAACTCATTTCTACGACTACGTCTGAGGAGATAAAGGTTTTCTGCACAGTGCTGAGAATCGGAGAAAAGGCCATCTATGAGGAAATAAGGACAGGTTTAGTCATGTTTATCTTGTCTCCTTTGAACAGGTACACCAAAGAGGTGAAATCACAATAAAAGTACTTTTTTTTTTTAACTTTAATACAAAATATATATAATATATATATATATATTGAATATAAAACAAACAAAAAAAAAAAAGGAATATATTAAGGGAAACATTTCAAGTAACATCTTGAAAGAAATGACTGTGCACTTTTGTACGCACTTTTTGTAAACCATAAAAAAAGGAACTAAAAAAAGTAAAAACAAATATGATAACATAATATTTATATTTACAAGGTTAACTTAACAAGGCTTTGTACAAATGTTACAAAATCGTCGAACACAAACACCTGCACGCTCAGACATGAACACAAATATCGTTGCGCAAACACACATGAACATTATTAACAAGTAGAGAGAAGAGACGACTGTATTTTGTGTAACTGTGACCTGCTGTTTGTACTGTTTGGTGTAAAAAAAAAAAAAAAAAATGGGAGTGTTACAGTGTCTGTGGTCTGAGGAGTAACAGATTAGGAAGACTGATGTGGAAAAATCAGTAAAGACCCCTCTTTAAAAGAAAACTGACTTGCTAACTTTTGGTGTTTAGATGAGTTTTGCACTGGTTAAACCCCAAAACTGATAAGAAGCACCTGATCCCAAGAACCAGAGGGACGTTTTTTTAGTATCCGACTCTGGTCACTTGAAGGATTTAACCCTTAAATTAATGTCGTTCCAAGCAGGAAGGCAGAGAAAAGACGGGATGGATGCTCGGTTATTACTCGGATGAGAAGTCGTAGCTGTGACATTGATTGTGATGAGGTCTGTTTGTGTCTCTTTCCTGTTTCTGTGTTATTTCTACAAAAGCACACGTAAAAAGGAAAAAAAAAAAACAAAAAACAAAAAACAAGGAAACAAAAGCTTTGGCAACACTGGAATGCTCCTTGCCATGCAAACGGAGCTTATTGAAAAAGAGAGAAGAAGAAGAAAAAAAAAAGTGAGGGCTGCTTCAAAGAACATCTGTGTTGCACCTGGCAACCAACCACGACCCTGTTTGTGTTGCTGTCGGCCTACTGACCTGCAGGGAGTCAGCAGCCTGTTTTTTCCTTTAAGTTAAGGGAGAGGAGGGTGGGGTCAGCTGGCAGGGGCTCACAGGTACTGGTGGAACCTGGAGGTGGGTGCTTGACGTGCAGCCGGTCCTTGGTCGAGTCTGTCTGCATCCTGAGGCAGCACCGGTGTTTTGACCTGGTTGTGGCGGATAGGAGACAGGGGGAACTCGTTGACAGTCAGCGGGGGTCTCTTGTCGGACACCTCGGTCGGCGAGGCCACCACGGTGTGTCTGCGCCAGGCTCGTCTTTTCCTCCGCGTCTCGGGCGACGGCTGTTTTCGCAATCCGACGCTGCGCAGGTCGTCGGCCGAGCCCAGCAGGCGAGCGCGCACCTGCTCTGCCAGAGACCTGCCGCCGGGGCCGGTCGGGGTGAAGGAGGCCGCCTCGCTTGGCGGGAGGGCCGGCTTCGGCCTGGAGATGCGCAGGCTCTCCTGGCTGCTGCCTGAGGAGGGGTTGGTCCTGGATGTGTCCCTCCTCCCTCTGGATGCACCGTCTGACCCAGAACCGGCCCCGTCGCTCTGTGCCGCCGCTCCTGACAGCTCCAACAGGTCCAAGGAGCGAGCCTTGGACTTCTCCGACTTCAGCTTCTTCCTGGCCAGAGTGTCACACTGGATCAGCTTGTGGGAGTTGAAGGAGGGCCGCGAATGCAGTTTGTGAGTGGTGGAGGAGGAGGAGAAGGAGGAGGAGGAGGGCGTGGTGGAGCGAGCACCTCCTTCGCTTCTGTCCGCAAGGTCGGGTGTGTGCGTGGGGGCCGTGGGCGGGCTGAGAAGGTTTGTGGATGAGATGACGGGGGGTTTGTAGTGTGTGTACAGGAAGCTGCGTGGAGCCGCCGGCGGTTGTGCGTTCACGGGCGACGCCGGGTGTTTGTCGGGTCTCTCCTGCGTGAGGGAGCGCGAGGCGAAGCCGCTCTCGTTGTCCGTCTCGCTCACCAGCTCGCTGTGCTCGTCATCGGCGTCGTCACCCCTCCCCTCTGATCCCAGGCTCCGCCCTAACGTGGAGAGGGTGGAATAACCGGAGACGATGGAGCGAGCGTCCTCTGGAGCTCTCCACGTCGGCCCCTTCACCTCCCGCCGCGCCTCCTCCTCCTGCAACAACATGGCCGCCTGCCTTCCTCCTGCCTCCTCTTCCTCCTCACAGCGCTGCCGAATGGGAACCACCGCCACCACCTCCTCTTCTACCTCCTCTTTCACTTCGCTTTCTACGACTTCCTCGTCTTCCTCTTCCTCCTCCTCCTCTTCCTCTTCTTCCTCATCGTCGTCCTCCTCTCCCTCTGCTCGAGGAGCAGTGTCTCCTGCAGGCGACTCCGCCTCCTCCTCCTCCTCCTCTGCGCCCAGATGTCCGGCTTTGACCGGCTCGTGCTCCGAGTCGTCGTCGGTGCTGCTGCCCACGCGGCGGGCGTTGTGGCGCTTCCTGCGTTTGCGGCCCGTGACAGCTGACATGATGGACAGAGTCAGGAAGTCTTTGGGCGAGAGGTCTTTCTTTGACCCCCACGACCCCTGAAAAAGAACAAAACAATACTGTGACGATCATAAACTACACTTTATGATTTTTATTATAATTTATGTTTAACTTCTGCTGGTTGTTTCATTTTCTAAGAACATCTGTGTGCATGAAAAACCAGAGCAACCTTGCATCATCTAAGCAGAAAGTTACCTTTGATTTAGCTGAGTCACTGTTGGTTGAGTCTGTGGAAAACAGAGTGAAAACATCGGCGGGTCAGAACCACTGAAGCTCACAAAAGGCCAGAACAGTCATGGCTGAGGACACAGAGGCAGTTGGTGCCATCATCACTCTTTTAAAGGACGAGTGCGCGATAAATTACAGAGAAGTGCTTCTGCACCGCTGCGTGTGGGATGAACAACTCTGTAAAAGTTTATATCACAGCCGGTGTTTTCCATCGTTTGTAAAAGGGAAAACACCTGCTGGGTTAAAAACAAAAAACAAAGTCCTTTCATAAATTTAAGGAACTTCCTCTGTGCCCTCTGACCTTTCACTTGCACAAAGACACTGAAGTTTGTGAAGGAGAAACAATGATTGGGGGGGGGGGGCAGGGTTTGGTGTTTGGAGGAAAAAACTGCATTCAGAAAAAAACCACAGCACACACTGATGACATCAACCGGTGAAAGAAGCGTTGAGGTGTGAAGGTAAGAAGTAACTTTGAGTTCAAAGTAAGGAAAGAAACACATTCCCTCACAGAAACACAAACACACTGATTTTGTCTTTACCAGAGGGATTAAATCTAAATTTTTAAAGGAACTTGGGGGGTACAGTTGGGGGCTCTAGATGGCAGTGTTTCTCATGTACCAGAACAATAATGTTTATTGTGTGTGTTGCTTCCTAAAAGTGTCTCAGTTGTGGGACAAACCTTCATAATCTCTCTTTAATCTTCATGCGCCACCATTAAAACACGAGTCGATGCACTCAGAATTTCCAAAACCACAGCTTAACTTTGGTCATTTCACTTTGTCACTGGATCCACTTCCCCTTATGGTGGAGAAGCAGCTTTTCACAGTAAAATCAAACAATCAATCAATCAATAAGATTTTGATGTGTTATACTGTCAGGACTCAACTAAGATACAAAAAAACTGATTGTCCTGAAACAAGTTAATTATTTAATTAGTCTATTGCCAAATAGTCTATCAATAACTTAGAGAATTGATAAATTAAAAATATTAATTAGACAACAATTGGACAAAATCATCCTTAGATCAATTGTTCTCTAAAAAAAGAGTTAGGATTTGCAGTTCTGAACACTGCTGGCTTCAAGTTTCTGCCATAAAAATTAAAATTTGTGACCAACTTGGAGGTTAGGTTGATAATTTTACTAAAAAATATAGAATTAATGTCTAAAATTTGGCCCAAAAAAGGCAAAATAGTGACTGGTTTAACGAAAATATGAGTAATGGAAACAAGTCTAAGGATGCAGGGTCTCATATTGTGCTGTTCTTCTTGAAGTTTGAGCCACATTACTTAATAAAAGAGCTATCTTTAATGTTAGTTTCGACCATTTTGGGAAAATAAAAGTGTTTATCAGTGATATCAAAAGTTTGGGCGGCTACTGAGCGTCACACAAATAAATCAAATGAATAGAAAGTTTAATGTCATCGGGGCTTTGAAATGGCAGGTGAGAAACAGCACCATCTAG
>JAPZDY010000009.1:4654778-4682796 GCA_029783645.1 Ctenochaetus hawaiiensis
ACACTGTGCTCGTTTAATCTTTTTTGCTTTTATTTTTCACAGATTTAACTGTGTTGCTGCTTAATTCATCATTTAAACTCGCACATGTGTTTGTCTGAAACGGTGGGTCTGAATCTGCTGCTCTCAAACTGTGTGTGTGTGTGTGCGGGGGTGGGGGGCTCCTGATGATTGGACCACACTGATTTAAATCGGCCGCAGCATGACAGGCCAAATAGCGAGGGAGTTGTCTCAGTTTACACTCCCGTGTCAGATACAGCAGCTTTAACAGGCGGGAGAGCGACCAGTCACCCATTAATTCATTAGTCAGACTGAGGCGACGCCGAGGCGACGCTGAGGCGACACGTTCTCACAGAAACCTCCATCTGACACTGAGGGGGAGACGTAACAGAGACCATGGAGACACAAAGCCATCACCACCACTGACGGTCTCACTCTCGCCCACACACACACACACACACACATTATTTCACTTTCACAACATGATGCACTGACTCTGTTGCACACACACACACACACACACACACATATATATAGCCAGGGGAGTTCCCATCCTACCGCAGCGGCTGCTCCACAGGCTCAGCTAAGAGAAGGAAATGCAGAAAAACGTACAGAGAAAGTGAAAGATGAGCAACGTGAAGGAAAAAAGAGGTCAGCAGAGAGGAGAGAAGTGTAGAGCATGCTATCAAACACAAGAAAAAAAAAACAAAAAAAACACTCCGAGAGCTAACGGATGGCATTTCTTTATGCTGCATTCCAGTTTTTTGTAGGAAAGTAGGGAATTCTGAGACAAACTTTCAAGGAAAAAAAAAGAGAAATCTGATGTTTTTAACTCGTTTAATCTCAAATATTGTTTTAATTGGACAGAATTCAAAGTGTCTTTTCCTGAGAGTCGATGCAAAACACCTTGATAAGAACTGAGAGCAGCAGTTCACTGGAACACAGACAGTAACGATGGCACACTGATGGGGAATTTCCTACTTCCATCTTTCAAACGGAAAGCAGCAGTCATTACTGGGTGGCCGCTTACAGCTACCAGAATGCAATTGGTCGGCTTAGTCAGAGCTAGCAGTGATTGGCTGAGGGAGAGTAAGCGGCTCACCTGAGGCCTCCCCGAGCATACCGGTCCTGCCGATGTTGGACAGCAGGTGGTCGATGTTCGGGGCGGGCTGAACGTCCTCCGTGTCCACCGGCGTCTGGAAGGAAAAGACGCAAAAAACAACAACATTTACTGACTTTTCTGTGTCTCTGGATACAGGAAGAACCAGGAAAACGGAAATTATTCACATCTATTATGAATAAACTGATGTTTCTAGAGATTAAGTGGACTTGTTGATGCATATTGTTACTAAGAAATCTACAGTTTTAGGGGAAATGATGTTTAAATGTCAGCTGATGTAATTTCTCTACAGGCTTCACCTCCGTTCTCAGTCACAAAGATCAAGTTGAAAGCCCTCATGATAACGTGTCACCTCATAAACAGCAGAGTGACTCATTGTGTTTTAAAACAGCATAATCACTTCATGCTATGATCAGAAGAGACATTACAAATGTTCAATTCATCTTTCTTCACTGCAGATAGACGAAGATAAACAGGCCGCAGTCATCTCAGATTCAGCCCTCCAAGACTTATTTACAAGATAAAAATCTCTCGTTCCAAGAAGAGTTCTTGTCGTGTTTCAGGGGAAAAAATGACAAAATGAGGCAGTTTTCTGCATTAAATCCATAAAAAGACACTTTAAATTCACTGAAACAAACAGCTGCTCTCAGGACGGAACAGTGCAGCTTCAAATTTCTGTGGTTTCTCAATTTAAGTTCATTATATTTATGAAAAACTTAAAACACTCCCACAAAATAAAACCTTACAACTTGTGACAGTATGTTTAAAATGGATCCTGAGCTTTTACTCAGAGTTATTTCACACCAGCTTGGAGAGATTCTCAGAAAATGAAGTCAGACACGACATGCTGTACATAGTTTCAGCTGTCAGAGACGCTGTGCATCTTTAACCGAGTGTTTACTGTCTCTGCACATAATGAGGTACAAATATATAAATCTTTATTGATCCTATGCTATAAAAGAACATGGGAAACATACCTTTTCATCCTTGTCCAGCTCATCAGCGAAAAACCAGATGCCCTACGAGAATGACACAGAAATATTCAGAGTGAAAAAGGTTGGATGTGATTCTCTCTGTGTGTTTGTGCAGACCTATTTTAGCTTCAAAGGTGAACAATGTAACTTTTTTTGGGGGGGAAACAATTTTGGTTTTATGGTCCAGATGGGCAAATTGCTCTTTTTGGTCTTATAAATGGTGAATCGAATGCATTTATACAGAGATTTTCTGGTGCTTCGACCACACAAAGCACTTTGCAGTACAAGTCAGCTCACACACTGTTATGGCAGAAGGGTTTCTATACAGAGTGCCAACCTATTTATCAAGACATACACTCACACACTGATGGAAAAACCACAATTTAGGGTTCAACATCTTGTCCAAGGACACTTTGACGGGAGGAGACGGGGATCCAACAACCGACCTTCTGAACCACAAGACTTTACAAGTGTAAACCTTCAGATTTAAAGCAAATCTAAAACTAAATTTAGCTCCTGCAAACTTCCGTTCCGTGTATGAAGAGCTCTGTATTGTTGTTAGTTTACAGCTCTGTAAAAAAGCTGTATGTTTCACCTTTAAACAAGTGTTTTAAGGACAATTTGGCCACTTCTCATCATGTTTAAGTATCATTTTTGGGTTAAGACTTGGTTTAAATGTTGCTTTTGTTTCATGCAAATGCAGTTCAACTCTTTCACTTTCTGTGCAGAAAGTTTGAAGTTAATAACTTATTTGAAAACTGAAAGTCAGCACCGTTTGAGAAAATGAACAAAACTGTTTATAGCTTCAACCTTTCTGCATAATAACTCAAAGAGTTGAACTACTTGTAGATATATCGAGAGCTGTCGTCTCCACCTCAGGCCACAAACTCGTAAATTAACCCTTGGTTATGGTTAAATTAAAGGGTGTGTGTGTGTGAAGCATCTCTCACATGTTGGATGAGCGTCTCGACTATCTTGTAGCGGTCGGGCATGTGTGTGACCATGTCTTTCATGTTGTCCTCCGACGTCCGGACCAGAGTCGGGCCGAACACCAGAGCCAGGTTACGAGGCTCCATCTGCACACAGGAGGGAAGGACGTGAAAAACAACGACAAAACAATGATGCATGATTTTTATTTCAGAGCTTTCTTCTTACACACACCTTGTTTTTATCCGAGTTGTCGGCTACAGTCTTCAGGTGACCAACCAGGAACTTCAGAGTGTGATAGTAATGATCTGGGAGGTCTCGGATCTACAAAACCAGAGGAATGACGGTGAGAAACCTGTTGAGCCTGACCGACTTCCGCCACGCACACACACACACACACACACACACACACACACACACGTACACACACAGATAAATGCCTAAAATTCATTCACGAATACAAACAAACACACCAGTTTCTTCATTGTTTTCAGTCTGTCTGACGCATTTTCCATCCGATTGGCGTCGATGAAGTCGTTGTATTTGTCTGTAAAAAAAACACGAGAAATAATAAAACACATGTGAAGTGAGTTGGTTTGACGTGAATGCACTGCAGCGTGAAGCCGAGCTGTGAGTTTGCGGCTTGTCTTGACATGTTTACACTCACCGTTGGTGAAGAGCGGCTCTGGAAGTTTCCTGAAGAAAGATTTGAGTAAACTGCTGACAACATTGAGGTCCTGCCACTTCTGTTGACGGTGAAAGACACAGAGAGAGAGAAGTCAGCAGTCATAATATTTAGAGCTTAATGAAACCCATCGGTCTGAGGTCTGTGAGGTGTTTCCTGACCTCCTCTGCAGGGTTGATGTCGATGCCCTTGTTGAGCTGATCCTGAAGCATCGACACCATGGCGTTGTTCCCGGGGACTCTGTAGATCCCCGTGTACTCCAGACCCATGTCCTCCACCAGACCGCAGCAGATCTCCACGATCAACGGGATGAACTGAGACGAGCACGGACAGGATTTAATCACAAGAGCTCACGTTTCGGTGCATTCAGGTAAGTTCGAGATGAAACAGAGGCTGACCTTGTTGTTTACACCCGGCTGACAATCCTCCAACCTCACGCCGAAAGCTTTGGGTCCGGCCTTCTTCGTCTTCTTCATGATGTTTATCCCCCACGGAGACTTTGGAGCTCCGCTGTCATCTAAAGACAGATCAGACAAAAACTTAGATTCGACGCAGAGCCTCAGTTCTTAGCTTTCATCAGAAAAGAGAGTGAATAATTACCTCTACTCCGTCTATAACACAATCATCCCGGGCTGTGCCAACGGCTTCCAATATTCAATCAAAAACAGTAATAACAGTAATACAGTTTGTAGGTCTGATGACTGATTTATGTCCTTGACTTCTTAAGTGGCCGTCAAAATTCATGAGCTGTGACTGTTACATTTAAGTGCTTCAGATTGCTGCGTCTTCTGTTGTTTAGTTTCCTTCTTTGTGTTTATTTTTTAACATTTCTTGGTTTTGGCGTCAACAGAACATTAAACCATACAAACCTTCATATTAACAAACCTCACTACGTCAAAATCAAACATTCAGAGGAAAAATAAGACAAATATATAATCTCTTAATAAAATCTGTATTACTGTTTATGGTGCTGCTTTAATATTTAATATTTATTTTATCCACATCATTTTCCAGGAATTTGCATTAAAGTGATTCACGTTTCCTGAATTCTATTGATTTCTTTCTGACCACATGGGTTCGTTTCTTTCTAACAAGGCAGGACGCCATTTTCAGTGACCACATCACAGACCAGACACGAAGCAATCCCCCTCCTGAAGCCTGAAGCAGGCGAATTTCAATCAGCGGTGCTGCTTTCCAGCCTGGTGTGAAGCGATTCGAGTAGATATATAATATACAGAACCTCATCTTTAGAGGGATCTCTACGGCAGCTACACAGTGTTTTCTTTGTTTCTTAACATGATCCAGTGATGCAGTGCACACTGGCAGTGCGTCTGCTCTCTCTTCCCCTGACACTGACCTTTGCCCTCTGGTTTGGGGGAGCGTGGAGCCCCGGCGGCGTTTTCTGTCTTGGCGAGCAGGAAGGGAGGCTTCATGCGAGGCAGCCTGGGAGAGGAGTCGGGTTTGCTGCCTGTTGGACTGCAGGGGGAGACAGAGAGGCAGGTTTTAAATTCCAGCTGTGAGTGCAGTGCAGATGTTAAAGCAGCTTCATCACGTTCAGCTACAATCTGTCACCTCTGTTTTCTGTAGTCGTTCAGCTTCTTGTTGATGAGGGCCTGTCTGGAAAAGCCGAGCTCCTGCAACAAAAAAAAACACACCTGTGTTACGATTTCTGATAAAAAATGCACACTACAGGTTCAAAAACAGAGGGGATTAAACATGACGGATTGTGTTGCGTCCTCTGACCTCGCTGTCCGTCTTGCTGTTCTCCCTGATGACCTTGATCCAGTCCAGCATGTCCTCCCGGTCCTCCGCCTGCAGCAGGTACTCGCAGAAGTCCTGGGTGGTGAGCCGCAGGGCGTGCTTCCGTTTGGTCTCGCTGTACGCTATGTCCACCAGGCAGCCCCGGATGCTGATTGGCTGCTCGTCCTCGGCCGAACCTCCGATGGTGGCCCCCCGAAGCACCGCCTCCCTTTTGTCCTTGTAGAGGAAGAGCGAATGGGAGCGAAGCACCGAGAAGACTCGCTTCCACGGACGCATGCCGCTGCCAACCTTCTGTGACGGACACATGAGATGTGACGTGAGTCTCTGAACACTTTTAATGCTTTTCTGCCTTCAATTATTTTACTAATCAAGCCCGGTGAGCCCACCTTGCCCTTCTCAGTGAGGATTTGTTTGAAGTGCAGCCATCCTTCTCGCCGTACGTCGCTGTAGGTGATGTTTCCCAGCTCTGAGGTGGAGTGGCGCTTCGATCGAACCTCCTCTGCGGTTCCCAGGTTGTCCAGAGACTGAAACACAAACAGGGAAACGTTCACAACATTTGTTGACATATCAGCTATTAAAAACCCTAAAATCTGATTACTTTCACTTTTATTTCAGTATGATAAAGCAAAACATTTGCATTGTAGTGTTAATATGTTTTTTTAGAGGTGCTGAGTCAACTTTTAAAGGCCAAATTCTTCGGGATCCTGTGCTGGTGAGGGTTCAGCTGTTACCGCTGTTTGGCACATTTCATCATGAATCTCAGACTTTTCCTTTCATCACATTACATCATTTTTACAATTGATGCAACAGTAGAAATGGCAGCAGTTTTCTGGCCTCTTTGTCCTTCTGCACTGTAAGCTGCCACAAGCTAATTTAAAAACTCACTCAGCTCACAGCTTTGATGCACCTGAACTGTAAAAATGAAAAGATCTACAACATTTTCTGATGTGCAGAAATCAAAAAGGGGAACAGAAGGACAAGATTTCAGCTTAAGTGTTTTTAAATCAAGATTATGTTGCTTTTCAAAGAGGAAAAGAAGATATTTTATCCTTTGAAAATAAAAAAGTAGAATTGATCAGCAATAAAACAAACCCTTGCTCAATCATTAAGTATTAAAGGTATGTGAAAAACACAAGTTTGCTGCAAGTTCTGCTATTTTAAACTGTTTCATGAAAGAAGTAAAACACAAATTGAAACACTCAATTTTGATGTTAAATGGAAAAGAAGGAAAATTCAAGTTGCCATCGATCTTGTAGCACTGTAGGCCACATCACATAACATTTTTAAAAAAGTTTACATGGCAGAATTTGAAAAGAAAATACCAGTAAACTGTCTTAAGGTCTGCTGGTTTATTAAAATTGCTTTAAAGCTGCTTGTTTGTACTTTTTTTCTAACAAAAAAACATGACAGTCGACCCTCCAGACCTGGTTAATGAAATGAAAAGTCAGCATCTAATGTTCGTTAATCAAAGGTGAAGAACTCACCCCATCTGTGAAGAAACTCTTCACTCTCTTTGGTAGCCTCCTGAAAGACCAACAACAACAACAACAACAAGAGTTAACTATCAAAGCGTCTGCCTGCACGTCACATCATGTTTGTCTCAGATGGTCAGCACTCACGAGAAGACCCGTCCTTCCTCTCTGAACGTGTTGAGTCCTTCGTCGCACGACTTGGAGCGCTCGGTGGTGATGGCTAGAAGATAGGAGGAACGGCGACTGGATTTAATACTGCCTGCTCGATGAGAGGATGAAATGAGCACGGAGAGAGAGAGAGAGAGAGAGAGAAGAAAAGAGAAACAAAGAGAAAGACAGAGAGAAAGACAGAATGTTGATGTAATGCCAATCACCAGCGTGGACGGTGTTGGATTAGGAGGTGGGGAAAGTGAGGGAGGGAGGGAGGTTTGAGTGAGGAGTGAGGAGGTTGGTGAGGTGAGGATGGACGGTGGGGAGATGAGCTTGAGCGTCCGGTTAGATCGAGTTCTCTGTGGTCACTTTTCTCACCACTGACATGCAGGTGTAGCTTCTGTTTCTGCAGACTGACATGCATTTTGAGCCGTTTGAGTAAAGAAACGTAACGTGCGAATCATTTGTCAAACTGATCAGAACTGAAAGTCAAATGAATCTGAAACACATTAACTTTTGGATTTCATGCACAACTTAACAAAACGAATGCATTCAGAACAAACATGCTTGTTTCGATTTTTCAAACATCCAGTAAATAAATTTGGCATGCAAAAATGTAACAGCATTGCTTAAAAAAACACACATCTTTGCAAGGATTTTATCTTATTATTGAGCCTCAAAAGCCTTGTTTGAAAGTGTAGATGGATTATTTAAACCTCTTTCCAATAAAAAATACATTTTTTAAAGAAATTAGTGCCAGTAATGTGATAGAAAGCCTCATTATTTGACAAACTGCTGCACTGGAATCAAAGAGAAATTCACTTAATCCAAGATGAATGATTTGATTTGAATAAAAAAAGGCTGCAAACTTTAGATATTTCCATTTAATTTGAGAAAATAAGACTTTTTAAGGCTCAATATCAAAAAAATACTTGATAAGATGGAAAATGTAGAAGACCAACATCCAACTTTAAAATCTCATGCACTCTTCCTCAGTCATCTTTAACATCGCAGGTGAACGCGACAAATCAGATCATTTTTTCGTGCTGCATGCAGTGGGGGGAGAAGCGAGGGGAAGGAGGGGGGAGGAGGGGGGGGGCACTCACTGCAGTCGTGTGAGAAGAGCCTAGTGAGGGGAAAGGTGAAGGTGGGGGAGTTGGGGCTGGTGACCACGGCGGGCGCCGAACTCATGCCGCTGGACACCACGGAGGACGCCGGCACGTGGCGGGCGCGCAAGTCAGCACCTGGGCTGGTCGGCTCATCTGTGGGAGGGTGGAGGGGAAGCAAGGGGGGGGGGAGGCAGGAGGAGAGGAGAAAGGAAGAAAGGATAGGGTTAGATGTTAGAGAAAAGGTCAGAAGAGAAAATATCAGGAAAAGGGGAAAAAAAAGGGGGGTTAGGTTAGCAAAAAAGGTGAGGAAGAGGAGAGGTTTTTTTTTTTTTAAGGGAGAGGAACGGCGAGGAACCGCAGGTTTGCCATCAGAGACACTGAACAAGAGCATTCACTTCCATTTCTTTCACTTTGCATTTAAATTTCATGCTTTCAGCTGCAAAATCATCACATGAAACATTCACACTTCAACGCTGGATTCCAGTGAGACACAAAAGACGAACTACAAACACAATTCATTCACTTTCAAAGCCACAAAAAGACCTAAAACCTGTGCAACTGTCTCAGGGAAGAACAAATACTAATGCAGCCTGACTAAAAAGACACAAACTCACACGGGTACATCGTCAAACAGGCAAATAGATCACAAATAATTCAGTACCTTCGCCTCCTGTTGCCATAGGAAGAAGTATTCTGCTGCTAACAGAGGTGGGGTTTGACAGAGATTTACTGGCTCCAGGTTTCAGTTCTTTATGAAATCTACAGTAAAGTATCATCTGGCACATGTGAGGATCCATGTGAGAGAAAGTGTCACAACTCGACACATGAAAGAAGTGTTTGAATCAGTGAATCAGTCATATTTAATGGCAGCTTTTGTGCCGTGAATGAACGCTTCAGTGTTGGAGAAGACAAAGGCATAAAGCAGCTTCACAGGTCAAACAGGCTGCAAGTCTTTGGAGCTGATGCAAAGGGATATGAAACCGCAACACACACACACTCACACTCACACATTTGAAGACTCACACTTCCTGACAGACAAAAAAGATCGGAGGCCGGTCAAGAATTTGCATACAGAGAGCAGAAGCTGGATTTGTTGGTGACATTTTAAACTGTCAGGACTGAACTGCTGCAGGGTTTCGCTGTGTGTGTTCTCTGTGGGACCAGCAGGGGGCAGCACAGCCTTAAAACAGCCCTGCTGACTGGAGGGACTTTATCAGTCTAACCCCAGAGACCAGCACATTTTTATAAACTCTTCTTGTCTTTCTCTCATTTCAGCTCTGATTCTTTCCTGTCTTACCTCTCTGTTCCCGCAAACATGTCTCACCTTCATCATCCTCATCCTCCTCTTTCTGTCTCTATGGCTTCCTTCCATCCGCCACCCTTTCTGTTCTATTCTAAACTCCTGTGCATACTAGAGCCCGGCATAAGGCGGAAAACATTTCCAATCTGGGATGAGGAATCTGCCTGTTTGCATCGCTGCCCAGAAATAGCCGGGCTGTGGGTTTAACAAAGGCCGTCATTAAGGGAGTTCAGAGCCACGAGACGAGAGCCGGACCAGCAGAGGGGGGCAACATGTTACAGCCCGCTTTGTCCCGACTTTACAGTACGTCCCATAACACATGTGTAACTCTGCGTTCAGACGTTACATGAGGAGGAAATTAGAGAGGAAAAGAATAAAAGAGAAGAAAAATGCACTTAAATGAGTCTGAAATAAGTTTAAAAACACGGCTACATGTGAGTCTTAGTGTGAAAAATCACTGAATCTCCAAGTTTAACTTTTTTTACTTTTTTAAATGTGAACTTCAAGGGTTCAGTAAATTCTCCTGCCTTTTAAAGTCACTTTCAAACTCTAGATTTCTCAAAAAATGCAGTTATCAAGCATATAGCAAAGCTGTTGTTACCCATTTTACTTATTTACTAAAAAATTGGTATTTTGAAGTCACAGAGGTATTGTTTTTTTCTATATTTTAATTTAAGAAACATAAATATGCAAACAAAATAAACCTAACTTGTCAAATGTTTAACAGCTGTTTAAAAACTTGGACTAAAAGTCTGCAAAATTATGGACTAGACCAGTAAAAATTGAATTAAAGAACATAAAAAGACATGAAGAATCAGGAATTAGAATATTTTTCACTGAAGACTTTTCATAAGATTATTTTCTCTCTTAAGTTAATCACTTTTTGGTCAAAACAAATTCAGAAAATAGTGAAAAAAAAGGCAAATCACAATTTCCAGAAAGCACAAAGTGAAGACTTCCAGTTCTTCATGTTTTGCATCAGATAATCAGTTTATCATCATGTGAGATGAAGAAAAGGGAGCAGCAGGAACCATTTGTGCTTAAAAAATCACTTCAATGCTTATTTGATTATCCAAGTCGTAATCTGTTGTAATTGATTAATCAACTAATAGTTTCAGCTTTATGAACAAGACTATGAGTCAGTGTTGAATATTAGATGGCAACTTTTGGTACTTAACAAGTTTCGATATTCGGTGCTTAAATTGCGTTTTAGTTAAAAAAGATTTAATGACCAAAATGAGTTAAACAGAGAAAAGAAAACAAGGATTCTTTAAAAAGAGGAAGAAAGACGTCTGGTGCCTGTAAGACAGGACGGAGGGTTAAAGAGGCCAGTACAGAGGGTCGTGGTCCTGGTCTGTTGTGTTCAGGGTCCAGCTAGTAAAGACGGTCCTCGGCTGAACCCCCACACACCCACACGACACACAAACCCCTTCATCTTCCAGAGCAGCACAATAGCAGCATTGAGGGCGGGAGGGGAGCCGAGTGTTCGGGCCCCTACTGTTCCCCACAAGGACCGCCACAAAAACCTCCTGGTAATTTACAGCTTAGATTCATGTTGAAAGAGTCCGAGTGGGCAAAGAGTAAAACGCCGCGTCCGTTGACATGTGAATTTTTGTGTTTTAATTCACACCGTATGAGCTGCAAAAGCAGGAAAAAAAAAAAAGACTAAATACTTGATCAAAGTTTGAAAATCTTCCAGATCTCTACACGAGACGTCATGAAAACATACTCGCTGTCAGACAGAGGCTGCCTTTGTGCTCTCCACCTCACACACATCCGTGCTTTTGAGACGAGGACGAAAAACAGCCAATTAAATCGCATGTTCCCAAACAGGCACAGATCATATCAGCATCTCTGTCAGGGAGATGAAGAGATGGAGGGAGAAAGAGAGAGAGAGAGAGAGAGAGAGGGAAGGGAAGAGCTAGCTCTTGTCTATGGGGAGAAACTAGCCTAGTTTCAGTTTATGGTCATTAAACATGTCCCGGCCTGCAGCTCTGACTGCCTGGTTTCTGAAGCTAGGAGGCAAGAATGTGCTCTGACAGACAGACAGAGAGAGAGAGAGAGAGAGAGAGAGAGATGCCTCATGGATTTGCTGATCCACTGGATTTTCTCCCTTTAAATGACTTTCTCTGGCCGAGCGTGGCTTGGCTCAAATATCAGCGGCCATTCCAGGTTAGGACAAAGCTTCCAAGTCAGCTGATTTGAATCTGTTCAGCTTTAAGGGGGGGGGGGCAGCGGCTGTTTTCTTCAGGCTGCGACAGGGTGACGGAGGCATGCGACTTCCGTCCGTCTGACTGACTGACTGACTGACTGACTTTGTTTGCGTATGGTTTGACTTAATATCTGCTGAACGTGTCAAGTGACAAAAGCCCATGTGAAGCCTGCGGAGCCCCTGAACTTTGAGTCTTTTTCATAGCAGAGAACAAGCCGGGACACGACCGCAGTCGCTCCCCACTGATACCAACATATGGAGGCCATAACTGTACAATACATATTCATGCAAACAACCTCACAAAGACACAGAACCGTTAAGTTTAGTTACGTTTTTAAGTTTTTTTTTTTTTTTTAAGTTTTTCATTTCACTGGATTCATTTAAAGAAACTTTCATACAATTCATATGCAAACTTTGAAATGTTTCTTGTTTGTTTCTGTCTCTTTGGTGCAGGTTAAAAGGAATTTTTAACAGGCAAAATGTTCAAAGTCAACCAAACTAAAGTTATTGTATCTTTATCAATAAAAACTGATAACAAGCGGCCAATTTTTCAGACTTATGAAGCCAAATTTTTCTTCAGCCAAGAGTCTACAGCCATGCTAGCAGTTCAATCAGGTTGTGTTTTGGCACAGGGCTGTTTTAAGCTAATTGCTAACAGTCATATGTCAATTTGCTCCAAATGAAAATGCTAACATGCTGATGTTTAGCAGATATATTAGCATAATAGTGTGCTAACATTTGCTGAGTAGCATTAAACACTAAGTTTTGTTTAGGCTGCTGCCAATATTCTTAGGTTTGCAGACTATTGCTCATAAATCAAAATATTTGAGAATTTTTTCATCGCTAATGAATGAGCAGTGTTTCCCAAACCTCGGGTCTGGACCCAAAGTGGTTCATAGATGTGTTTTTATCGGGTCACTAATTGAAAAATTAGCATTTTTGTGTTATGCTGCTCTATTCAGCTCAGATGTTGTGATACATGTTGTTTGTCATATTATATATTTTGAGATATTGAGAATCTTACACTCAGTAAATCCAATTTATTGCTGCGATGTACTTCTATAATGAAACTAATACATTTCATATGCACGTTAAACTCAGGGCTTCTTGTGCTCTTCACTGTGGTTTAATAAGGCATTTCAATATGTTTGGGCTCCGAGGAGACACCAAACTTCTTTTAAGAGTCTTTTGGGTCTGACTAAGTTTGGACACCCTTGGGCCGGGGGGAAAGTTTATGAAAGATCAAAGTCATTTGAGTTCGACCTCAGGGGATCATTAAATAATCAATCAGCACGAGCATCCACAGATCTCTGCTGCAAGCGAAACTTAAAACTAATTCAGCAAATCACTACAAAACGAGGAAAATCCCAAAATAGAAAATGATGACAGGCTGCAACACGACAGGAATTCTAGTGCATATTTAACACTACACTGCTCACACACAAACAAACACACACACACACACACACACACACATTCGGGAAGTCAAGCCTTCACCTCGTTTACTCAGCACAGTAAGGTGACCTCAGAGAGCAGGGATGAGAGTGATGAACTCCAGCGTGATTCAGTAAAACTACTAATACTGTCTGTAAGTCTGTGGGAAGTGCCAGTGTTACCCAACGCAAACATTCACACACACACACACACACACTCTCACACACTAGCAGAACGTCAATGAGAGAATGGAAACTGCATCCGAAAAGAGCCTGGAGCTTAAATACACAGACGAGAAGGAAATTAAGGAAACACACATTTTCCCCTAAACTCATAATTTTGTCTGAATTACAGCTTTGCGTTTCCTCTCCGTTAAGCTTTCACTAACATTCAATAAACACTCGACGTGGATTAAATCTTAGAATGAAAGAGATGAAACCTCGAGGTCAGTCGGAGGGGATTAAGGCGTAAGAGGAGGGGACGCGTGAGGAGGCTCAAACGCTCCTCGCTTACCTATGAAGGGGATGGAGGCCAGGGAGTCATCCTCTATGGGGAGGGGGGCGAGGCTGCCATTCGGTTTGCGTGGGGCTACATCTCCCGTGGAGCCAGAGGCCGGAGCTGAGTCTTGATCGGGAGAAAACAAAGAGGGTTCTAGCCCGTCCAGGGGCAGTGCATAGTGGGGATGGCGCATACCGTAAGCGTTCCTCCGTCCGGTGGGAGGTTTCTGCCTCAGCACCACTTCTTGGGTCTGTGCAACCACCTCCGCCTGCCCCTCCACCGACCCTCGTTCCCTCTCGTGGTTCGTCGGCCTGTAGGCTCTGTCCTGGGATTCGGGAGTGGTGGAGGCAAGAGGGGAGGCGGTAGAGGCAGTTAAGGGTGCTGATGTGCCCTCTGGGGGGCTTTTAGGCGTTGGGTTCCAGTTCAAGTGAGGGCCAGAGTATGAAGGGTCCCTGAAAGAGTGGGCTTGCTGCATAATGCGTCCCGTCTTGCGGTAAAAAGAGGGGCTGTAACTACGGTAGCCCACCGGCTGGTCATCCATGCTCTGCCCGGTGGGGAGCCGCCTGCTCTGGGAGGCGGCCTGCTGGGGCTGAGGCTGGGAGTGGGCCTGGGCGTGGGTCTGAGGGTGGTGTTTGGAATGAGACGGTCGGGACATCGGAGACGCTTGCGTTGCACCGTAATGGCTCCCCTGCCTCGGGTAGACGTCAGTCCTCTGGGGCGGCTGGGGGGCCTGCTGGAGCCATGAAGGCCTCTCAAACCGAGGGGAGACCAGTCCGGCTGCAGCTCGGTCCAGCATCTCTAACGAGCGGCCGTGGCGATCGTACTGGGCCAGCAGGTTTTCAGAGCGTGTTCGGGTATAGTTTGAGGGTGGTTGGCCCCTACCTGGACCCCCCTCCCAGTCTCCATAGGACCAGTAGGGCTCTCCGTGGGGTCCTGGTCCTGACTGCTGCAGTAACAGCAGAGTGTCTTGGGAGGCGCTGTGTGGCCAGCCACCTGTCCGCTGCTGCTGCCTCCTGGTTTCGCTGAGTCGGTCCTGAGAGTAGCTGCGGTGGCGGGTCTGCATGCTGCGTCCTGGGCGCTCGGGCATCTGGTTGTAGTACCAGTCGGAGAGGGCCTGCTGGCAGCGCTCATTGCGGCTGTGGCTGAGCTGAGGCAGTGGGGGACTGGTCCAGGCCGAGCTGGACTTACGTGGCTGAGCCTGCGAGGAGGCGGCGGCGGCGTGGTGGTTTGGGTAGTGGACCTGCAGCGGGCTGGACAGGAGGCCTCCCGATGATGAAGACGAAGAGTAGGAGCGCCCCCTGGTCTGCCCCTGAGGCTGCTGGCTGGTCATACCGTACTGAATCTCCTCTGTGCGGTGGGATGGGCTGCTGTGGCCCACGCCGCCTGGCTCTCCTGCTCGCCCTTCCTGCCAGCTGGCGGGGCTGCCCAAAGCGGAGCGGTTGTCCAGGGGTGAAGAGGGGCTGGAAGAGCTTGGCCAGCGACTCCAGTTGTCCAGCTGGTTCTGGCCCATAGGGGCAGACTGAGGGGCTGCGGCGGGGGGCGTGGTCTTGGAGCGAGGGTAACAGAGGGGCGGTGGTACTGGGAGGTTCTCAGCTCCCCCTGAGAAGGGTTCGTTGCCTGTCAGGTAGGCATCCTGGGAGTATGCCTGGGAGTGAGAGGGGAAGATGGAGAGGTGAGATAAGACATGACAGGGAAGAAAAACTCCAAGAAAAAAAAGGTGTGTGATGATTTCAAATCTTAATGTGTCTTAATGTAAACATGTCTGATAACAACACGGACCGTCTCCATAACTCAAGACAACTTCACGCTGCTGTTTCATTACACAACAGGCCTCGAAGTGGAACGATCTCTCAGCTACAGTCTTTCCCCAGGGCCTTGGCTCTCAACACAAACACATGCTAGCTAGCAAACTGCATGAACTGCCTGGAGCAAAAGCCACAACACTCACTGCACAGCCACCAGCTGGAAACACATACGTATGTCCCCACCAATGCTGTATAAACATACATACAGGATATATACAGTCACACTGCGCTGCTTTAAGAGTATCCATTTAAAATAAAGTGTATAATTAACCAATTACTGTATGTACATTTAAAAGCATCACAGACAACTTCTACTTAACTTCATAACACCAGAGGAACAAAAACAGACTTGCAAACAATCCCTTTTCTCACACTAATGATTAAAGCCAAACAGCACAGACGGATCAGCAACTTTTTCAGGGTTCAGTCCAACAGAAGCCAAAACCTTTCCTCAGCCTGCATGTCAAGCTTGTCGCCACCACAAACAGACACAGAGGAAGAACAACAGAGAACAAGGCAGAAGACTGATCCTCACCAACACTCCGGACAAAACACTCCAGCTGGTAAAACCTGCCGTTCTTCAGAAACAACTTCCTGTAGAAAACAACCCTTTTTTTTTTATTCTTCTCTCTGTTACTTTTATCGTGAGTTTTCTATCTGTTGATCTCCTTGTTCGTCTCCTCTTTCAGATCCTTCCAAACTCTCTCTCTCTCTCTCTCTCTCTCTCTCCTCCCTCTCATTCTCTGCTTTACTCCACCCTGTGGGAGTGTGTAAGGAGGCGCAGCACTGGTGATGTCATGCCAGGAATGCAGCAGATACAGGCGTAGCAGCGAGGGGAGGAGTGTGAGGACCGAGGTTTATAATGTTAAAACACATGCAGGAGACATAAATAAAGCACCAAGTTTCAGGACTCGTGTGGCAGGAAAAATGTAAGTTCCTGCGTGTGTGAGAGGAGTCACATAAATCTGGTGATCTGGAGGTGTGTGTTGACATGTTGCTCCAGGTTAGTGGGAGGAGCGAGGGGTGATGCATGTCGGATCATGTGAGCGAGCGTGGAGCAACCTGTGGAGCGACAAAAATGCGTCGTACGGTACATGGGTGTGTGAACGAGCACTGGGGCTGTTTATTTTTTTTGCCGAACGTAAGCCTCAACAGTCAGAAATACCAGTGGCTTTTAATGAGTGCGTGTTGTAATCTAAACACAGAGCGGCCTCTGAGTCACTGTGCAGCCATTCTAAGAAAAATCTCTACATTCTTCAACGATGACGTGGTGAATTTTGGATGAACCCTGAAAATAAGAACTGCAGAATATTCAATGTCCTGCAGAGTCCTAAAACAATATGTAATAAAATGTACATACGTGTGCAATGCGTGATATGTGATGTAAGTTTGTTGTGTTGGTGGGATGTTTGCAGATTTTTGTGAATCACACTCACCAATTGAAGCACATCTTCATCTTTTGGCATAATGCAGAGCTCCAACACACTCTCACTGCAAGACACACACAGGAGGAGGAGGAGGAGGACAGGAAGAGCAAAGAGATTAGAGTTTTGACAGTTTTTTAAGAGATAATTCAAGCATTTTTCATGTTTTCATGCACTGACAAGGTAGCTAAACCCACATTTCCAGATTCTTGAAGCTTTCATAAACACATATTGTAATAATAGTTACTACAAAGGCAAAACTATAAAATGAACTTTACAGAATTCCCCTTTTAACCCATCAATAAATGTATATTCTCTCTTACCAACTGTTCATATTAACTGTTTATGTTTATTTATTAAATGCTTTCTAAGTTGACATCAAGTGACAACAAGCAAAATGACAAAAAGAGGTTTCATTTCAAATATTAGAACATTTTTGATTTACATGAGTGGTTGCGTCTATGAAATTAAAGATTACGTCGACCCCATTTTTTTTAAGGAGTACATTCAAATTCAAGTTTATTCCTAAACCTGAAAACATTCCAGTAAAAATTTAGCATTTTTCCAAACTTTCAAGGCTTTCAAGAGAGGTGAGAAACAAATTGAGAAAGGAGTAAAATACAGGAGGGTTTAACCAAACCAGACCATCAACAGCAGTGTTACACAAGCGAGACATGCAATCGCTCAAATATGCATCAGGTTTCTTTAACTCCATTAAGTCAATCAGGTATCAGCCAGATTTACCTGAGCCACATCATCAGAAAGTTGGGTAATTCTGCTATTATTACATTTACCACAGAGACTATTTGAAGCATTACACTGATCCCTGCTCTGCTAAGTTTCATGCTTTGAGGTGTTGATTTTTAAATTTGGGGAAACGAGAGCACTGGCATCAGATTAGGAGTATGTATCGTCATTTTTTATCTAAAGTTTCTCAGTTTTAATCACGGGAGAAAATGTCTGACCTTTCATCCTCAGGACCAGCTGGCTGTGCTGCAGCTGCCTCTGACCTCCCAGCATTTAAGGGTTAATATGAATAATACAATAACATTTCAAAGTCTATTCAAGACAGTAGCTTCTTATGTACGATTCAAACCTGCCATCACATAAAACCTCACTATTTAAGTGTATGTGTCCCTTTTTAAGACCTTATTTTCCCCTTTGGAGAGCCATATTATCTGACTTTAAACCTAGTGGAGCATGTGACTGCGTAGAGTGCACTGCTTCAGGCTACTCTATTTTACCAGCAGAAAAAAAAACTAGTTACAGTGACCCGATGCATGTCATCTCTGTGGTAAGCTTGTAAAGAAACAGCAAACAGACGGTTCACTAAATCAACAAGCCAAAGGCTCAGAGTGCTGACAGGCGGGAGGTCTTACCTGTTTTGTATGAGCGCTATCACCTGCGAGTACGTCTTTCCTAGAACACTCTCTCCGTTCACTTTCACCAGCCGATCCCCTGCAAAAACACAGATGAATTTCAGTTTCAGTGCAGTCCTGTTATTGACCTGCACCCTCTAAAACAGGCAAAGACCTCCTGTAGTGGTAAGTAAAGCTTGGGACGTGTTTCCAAGGGTCTGAGGGGGAAAAACAGCTGTATTTCCTTGTAAAAATGTTCTTTTATTTGTGTTCTAAAGATGAAGGTGTGTCTAATTTCAACAAAACCAAAAACATGCAGGCAAAACATCGAACTTATTGTGTATTAAGCATGCGAGGGCAGCAAGGTGTGCCATGCAAAGCACCTCAGCCTGAGCCAATTCAAATGCAATCATTATTCCATTATAACAACGAGCAAAGCTAATTGTCTCCAACATATCTCGAAGGCAGTATCCTTCAGTGATCTTCAACAAATTAAAACATCAATCAAATTAATAAAAAGTCATGAGTAATCTGTCCCCAGATTAACTGTTAAGTTGTTCAGTGATGTCAGTGCAGCTCTGATGCTCCGGGGACAAAGTTAGATAACTATGCATTCAACATTTGGACTCATGGTGACTTCATGCAAGCTGAAACACGTATAAAATGCTCAGAGTGTATGTGTTTTTGCATATGTTAACGCATGCATGTGACCTTCTGAATGTGACAGTTTGTGTTAGAGGATGCACAAATGAGTGTGAGTGAGTCTGAGCGGCCGGGAGTTTCCTGCTGCACCTGCTAAAGCAGCAAGACGCAACAGGAATGCTTCAACAGCTCTGTCACTTTTAAATATACTTGAGCTTTTGATTTGTCGAACTCATATCTGTGTTATATCACCTAAAGATTTTTTTACTCTCGGCAGTTCACCCATCATTAAATCTCTCATATCACTGTGAATCTGTTTGTGTCTGCAGCATCACGCGACCACGGCGCTCCCCGACAGATTTTCAATGCAAATCAGGACGTTTGTGCTCCTGCGCCATATGTTCCTTTTACCTGTGCACAGACCCGCCTGGTGGGCCGGGCCTTTTTCTCTCACACTCTTCACAAATATGGTGTCCATCGGCTCCATTCGACCTTTCTGATACCCTACGTGACAAACGACAAAGCAAAGTTTAATGACTGCACCTGCTAATTGCAAAAAATGCTTAACTGTTGATACAAATTAAATAAAGCTTTAAAGATTTTTGACTACTTGTTTATATCACTTTCTTGTTCTGGGGAGTAAAATAATACTATGCATTTACTGTCTGTATTTGTTTTCATTGGAGAGTTAGAAGCAGTTGACTAGTTTAGATGCAGTGCTGCAAAATGTCCTGTAGGGGGTGCAGAGAGGCTGCAGAGCAGAGGTGACAGGAGGGAGTACAGAAGGTCGCAGCAAATTACATCATCAGTTCTTCCACTGGACAAGGTTTTAATTTGTCGCCTAATGAGAAAGAAAAGCAGAGAGACGGCGAACACTCACCTTTTCTGTTTCCGTTCTCCTCATCCTGCAAAGAACAGAAACAGACTGAATCACTGATTTAATTCAAGTCGAGATAAATCAGTTTATAGAAAACAACCAGTGTCGAAGGGCTTTACAGAGACAATCTAAATTAATAGGTTGCTTACTGAGACCAACACAATAAATAAAGGTGCTTTTTGTTCTATTATTCATTAAGGGAACAGAAATTTAATTAAGTAGAGAGGGTTCTTTAGCTGAAGGTGACAGTGATGGATAAACCGTTCCACACACATTAAGAGAATTACAGCAGCCAAGATTTTAGGTAATAAAAGCATGTAAGAAAGTCTTCATATTACATCAGATGGAAAAGTTTTATTTTTGCAACATAATGCAAACAAAATTATATATTTTTTGGTTAAACTGGACACTTAAATTTCTGATGTGTTCTAAGACACGAGGAGATGAGGTGCAAGAAAATTAGCTGCATCATTGGAGAAAGTTTCAGCAATGATAGTAAGAATCTTTAAGGACATGACAGGAACATTATAGAGTGCAGATTTGGGTTTTTTTCTTAAGACAAAATCATTCATGAAGCTGTCCTGAATTTTTTTACTTTACAGCTTCATTACAAGCAGAAAAAACACTGAAATTTTCAACAAACAGGTTAAAAACTCAACTTTTTTGCCATAAAAAAAGAGTCTGATTCACATCTCAAAGCTGACAAGACCATAGTTGTTACAAAAAACAATTAACCCTGTTTGACATCTACATTGCCATAAACTTCAGAGCGCAGATGTAGCTTTAAGTGTTGTTATGACCTGCAGTGAGTGTTTACTGGTTGCCGGTGACTTTTCTGGCATCACTTTCCAAAACTCCTGTGAAAAACCTGTTTGTTTTTTATGAGCTCGACACAGACGGGTTGGATAGTCTGGCAGATACTCGTGACGTCATGGGAAGCAACTCAGCTGTCAGCAATCAGTCGGGACGGCGGTGGTGAGATTTGATAGCTACAGGTTGTTTGATCATGACCACCACACACACACTCACACACATACAGAGACACACACACACACATACATACTAAGCTGAGTGGACAGTTTGGGGTTGGGGGGCATGGTGGGCTGACTGCTGCCTGGCTTTATGCTGCGCTGAGTGGGCTCATTCCTGGCTCTGCAGACAATGGTGGGGGGTTTAGAGGCAGAGAAAGGAGAGCTGCCGACCCCAGAATAGAGCTCCGAGCTGGGGGACACTCAACAACTGACCAACCCCAGCGTGATCACGTCCAGGACTGAGGAGGAGACAGTGAGAGGTGGCCACAAGAGTCTGCATCTGGGTCAAACACTGTGATATCGTGCACGGCGGGTCAACACCTGCACAGCCTGAAGCAGCTGGTGTGGACCAATAACATGCATGAACTGTACTTACATGTAAACAGAACATTCAACTTGACCTGAATAATAAATTTTCATCTGGTTTAGTGAAAGATTTTTTAAGATTTTTTTAAAATAATGAGACAAATGTTGCTTGTTGGAGAACAGAACGACAAGCTTACAGTATTGCCAAAGTGTTAATTCTGATTTATATTTAAAAAAAATAAAAACAATTATGATGTTTTTAGATGGAGAAATTGCATGTCACAATCAGTCAAATATATTTTTTTCTCTGCACAGTTTGTTTATCAGCAGGTTTCCCGTTTTGCCCAGTGAACACTCAAAACATGTGCAAGCACCTTTTCAATCCCTGCAGTGTCTTCTCTCTCTCCACTGTCTTTTTACGTGCTTGCACATTCAATAATGTGGCAGAAATAAATCAAAGCCTCAGCTGGTCAAGGACAATTTATCAATAATAAATGCCACAAGGCTGCAGGTTCAAGCAGCGATGCATAAGGTTGGTATGTACTTTTCCTCAATAAATAATTTTCATCATAGTTAAAAGACACTTTTATCATGAAAATGCAACTAAATAAAAATGTATATATGCAACAATGAAATCTTTTAACACTTTCTTTAACAAACAAACATTTTTGTGTCTCATTGTTTTGAGACAAAAACATTTTTGATGCAAATTACTTGTGAATAAAATTAACACTGCATCTCTATTTGAAAGTTACATGACTGGAAAATGCAGGAGGAGGAATTTCTTCAGGCTGTTTTGGAAAACAAAGGAAGTCACAGAGTTTGGATCTTTGATTTAAATAATGTAATTGAAAAAAAAAACAAAACTCTTTCAGACTTCCAGGACCTGCAGATGAAACGAGCACCCAACTGGGTCATGCACCCAGTAGGTCTCTGGTAATTGGACACAATCAGGGTAATTTGGGAGACGTCCATGAAGGCTCTTTAGTTAAAAGCGGGTGTCTGTGTGGGTCCGATTGTCCCGAAACACCATGTGACCCTCCAGGCAGAGGAGACGAGGACAGAACCGGGGCCAAAGGCCAGCAGTGGGCCTATTGTTTGGGGCCGGCCTGGTACGGCCTGACTGCCAGAGAGTGGTACCAGGCTAAGACAACAGATCTCATTCAATCTGTGTGTTTCTATCTGCAGCTGCTGGTTGGTGGGGTGGTGGAATAATAAAAGAGGCCTTGTTTCAGCGGGCTCACCCCACCCCAGCATCCACACCCCTCCATTTCACATCTGGAGCCGTTTGCCCCCACACCTCAAAGAGCTAAATAACCACTCACTCACTCACTCACTCACTCACATGGAGGCTCATTCCAAAACACCAGAACAATCTTGAATTCACCAAGGACCGAAAACAAGGTCCGGAAGTGATGCTGAAAACAATTAGTAGTTTTCATCAAATCCATTCAGTCATGCAGGTTATGGATGCGCTCTTTATTCCTGAAAAAATGGGAAATTGTCTCTTTCTCACCAGTCTAGAGGTCAAGTTTTTATATGTCTCCAATCTTGTTGTCTTTAATAAACTTTGCACCACTCAGTTTGTTCACTGTGTTGTCTCCTATAAGTTTGGCTTCTCCTTTTTTCTCTGAGTTCATTTCACTCAGTTTAACCTCGCTGACCCTCAACTTCAGTCCGACTGGCTTCTGTCTCAGAGTTCAAATTGGCTCTGTCTCGTGTTCGGCAAGTTAAACGTTAGGCTTTCAAATGCCAGCTAGGATTAAAATGGAGACCATGTGTGGTGTAAAAATAAACATGGAAGTCGAAAAAAGGTACCTAATGACACTGAAAACATAAACTGTGTATATTTAACACATGATTTAACATCTTAAAAAACTACATTTTTCAAGGACCTGCAGACACCTGTGGGTCTCACCTTGAGGCTGGTGTGCAGGGCGGACTCTGGGGGGTAAACAATGAAGTGGCGCAGCGTGAAGCCGAAACCCAGGGAGTTCTTATGGAGAACCAGCGTCCGGGGACCCTTCCAGCCCACCCCCTCCCCTCCCGGCCGGGTCGCCATCGGCGGCCGAGGGTTGTCACTGGTTGAGGAGAGACCATCCCTCCGACCCTTAGCCTGTGGACACAGAAAGAGAGAGATTCAGTCAGATTTAGGATTGTTTGTATAGAAAAAAATAGATGTCCAGAGTGTGAAAATGGGATTTTTAAGCTTTAAATTCTGCATAAATTAATAATATGTTGTAATTTTTATTCAAATCCCCATGAGAACCTCCCAAAATTAGTGCCAGCACTGGAGAAATATTCCAGTTTTCCAGATGTAACACACTTTAGAGATGTACTAGGCAACACTGTACTCAAACTGCAGACAGATTAAACCGGTGGCATCAAATTTGACTGCCAGGTTTTACATCAGCAGCTTCCCCATGAAGTCCTGCATGCAGCTCAGAGGCTGGTCAGCCCTGCATGCCACACAGCCTCAGAGCAACAGTCCATAAACACAGCTGGGGGGTTGAATTATCAGGAACAGCCACATCCAGACGGGACCAAGGAGGGAATGCAGAGCTTCACCCAGTTTTGACCACAATGACCTTGGTCTTATCACAGCGAGAGAAGGTCCAGGAGGAATCTGAGTAAATAAGTCCAGCTAGCTCAGCTGGCAGACACACGTGAGAACTATCACCCTCATGTTGCCCCGACGACCCACATCTGTCAGTCAAACACCATCACCTGACCAAACAGGCAGGAGGGAGGATGAAGAGGGGGAGGAGGAGGAGAAGTCCCCCATGAGAGCTCAGGAGTCAAGTTTGCAGTGGTTTAATTATCTTTGTGCTGCATGTTCGCTATCGAAATCACTGAAATCTCTTTGACTTAAAGGGCCAGATCATAAAATTGGGAAACATGTAATCATCAATGTGTCATCCACAGCCAGACCATCAATTACCACCAATCAGCAGCACCACAACCTGCTGAAGTTTACCCTCAGATACCAACATGCATATTAATACTTGTGCATACTAATATGCTTGTAATGGGGTTGAAGCCGTTGCAGATACTTCAAAGATGAATGGTGAGTAATTGAAGTGTGACATATCCACTTTAGCAGATTTTTTCTTTAATCATCCAGCTCTCATCACCGTATATTTGGGGCTCAAACAGCTTCACAACAAATTAACCACAGAAACCACGGCTCTTAAATCACGTTGCATTCATTTCTGCTCTGACGGAGCAACTTCTGCTTGGGTTTAATCTGCCAACAGCTCACAAAGAAAAAGTTTAATATGAGCCAACACGGTTAGTGGATTTCATCCATCCTTGAAATACTCTGATGATAGAAAATATAATCATGGAGGAAAAAAAGTTAAAACTGGTAAATTTTAGCCTCTGAACAAAATAACAAACAGCACCTCAGTTTAACATCTACAGATGACTAAATCTACGGTGTTTGAGGTGTGGTTTGGTGTTGAGTTGAATAGCATTTTCTTGCCAGCTGATTTCAACCAAAATAAAACTGAACGCTGCAGGGTTAGGATTAAACAAAGCATTCTGGGTGCTGGAGGTAGGCGTGGACATGCCCTGAAAGGACACAAGTGTGGCTGATTCATGCATTTCCTTCACATCATTCAAACAATCACAGTCATCTAAAGAGGAAGCCGATCAAATTCCTATTGTTTTTTTTTGTAATTCTTTAAATTCTCTCGACTGTTTCAAGTGTCAGTGGGCCCGAGGTGAACACGTCTAGACTACAAGCTGTACACCCCATGTTTCACTTCCTGTCCCCCTACAACACACAAACGCACGCTGACAAATAACAAACACAGGCGCACAAACACTTTGACCTAGCAGGCCTGCTACGAGGCCACACAACAACAGGAAGTGGCAGGCTTGGAGGCAGGAAGTGTGTTAGCGTTTGCGGGGTGGGATAACCAGATGCTCCTATAAATAAAAACCCAGCTCTCCATCATGGAGGCACTTCCCACTCATTCACTCCTCTATCGCCTTCCTTCCATTTCCCTTCACTCGACTCTCCTCCCTTCCATCTCTCCTTCCTCTCTCATCACACATTTTTTTTCTGTGTGTGATGGAAATCCGGACATTACAACACATTTTCTTTATCTGCTTCTACATTCCAGGAACAGTAAGTTTTTTATCTGTAGGAGAATATGTATGGAGGAAACTCTCCTCTACTCCAAGGTATCATAAAGCCTCCTCTGAAGTTTGCATGAAGTGTATATTTTGCAGATTGAGAAACACTCAAAGCCTGATTTTTTTTTAGTCTGGCAGTCTAAACAATGTAAAGCAACACCTGCTATTTTCTAAAAAGAGGCGAGCGATGGGGCCTTTCATGTGGCATAAGAGCGGCATGAAGACGTGAGCGAGGAAGGAGGAAAGAGGAGTGTTTGGGGTGTCAAATTAAAACGATAAAGTAAACTAGAAGGCCAAGAGGAGGAGGAGGAGGAAAAAAAAAAGAGGAAATGAAAGGAGGAAGAGACAGAGTGAATTCCTCAGAGGGAGCGGTTTGGCTTGGACATGTTGAAACACACACTGTACCAGGCAGACGAGCTGAAGAGAGAGAGAGAGAGTGAACGAGAGGAGAAGGGATGAGGAGGACGAAGGAGAGAAGGAGGAGGCGTATCGGGACCCAGCGAGGGACAGGCTCCAGCACGCCGGGTTTCGACCGCATGGCCCCTCCCGGCACTGGGAATACCAAACCCTGTGATTACCCAAAACACACAGGGTCTCCGAGCCAGCGCCGTTTCCCACTCTTCTTCACTGGACTGTGTGGGATGTGAGTCTCTGCTGAATCTACAGTCCACCTTTACTCCCCTGAAGCCAGAAATAAATCCTCTCTCGCACTCTTTGTCACCTTGACGCAACCAGTTTTTCTTCCTCAATCTAGTTTTCACCCAAAGCAACAACAACAACAAACAAAAAAAAAAAAAGGTCCAGCCAAACTTGCTGACATGCTTTGGCCTTCTCTTGGCAGTCGAATACTTAACCGACAAAGCACTCGGAAAAATTTTTTCTGTGGTTTTCAGTCTAAACTTGACTTCCTATGAAGGCTCAGGCTGCAGACAAGGGAAACCTTGCTGTTGTTAACGCTCAGAAAAGACATTTGGTATTTCCTCTCTCTTTAAGTGGGACTTTATCCTTTTAGCACTCTTTTACCCTAAAATCCGGACATGTTCTCACCTGTTGGAGCTAATTACATTAACAAATTAACTCCGAGCGCTCTTCGGATAATACGGAGCCTTAAGGGATCTCATTACAACCCGAGAAATGATGTCATTAAAACGCACACACACACAAAAAAAGACGCTCTGGAAATAATTGTTTTTGAATATGTAGAGCGGCTTGTAGTGCCACACGACAGCTTCCTGCTTTAAAGAGGTGTTTAGCTGGTAAAGCTGTGACGACACGCACATGGCAGCAAGCTCTTCTCTCTCTCCTGTTTCCAATTAGAGAGGCTATCATTAATGTACATGACTGAGAAGAAAGCCTGAGAGTGGTGCAGGAAGAGCAGAAGACGTCCTGCTGACAGGATTACATTTACAGTTTTAACCTGAAGTGCCAAAATTTAGAGCTTTGTTGAAAAAAATGTGATGATCTTTTGTTAAATCTGGCAAAAAATGGAATTTGCGCTTGTAAGAGGCTTTTCTAGGACGTGATGATACTGTCAAGCTGCAGTCATAATCGTCAGTAACGGCGTACGTGTTGGTTAGCGCGCGCACACACACACACACACACACACTCTCCTCACTCCATCCAGAGGTAAAGCAGCACGGAGGAATGCAGTGGCTGTCGGCGAGCCGGGCTCCTGCTAAAACCCCAGCAGGGCAGAACAATAATGCTCTTTTAAACAGCTGAGAGATGCAACCCGTTTGAAAAGTGGAGCTTTACGGACGTTACAAATGCTGACGAGCCTTTAATCCCGATGGCTGTCTGCAGCGGCGGCCCTGAGCCGGGCTGCCAAGAG
Source organism: Ctenochaetus hawaiiensis (assembly GCA_029783645.1). Lineage (NCBI taxonomy): Eukaryota > Metazoa > Chordata > Actinopteri > Acanthuriformes > Acanthuridae > Ctenochaetus > Ctenochaetus hawaiiensis. Next base: position 4,681,835 of record JAPZDY010000009.1, read on the forward strand.
GGAACAGGAGAGGGGACGGCGAAAAAGTCAGACTTGTCCTGATCGTTCCTGGACTCACCGGCCACACGGAGGGCGTGCTCCACCACCTCTGCAGGTCTAAATGCATCTTAGGTCTGGTGGAGGAAATGCATGATGAGCGTATAAAACATCCCGCTGTGCTCTTAAAACTCCCACTGAAGAGCACAAACAGCCCCGACGACCAAAGATTCAAAACAAAGAGCAGCACAAGTAACACAAGTTCAAATACTGTACATCCCTTTGTAATTTACATAACAAGGAGTTTTATGGGTCATGCATGTCTGTCTGTCTGTGTGTGCGCATGTGTGTGTGTTTGCATGCATGCAGTGTCAATATGAAAATAGCATGTGTGCTCAAAAACCAGTTCAACCTCATTGTCAGTTTAGCCAGGCAAGCAGGTGATGAAACGTGTCGGTTAAACAGGGTTTTCTACTTGAACAGCAAAACAAATTGTACTTTTCTTTTGTCTAACTGCCATCTGCCTCACTGTACGCCATGCCTGCCTGTTGAGTTTTTTTTTTTAATAGACGCGTTGGTCATTTTAAATCATGCACTCAAGATGAAATGAAGAGCTGCAGTTTCAGAATAACTTTTACAGGATGACTTGGGAGCTCAGTGGGCAGAGGCACATGTAGTTATGTGTGTGACGTGGGTTCAAATGTGGCTGGCCTGGGACTTTTTCGCCCGTCCTGCCTCTGCTGTCTGAAAGAAGGGAGAGTGCCACATAAAAAGTTGATTAAATTAAGGTTTACACGCAGTCACAGACACTGTGTGGGTAATTTTGGCTGTTATAGGTCTGTCCGTCTAATTAATATAAACAAAAGTAGCTTAAAGACATTGTGTCGCAGCGTTGAATCATGGGATTTGTTTATTTACTTTGAATAAAGTTGCTGATTTTTCAGAAGTGAATATTTGCTGGAAACATTTGGGATTACTTAATTACT
>JAPZDY010000009.1:4700482-4716000 GCA_029783645.1 Ctenochaetus hawaiiensis
TCATCAAGCACGCGAACCTTATTTTTGCAGCCCGTGCAGCCAGCTGATGTTTACATCGTGTCAGGAAAATCCAAATAACTTCTTTAGTATCAAATTTTTAAGGACTTGCTCTTCTTTGTTGCAGCTAAATTTTCAAATAAAACAGGGAAACAGGACGAAATCCAAGGCGCTGACTACTGTTTAATATAATTGGTTTATTGGTGAGTCCCTGGGGAAGCTGTGAAACAGACTAGCAAATCCTGTGATTTAAGATTTGGCAGAGAAAACCACTTTGGATGCCTGTATGAGCCATAGAACTGCATTAGATAGAATGTGCACAACAGCATCATACTATCATTCTCCCTTTAAGGCAGTCATTCATGATATAATACCCTCATATCACACACCTCTGAGATGACAGACTTTACCCATTTCATCCACCACTTGGACAACCAAGAACATCCAAGGAGAGCATGTAAATAAACTCTTGCAGTTTACGAGCGAAGCGTGAAATTTGGCAGCTTTTCTGCAGGTCATGATGGGAGGACCCGCTCTTTGTTTGCTTGACTTCACCCTCCATTACTTCATTGTGTTATTTTTTTTTTTTTGCTGTCACACTGGCATCATTCTCTTCATGTGACTCATCAGGATTCAGTCTATTTTGTTATCTTCTGCCCTGCTTTTCCCTCCTTACCCCCTCCTTCCTGTCTCTCTCGCATTCCAGTGCAATCCCCGCTGTTTGTAAAAAGCCTCCACAGCTGATCGGAGTGAGACACAGAGGAGCATTCAGCTCTCTGCAAACACACTCGTTCTTATCTTCAGAGAAAAAAAAAACATGGAGGAAACGCAGTGCAAAAGTGTTCTCATTTGGTATCAAGATGTGAGGAAGACAAAACGAGATGCAGGATCAGATCATATGAATGGAGATCAGCTAAACAGCGGCCCCTGCTTAACCCCTGTGGCCCCTGTTGCACACAGTGACAGGGGTTCCCTCCTGCCTCTTTAAGTTCTATACAGGGGGCCAAGTGTGTGACGAGGGGGGGGCCTAACCTCTGAACCTTGACCGAGTCAAACCCGGCCTTGCTGTCTTCAGGCCGATGCCGCAGACAGATACAGACAGAGTCAAGTCTGCATTTCAGAACAAGACTTGACCTGTTCTCCATTCCTCTTATGTGCTGAGCGTCATATCAACACGGAGCCCCTCATGCACGACGCTGTATGAAAGCCTCATATTTTCTTGCACAGAAACAACACACATCACACAGCCTCTCTGTGGGCACAAACACAAAGAGGCACTGATGCAGGCCAGACCATCACCAGGCTGAATCTAATTAGCTCTCATCTGTTTCTGAGAGAGGCTTTTGTTTCACACCAAACCTCCCAGCGCCTGCAAGTCAGACGCCACATGAAAAGCATCCAGCTGGGACACGAGAGAGGACGAGTGCTCCCTGTACAAGGAGAAGATGGGTGGCTTTAAAATCTGACACTTTTCTGGACAGGTAAACTCTGCAGGCAACGTGCATGAAATACATTCACATTTTCTCGAACCATCTGATATTAACATGTAATTTGCAGTTTCCATCAGAGAAAATCTATTCTTATGAGCTTTTCAGAAACAAGACATCCTCCTCTATTTACATTCAATGTAACTTTAACTGTTAAACTTAGCTGGCGTCCATTCTTCTTCAGTCAGCCACATTTCTGTGCACTTCTGGAAACACAATGTAAGCTATTCATGCGAACATTCCCAGTAACCTAAACAAAACTAATTAACCTCTTCAACCCACCAGTGGGAAAGTCATTGCAATGTCATTCTGTGTGGGCAAGCAATGTTCGAGCCCACATAACTTTATTATACATTCATAGATACCAAGTACACCACGCCGAATATTCAGAAAATGTGCAAAAAAATCATGCACGATCGAGAATATTTTCTTTTGATGGAATGGTGCAGCCATTAAAGAACAAGTATTCCAGTTAACATCATATTGCTTTGAAAGGGAGCTGGAACACGCTGATACAGAACATTTGTAATATACCAAGTCACCGTGGAATTAAAAGATTTTGTCAAACCTTAAAGCTACTTACGAGGGGATAAAAGGGTAAAACGTGATTTACAGGGGCTAAGTACAAAATGTGAAACATATATCTGAACCTTTAAATAACTAATTACCCATTTATAACATACAGATAACAATTAGATTCACAAAAAAAACCTGTAACAGTTTACATTTATAAACAAAATTAAGCGAATAATTTGTTGTCAGTTTAGACTCCAACAGAAAGAAAGGCCAACTGAGTGACTAAAAGGAGATCAATAAAGAGCCATTAGTAACAGAAACATGCCTGCTTTGCAGAGCTGCACTACAGCAGCCACTCCCCTCTCACCACAGTAAACAAGGTCAGCGATGACTGATGTCCTTCGCCCACCTATACACTCACTGCACACTGTTTGTATACCATCAAGGACTTCCTCATGCAAACATAACAGGGGAAGGCCGAATCAGAACGCTGCACCGAGCTGGTCATCAGCCTCATTTTTAAAAACAGAAGGCATCTGAATACAGTATCTGTGTGTGTGTGTGTGTGCGTGGTTTGTTTGAAACCGTGTTCAATGCACCTGCACACAGATTACGAGTAACTCTGACCCTTTAAGTGTGATGTCAACATGCTGGAGTGCATATATTTGAGAACACCTGTGCTTAAGCAGCGTGTAGTGTCTGTGTGATTAAAGTGGGTTAACAGACACACACACACACACACACACTCACATAGACACACACTCTCCAGGTTAATGATTGTGGATGTGAGGCGTGAGTGGCGGTGCAGCTGTTGTCTCCAGGCCCCTGAGTTGAGGAATGCAGCAGGGGTGACGGTGTCGAGGTGGGAGGGCGAAGGTGTTAAGGTGTGAGAGACGTTTTAAAGGTGTTAACGGACTGATGCAATGCACTCGGTAACACACACTTTACTGTCACGCTCTCTGTGTACCTCCGCCCACTGAACTGACACAGTAGAGGACAGTATGTGGTCCAAATACCAATCATGCTTGAGGTGTGCAGAAATGAAAACATGGAGTGAAGTAATACTTATTGTTTGTTTTTTTTTAGGGTAGATAATGTCCCACAATGCAATGCACAACACAATTAGAGAGATTACTTATATTACTTGGCAGAGAGAACAGTGAAAAAAGTAGAAACCTGCAGGTGATGGGTGGGATAGCTTTTGTGACAACTTGGGTAAAAAGAGTTTTACAACATCTTTTTTCCAACTTCAAATATGAAAACTTTAGCTCCACAGTTGCAACGTGCATAACTTTTGGTGACTTCTGCATCGATTTCTGTCAGCGCAAAATGGTGCATTAAATTAGTGTCTGTCATATTTTTTTAAACAAAGGATACCAAATAACTTAAATAAAACTGAAATTTTATTTATAATATAACCATATCTGATTTCTGATCAGCTCATTGTCACAGATAATTGATTCCACTACATATGTCAGTGTGTTCATGTAAAAAAACAAGATTTTTTTGCGTTGCAGTATAGTTGTCCTTGGTATGTACCTTCTGCTCGGTGACACCATCTGCTAATGATCACAGAAATGCTTTCCTTTGCAGCATCATACAGCTGTTTTCAATTAACCTTGCCGTGACAGGGAGCTTAACCTGGACCTGCTGACTGGATGGGCCTCTGTGGTCTGAGGTTTGCAACATTTCTGAGGTGTTTGTCCTGCGAACAGCTGGATCAACAGGCGTTCAGAAAAGACTAAGCGACAGTCAGTGGATCAGTCAAAGCCTCTGTCTGAGGTTTAACTGCTGCAAATGATCCTGAGGAAGCTATTAGTGGGCCTCTGGGGTCGGAAAGTTCTGAGATTGGGAGAATGAACGATGCTAAAAAGGTTTAAGATCTGCAAAAAATAAAATACTCAATCATCAAGTCATGTCTGGACACAATCACTTAAAAGGCTGTGGGATAATACTGCAGTGTATCAGAGAACAAACGGAGGCAAATCGGTACAAGAGGGGGCTTTAACATCGACCGGCTCGGCTCAAGACTTTCATAAAAGCGCTCTCATGTTTCCCATCATCAATATACTCCAGCATCACGCGGCACAATGCACCATTAGAACATCAGGGCCGCTGCTCGTCCTGCCCTCTGCCCCGCCCTGCCATCCACTGCCTCTATTGATCTCCACCACAAGCTGCACTGCTACATCAGACACAGCCCTGCAAACAGCATTAAACCAGTCCCTCTGGAGATCCTCATAACTGCTCTCATCACACAGCCACTTTCATCCTTTCCTCTCCACGCTCGGATGCAGAACCAGAACACAAAGGCTGATTTACTTTGCATCTCAATTTTACAAATTAAACATTTAATAAGGTTACAGTGCAGTTGTGAATCTCACTGTTGGTCTTTATCGGATTCATCTAAACTGATGTGATATCAAAGAGGGAGAACAAAGGGAAAAGACATGCTAGACTAATGTACAATAAAACAGTCATCACAAAGATGAATTCCTCTGCGATGAAGTGAGATAACATGCATACAGAGGCCCCGGCTAAATGAGAGCTGGGTGTTGGCTGAGACATGCAGGGTCAAAGGTCAGGTATGAAACAGGTCAGGGTTGTAGGCAGCGTACAAGCCCTTGTAAAAGAAGATACATACAGTTCAGAAAGAGTCACATTTAATGATTTTAGACGCTTTGAATGTAGTTTTATGAGTTCTTGTTCATTAAGGCATCAGTTTTATGGTACATGCACGGCAGTTGTCCCATAAAAAGTGTTTTACTACAGCGCCATACGTACAGGCATCAAATTAAAAAGATAAAAGTGGCTTCAACATGTCTGAAGAAGAATTTGTAGTTTCTATTACAGCACCAACAGAGAGAGGTTCAATTACAGCATGACCGCAGAGGAGGAAACGTTATTCTTTGCTGGAGGGGATAAACTCAACAATGACAGATAAAAAGATGCTGTGAAAAAAAAAGGGGGAGCAAAGGGAGGTGGAAAAAACACACACACACACACTCAGACACACACTACAACAGCCTCATGTAGCAAAGACCAAAGCAAATATCTCAGCAACTCTCTGACACGACCACATCAGGAACAGAGCAAAGACCCTCTGAGGTTAAATCAAAGCAGATCACAGCATCAAGCCAGGATACCAAACCATATAAGCAGACCACCACCCAGAGTGATGTATCTCACCTCATGACTTCACTCTATGACACATCAGTGCTTCAATACGAACACATTCCTGGAGTCAGACCAGGGGGATTTTGATGTATAATAATCTACTGGACAAAGATTTTACATAAAAAATGCAGAAGTTGTTCAGTTTAGAGGATGGATGAGTTTAGAGGATGCAGAACATAAGCGGATGAAATAATCTTTCTTATCTTAAGTGCATCAAACTTGTTGTTAGATGCGGTCATAAAAGGGTGGAGTGAACTTTCTTTGGTTTTCAAGTCTTGTGATGCTCGTTGACTTTAGATAACACTATTTCCATCATTTTATTTACCGTTATACTACCATTTAACAAGTGGGAATTTCCGTTATCTGATGGTTTGTTTGAATGAGTTCATTTAAAAACATAACAAACTTTTTAAAGCATGCTTAAAAAAAAAGATGCTTATCTCCTTTAAAAACAACTAACTGGATCATTTTTGTTAAAAAAAATCAACACAAATGAAGACACCCTCCGAGCACCATCCCTGCTCGGGACGTCCCGTCTCGATTGACAGCCTCCAGATGAAGCGAGAGGCGGACAAAAGGCTGAAGCAACCCGGGCGTTAAACGTGACTCAGGATCGGTTTTGTGAAGCAGCGGCTAAATTCATTCGGCTGCGCACCATTTGTCGCCCACAATAGTGAACAAAAGCGGCGGAAAAACACCGATGAGACGCTCGGTTTCCGTACAGTATGTCGGTGAGTGAGTGTGTGTACACAACGGCTATGTAAACTAATGTTAATCCTCTTAGGAAATCACGCTCTCTGACCAGCCCCACCGCAATGCACTCCAGCCCGTCCAAACACAATCAAGTCCGGCTATCAATATAATTAACAATAATCAATAATCAGCCCGGTGTGTACTTACGTGGTTCTCAGAGTAGGGTGGTATTCCAACAAGGCAAAAAGCAACTCCATTCATTGGACAGCAGAAACTGTTTGGCTGCAACAGGGAGAGGCAGATTTGTTGCTGCACGAGCGGCAACAGGGAGCTCGAGAGTCACAAAAGTCCGGTCACTCACAAACTTATACGTTCAACACTTATTTCCTTCCTTCCAAGTAAAAAAAAAAAAAAAACACCCCACTCCGTTCCCGTTGTTTCGGGGCCGTTCAGTGCGCTCCCCCCTCCTCCTCCTCCGCCTCCTCCTCCTCTTCTTCTACTACTTCTTCTTCTTCTTCTCCTTCTTCTTCTTCTTCCCCCTCTTTTCCGCCAGACCGCATCAGTTCAACATAACTAACTAACTAAATCCCTCTCTGCGCGCGAGCCACTGCCTGGAAACTGCTGCAGCGTCAAAACGCACGCGGGCGACACAGGAAGTGGAGGCGACTGCGCCTTCAAAGTAAAAGTCAACAACGGAGGTTGTCCGAGTTTGAACAATCGGTGTTGCTATTTTTTTGTGATTACTCATCGTGACTGAATGTGTGTATAGTTGAGACATTCTTGGAAACTACAGATAAACACTAAGCGGAAAATTTCACCGAAATAGGTTTTCATGAATGAATGAACAAAAGGCTTCTGGGACGTTTCAATAAACATTGCCCGTGTTTGATCAGAAAAATGAGGAGCGTTTAAGAAAATATATACGAATTCACGAAAAAAACCCTGTTCTTCGTTTTATGTATACCCAATCTATGCTTTTATTGTGGTTATCTGCACCGGACATTTTGTATTTTTAATGCTGTTAACTTGACACTGCGGGATTGGAAGGGAGTTAAATTAAAGGAGGGTGCGTTGAGTAAATCTGTGCGCTCCGCCCTGCAAACCCGCAGCGTGCGGGCTCCCTCTGGCTGTGCCAAAACATTTGTGTGTAGGATGGGAGGGGTGACTGATGCCAACAAGTCAGTAAATAAAAGTATGATCTAAAAGACAATTACATAGGCAGACTCTGGCAATAAATACAAAGTTTTTTGTTTTTTATTGCAGTACAAATAAATAAATCAAGGTTAAATTTAACAGGCTAGTGTGTCACATGATAAATTGACAGTATTAACATCATTTACTTGAATAAAACTACATTTAATACAGCTTTCTAATGAAAGAATTTGTGCAATTTAAAGGCCTAATATTAAAAAAGCAGTAATTTGAGATTTAACATATAAGCTGCATTTATTTTACTATTTTTAACTGTAAATATTTATACTACACTATTGTGAAATTACTTTAATTGTATCACAATGTGTTATAATATGTTCTATGGCCTATAAGTCTTTGAAATTTTAACCTAAAAAAATAAAAACAGCTGTGAAACAGATGTAGTGAAGCAAAATGCATATTTTACTCTGAAATGTAGTGGAGAAGAAGTATAAAGTAATATAAAATAAGAGTAGAGTACCTCAGAACTGTACCTAAATACAGTCCTTGAGTGTTATTAGGACAATCTTGTGATTTCAATCTTGTGATTTCACAAATTCTCAGATAATCAAGTTGTATTTCTGTAATATAAAAAGGGAAGTGAAAGAGTGATTGCAGCATGCAACTAACAATCAGTTTCCAAATGATGGTTTCGGTTAAAATTAAAAATGCCTTTGAAAAAGCCAAAGAGACATGCTGAAGTTGCTTAAAACCAGCAGTCCAAAAGCCAGAAGAATTAAGAAAAATTAACCTGAAAATTTGGGGCATTTCTGCTTAAAAATTACTCAAATAATAAACCTATCATCAAAACAACTACTGTCCGCTACCTGTGATTTACCGTCTAAGTAGTGAAGTAGCATCTTATGACAAAATCCAAGTGCACTGAAAAAATCTTACTGCTAAATCATATATAAGTATCACCAACAATAGGGCACATAAGTCCAGCCGAGTGTGTGACTCATGATACACAAATGGGCTAAAACTCATTGAGAGATGTCAGAATACTTTCCACACTCAGACAGAACGGACAACAATTCACACATTCTCGGAAAAGTGTTGACAGACTTGTATTTTTAGCCACTTCGGCTGCAGATGAATACCGGCCATGTGAATCAATAGACGTACAGTAAAGTCAGAGGAAGCTTAGTCATCAATAGGACAGGAACCTCAGAGGGCCACCAAAAGGTCATCTTATATCACACCATATGTGCTCCACAGGGTAATAATGTAAAGTAGGTGTAAACATTAGTTTTAGTCCACATGAATGAGAAATAAAGTGACGACAAATGAAAAGAAAAATGTGGAAGCACGGTGCTAGCTCAAAGCTGAGAGCCCATGTGGCTACTATTACTTTGAGGGGTGAGAGTATCAGAGAGCCACTTCAAAAGCCTGCCTGCCTATGGGGAAACAGACTGAAGTCATAGGGGGGAAAAGCAGCTTACGGGAGCCTTCCCACGCCAAGAGCTGCAGCTGCCAACTCAGCCTTCATCTCAACATGTCTCCTCTGTCTGCTCACTCTTTAACCTCTGCCTCTGGTCCGTTCTTGAGACACACACAAAAAAACCCCAGCCAAAGGCTCACAGAGACAATCTCCAAAAGTCCTAGTCATGACCTTCACTCATCTCCCATTTGAGACGGTTAATTACCATATGTGAGCCAAATCCCCCTCCAGGTTACTCATACAGTGAGGCCAAAGTAGTTTCTGTGAGCGCAGGGTTTGTTGGGAAATCCACCATGGAATAGAGAGAGCCCAGAGAGGCTTAGCAGCAGTATCCATGGTCTTAAGGTGGGAGAACGGGGCAGATGGTCCTCTGAGAAGAGGGAGGGTGAAGGAGAGTGCTTTTCGGGGGGTCAAAGACGTGAGACTGTCACAGCTGGACTTTTTCTATCTTCTCTGACCTCCAATCAGTATCAATCCCTGCAGCCTCTCTGTCTCTCCCTGCAGTCCATGTGTTTCCTATTGCAGCAGATGAGGGGGATAAATCAGTCTGTGGTCCGACACTTTTCTGTGGGAAGAATGATCTGATGTCAGTGAACCCCTCTCGTGTTGGGGTTCGTCCACATCTTTCCCCAGATTGGATGCAGATATATGCTCACTACACGCATCAATTTGCCTGTCAGGCGAGCAAAATGGGCTTTCTATTATTGATGGCTGCTGGATCCGAAGAGAAGATGGAAGATTTGCGCATTTGAGGTGTCATGTGTCATATCTGAGCAGATGGGTAAGCGTTTTTTCAAAAAAGCTGATTTTGAAATACAAGAAAGAGTTGTAACCGTATCCACATCTAGACAAAAGAAGCAGCTTCTATCTTGCAAGCCGCACTTGAAGTCTGAGGACTCGCTCGTCCCTGTGCTGTGTCTCTGGGTCAGTCTTAGTCACTGACACACAGCCTCGGGCCTTGGATACGTCCCTGTGATTGACTGAGTAAGCCTCGATCTGACAGTGATGCGAGGCGACACGCCCCGATCTCTTTTCCCTAAAGGGCCGGATGGGGACGAGCAGGGAGCATCCAGAGAGGCCTCCCCACGGCCATTACATAATCACACAGCCCCGGCCTTGTAGGACAAAACCATAAACAACCATCATCCCATTTGCTCGCTTGACCGCACCGACTCCCACCTCCCTCTGCTGGTTTGGCTCGGCAAGAGGTCTCGCCTGGGTGGAACGAGATTTCCACTCTGCTGCAGAGTCCGTGGAGGCGAGGGAGGGATGGAGGATGGAGGGAGTGACGGGTGGGCATCCCCCTGCCATCCTTCATACCACTTCACAGAGCGTGTGCACTGGTACGCTACAATTAATCGTGGTCACTCCATTTATTCCAACTTTTACCCCCCTCCAAGGCTTCTGCCTCCTCATTCTTTCATATCTCTTCTATTTCACTTCGCTCCCCTCCAGTTATTGAGTCTGTCCTTTCAGTAAAGGTCCGTCATCCCCCTCTGCACACACATACTTTTACTCTGAGGAGTGCAGTTGCCGGATCTTTTCAACATCATTTACTTTAAGCCTCTATAGAGAGTGTAACACTCCACTATCCATCTACTTGATACAGTTGTGTTTAATGAAGGTGCTTGAATGGCTTTCCTACTGCCGAGAGCCAAAAAGACACAATATGCAAGTCCTGCCATTCTATCCACTCCGCACTCTCTCTCTCTGTTGATTGAATACAAAGAGCAACTTTCTTTCAGTCCACATCTTAAATGTAACAAGAAGCCGAGTATTGCTGTCTGGGCCTGATAAAGTGAAATGTGTCCACTGAGAGGTCAGCGAACATCGGGAGGCAGAGAAATGCGAACTATGAGCTTGAAGCAATATCTGTTAGTACGTTCACTTGTGTCCGAGCTTAAGAAGTAATGTTCAGCTGCTTATTGCTGCGCATGTATATGCATATACATGACTGTGAGCATGTGATCGAAACATGGATGATCAGGGATGAGTGAAGATTGGTTTGGATATTTTTGAACTTGCGAATGAGATGCAGATATCTGAGTGATTCTTCCGTATGTCTCACAGTCTTTGGCTGCCTGTTGACACAGAGGCACTCCTTTGAAGGGGGTTGCGGGAAGGTTGAGGAGGGGGGTGTGGCGACCCCCGGGCCTGCTTGGAGCCATAAATCCCCCCCCCCGCTCTCTCCTTGGGATAGGAGGAGTCCTCTTTGTCTGGCCGGACAACTGGCACACAAGGGGAGGAAACAGCTGACCGGTCACCACAGACGGGCCTCGTACCTGCACTGCACATTCAATCCAAAACTTCATGGAAACACTGAGTCTGAACTGCAGGCACATCCTGCATCAAATATGATACGATACGATACGATACGATACGATACGATACGATACGATACGATACGATACGATACGATACGATACGATATACTTTATTGTCCCCGTAGGAAAATTTGTTTTGGACTCGTATGCTGTGCACAACATGCCTCCACAGTGTGATAAGACAAACAACAAGCACTTGAACCAATAAGAGATAAAGTCTTAGCTTTTCAATCATCAGAGTCATTTTAAAGAAGCTTTTCAGAATCCAGCTTCATTTAAAAAGTCTGTATGGTACCTTAATTATTACACTTTGATAAAATTGTAGTAAGTTACACAACTAAAGCAGGATTCAAGAGTCTTAAAGAGGCTTTTATGCTGCACTTAAAATGACAGAAACAAAAAGAGGTCTGGAATATACAAAGTCATTGGCTTGGTCAACCAGATCTGTGCAAGACAATAAAAATTCCCATCTGATTTTTGTTGTTTTTATGGCTCGGAAGGAACCTCCATTATATCATTCAAAGATGGGATTTAGCTCCATTTATTGATATTAAGTCTCACTCTTCTCTCCACACTTTGTCTTGCCTGTCATTCCTCTGCTGACCTGCTGACCTGTTTCCTCTCCTCGCCTCATCCCACACTACATTTCACTGTAATCCCTCTCGTCTCCTGCAGCTGCCTCGCTCATTCTCCTGCAGGCTGCAGTAAATCACACGGGACGAAACTGCGAGCCTGTGGACACGAGTGGCTGATGTGAAGCTGCAGAGGCAGGTTGAGGTTGGAGCTTTGGCCGTTGGAGAGGAAGTTCAGCAAAGTGTGGGAAAGGATGAATCACTGAGGTCAAGATTGCAGATTTAGGAACTTTCTCAACTTTCATTTTAGCTATTAACACTCATATACTTGCATTTTTAATCTACATCTTCTCACTTCTAGACTTTTCCTTGGCTTAATGTATGTGAGCCTACTGTCGAAATTGTCCCAAGGCAGTTTAAGTCCTATCTTCAAGTACAAGCTGATACACTATCTCCTCCCAAAACATGAACTGCTGAGCCTTTTTTTTTTTTGCCTTAACATGGCGAGAGCTGATTAGAGCGCCCATGTGGGAGTGTTTGAGATAAAGGAACAAAGAGAAGGAAATGCCCAGAGTCCAACACACAGAACAGTGGATGTTCAGGTGTCACAGTTTGAACAAATGACCACTGATTCAACTCCCACAAGTCTCCAGTCTGTCTCCATCAAGATATTCCTCAAAGCTCCAGACAAACACAGACAACAACATCCACTGAATCACATCCAGGGTATTCCACTGTTTCTATAAATGTTAGCTGTTACTATAAATGCTTGGCACACACTCTTCAAAGGACATCCCTGTAGTGCCCCCGCTCCACCTTTTCTTTCCCCTTAAACCTTTTCTGAGAGACAGAGAGGGAAAATAAACAGACACTCATAGTTCCAGTAGGAGTAGCAGCCAGTTTCCTTCCTGCTGCCCGTCACTTCATAAAGCCTGAATGTGTAGCAGCCTCTTTACCTTTCACAGCTCCGCTTCCTGCCTCTAGCATCACTTCCTGCGACATGGCAGGAGAGACAATGAGAAAAGGCTCTGAGGATAAAGTGTGTCTTCCAGTCACATTCGGGAACCTGAATATTTGATATCAACAAAAGAGTTAACATCAGAGTTTTTCTGCTGGTCACTGATGAGTCAGGGACATCCTGAAATGGCTTAATTGGAATCGGAATGATGTTTTATTGGAATATTGTCATGTTCCCAGAATATACCAGCCTGAGTAAACAAAAGGAATACAGAAAATTTGATGGATTTTTTTTTTCTAAATTTACTCTTGAAAAAAAACAGATGGTAACCTTAAGGGCTAGGGGCATTATAAAGTGTTTGGCTTGTCCATTTTGGACTGTTACGGAAACATGGGAGTGCAACATGGCAGATTCCATGGAGGAGGGCCTGCTTTCTCTTTTAACAATAAGGGCTCATTCTAAGGAAATAACAACACAACATTTATTATTTTCAGGTGATTGTGCACTCATGAAAACATACTCATGAATGTTACATTCAAATTTCTGCCAATAGATGCATGTAAATCCTATACATTGGACCCGTAATTAAACAATAATCACATTTCTGCCACAGACCTTGAAATATTTATGCATCAAAACAAACAAAAAAACCTTCCAGTTATTTAAATCAAGGACCTTACGGTAAAAGGCTGATCCTCTGAGCATTTTTGGCACAACAAAAGCTTTAGGCCACACCTCTTACAGAATATACAGTAAACTGATTAATCCTGTATGTGCGAGGGGATCATATGCTAATCCCAGTGTTTCCCTGGCCTTAAAACGCAGAGATAAGTTTGTCTAGACATGGCCTTAAAGCAGGGTGTTCTCCTTGTGAAGGACATGAAACCACATGAGAGGAACGGTTTGACAGATTTTTGACCTTCAGAAAAGTTTCCTGGTTTCAGCGAGTCAACCATCGGTGCAAAAACATTCGGTTTTCGTGTCTTAAATGCAGTTTAGAACAGTAACTCTAACCTTACAACAAGTGCTTGAGTCTAAAACACAGACAGAATAAAAACTTTAAACCTTTTATTATAATCTGGGTACACACGCTTAAGTTAAAAAATTAATATCAACATTTGGAAACATGATTTAAATTAATACAGATTCACATAATTTTTTTAAAAAGCATGAAAAAATACATCAGCAGGTGAGGACATTGATGTTTATCAGCGGACCATAAAATGTCTCTTGCTGTGATCAGTGACAGTATGGCAGCACAAACCAGAAGTAATAATATATTTTCCTTATGTATTTGACATAAATGTGCACTGTCATCAGCAGCAAAACATCTCCTTATTCTAAGCTGAATTCTGTTAAAAGACCACCATCTGTTCCTTTGCAGAGATTTCCCTAAATAGATAATCCTCAATCTTTCTAAAAAGATAAAATCTGAGCCACAGTTGCACGCTTAGGCCACAAGGGGGCTCAGCACAGGACTTGCATGACAAGGCGGGATGAGGGTGGAGCATGACAAACTGAAGTTCCCCTCAGATACAGTCATGTGTGGAATTTTTCATTTTATCCCCCATCAATAGGATTTAATATGTTTATAGAGCCAATTCTGATGCAACCTAAGCGTTAAATACAGGGAAAAAAATTGCATCCAATGGAGCAACATGTGAGGGAACAGCATGTCCTGTTCTGTAAGCATGAGTCACAAAATACAAGAAAGGTGCCTTAACTCGTAATCTGACGCATTAGCAAGGGCGCAGTGGTGACCGAACGAGAGGGAAGAGAGGGAGATGGTTAAAGTGATGTACACAGATCGTATGAATTGTTTTATCTACAGCAGTTTGCCAAATAGGCCAAGAGGTCAGTGGCTCATTAAGCGCACAGTTAATTATTGATATGCAGCTGTGGTGCCCACTAACAGTAGGGCAGATCCGTGGCCTGTTTAATGATCAAAGTAATGAAACTGCAGGCATCAGCTGCACAGCTGTTCATTCCACACCGGCATCCTCACACAAAACCTGCACGCTGACGTCGAGACTCGAGGAGATAAAATGAAGGATGGGGGGGGGCAGGCAGGAAAACTAATACCACAAGATAGAGACAGACTGTCGGGGTCATGGGTTGAAGTTAAAAACATGCCAAACAAGCCCATTGGATTAAATTGGAGCGACTCCGTAGCAAACTGCCTCCTAATTGGACGGCCTCCTCATGCTACTGATAAACCTCATCCCTCTGTTTCGCTCCGCTAACCCCTCCTCGGCTGCTCCCTTTCTGTGTCATCAGCCCAAAGATCCCTGACATGGACTGGACTGATGCAAAGTGCTGCTGACAGGAAGGGGCTTTAACAACACGGGCTAACCTCTGACCCCTACGGGAGTGCGCCCCCCACCCCTCCAATCCCGCTGCCCCTGCCATCTGCATGCGGTCATTCAGTGCTCGCCGCACAAGTGCAATGAGGTTGAGGTCCAAAGTAGACCTACTGAGCTGAACAGGAGCTGTTTGCTTCCTGGAGATGGATGTCCTACTTTCTTTCACAGGACAATCTGCCCATTGTGTGCCTGCAGGCATCTACCAACTGGAATTAAGAACATGAACCCTGTACAAACATCCTTCACATGCAAAGACACATCTTTTTAAATCTTTATCTTACACTTGCGGTGATGAACATCCACAAGGGAAAAATTATGATAATTTGACAGTTACTCATAAATATGTTTACATGCATTTTTTATAGTGCAAAAAAAAAAAATAGTTCAAGCATGTATGTAAATTTGCTCCAACTCTGAAAATGTATCTCTATTTATCATATGAAGAAGTAGAAAAAATGGAGGAGTAAAAGACTTATTGGTCATGACTGAAATATCTCAACAACGATTGGATGAAATATCGCTCAAATTTAGTTCAGATTTTTACGTCCAATTCTAGAAAACTTCTAACAACTTTGGTGAACTGTTCAGTTTTCATTTAGCACCACAATCAGGTAAAAAATAGAATTTTTCTAACAGTTTGGTTGCAAAATTGGTTTCAAAACTAGAGACTTAACCACAAGTCTAAGTCGTGCTTGGTGCTAATAAGCAAATGCTAGCATGCTAACGTGTTAAACTAATGTAGCATGATGTTAATGCAAGAAAGAAATAAAAAGTTAATAAAGATTGTGTTAATGATTTA
>JAPZDY010000009.1:4729117-4750210 GCA_029783645.1 Ctenochaetus hawaiiensis
ATTTTTTTTGTTTTTGAATATAAGCATTTTACAATTTAAAAAAAAAAAAAAAAAGGCAAGGAAGGAACAACATGAGAAAAAACGACGACAACATTTACCACAGCCAAGGATTCAACGTCTCTCACATTAAATGGAAAAACAGACTGGAATGTTCGATCACAAAAACAGTGTATGATTTTTAAAACAAAAGATTCACAATACAGAATTGTGCTTGGCCTCCTTGTGATTTATTAGATGGTGATTTTATAGCAAAAAAGGGGGAAGGACTCAACCTGTTCCCGTTTCCTTTCCTTTCGCCGAAAGATTTAACCTTGAACACCATAACTTTGTGATTCTCTAAGGACTGAGAGCATTCAGGCTGTAAAAAAAGAAAGAAATAAGCGTGTAGATATTGTGCATCCACACTGACTGAGGTGATGCTTTCAGTGTGGCTGCAAGAGATGGACTGATAACGTCTCCTAACTTGTCCCTGATCCCTCCTGAATTCAACACGCCTTGGAAAGGCATTGACAGGAGGGGCTCTTCAGTTAGGCTACGATTCCAGTTTCACTACGATACCCACAATGCAGTGCTGGACACGAGTGTGCCTTCTTGAGTATGCGCAATGGCAAGATGTGTGCCTACATGTTTAAATGCGATAAAACCTCTCTTTTAAGACAGAGGACTGGCTGATTGGTGCGACAGCAACATGGTCAGAGGTTAGAGGAATGTACACAAGTCAAAAATATTCAAGCTTAGTTCTGATGAGACTGAGATTTTACACTGTTTCCAGTCAGGCCAAGATCGCACTGCAAAATTGAAGAAAAAAAAACAAAAAAACAAAAAAACATAGATGTTCATGAAAATGCCACACCCACCCATGCTTCAAAACGTCTGCAGCTGTGTTGACTGACTCGTGGGGGATAAAGGGGCTTTTTTAAACTTTATTTTCTTCTCTGTTTTTTGCATGATGTTGTGTCAGGACTGTAAGTGCTATAGCTAGGATGGAGCTGTGTGATGCGGCGTAACCCCCCCCCCCCGCCCGACATACTGCGATGAACTGCCAGTTTATCTTTTATTAAGACGTCTGATTTCCACTTGTGACAGCACGAGAGTGGAGTCAGGCTCGGGGGAAAGAAAGAAGGATGACGATCATCCAAAGCAGAGACAGACATCAGCACAGACAGACTGACAGAAAGGCAGACAGACAGACAGACAGACAGACAGAAAGGGACAGATAGATAGGAAGAGGAGAGTCTGTGGCGGAGCTGAACAGTGAGAGTGGAGCAGGGATGGAGAGGCGGTGGGTTCGGGGTCTCACAGGACAGGTTAGGGGACAAGAGTAAAATCAAGAGAAAGCGGCGTTAAGATGAGATGGCACTGGGCTTTTTCCTTTCATTCTTTCCCTCCCTTTCACTTCCTCCTCCTCCTTTTCTCTCCCTCTTTTTTCTCTCCCTCTCACTCAGATGGCCTCCACGTAGTTGGCGGGCAGCATGCCCTGCTGGTTGGTGCGCTCCACGCGGCCGTACATCCAGCCCTCGTCGATCTGCTGCACGTCTACGATCACGTCGCCGTCCACAAAGGACACCTCGTCCTCATCGGCAGCAGAGTAGTCATACACTGCCCTGTACCGCTTCTGCAGGAAACAAGAAGTCACAAATATACAGTTAACTATAATATAAAAAGGAAAAACTTGAACAATTAATCAGTTTTCAAAACGACTGCTGATCACCTCATAAAGTAATCAGCCAATCATTACAGCTTTACTAATAAACAATGGTGTGTAAACTTTCTTTTTAGATCAAAATAACAAAAATGTCTTCTGTCTCTGTTCACTGTTTTTCTCCAATCACATTCTTTTTGGCACTGGAGTCCTCCTGCAGCAAAAACTGGGAGTCAAGAGGAGGACCTACCCCGGCACTGGGAGGGGGGGCAGCAGCCACCTGGCGCACTGGCTCAGGAGTGGGATCCTGATAGTGGTAGTTTGAAGAGGCTGCAGGCTGCTGGTAGGCTGCTGGTAAAACAGAGAGGACAGTAGAAGGCAGATAAATGAGCTGGAAAAATACTCTGTGACTCTGAGACAGACACCAGACTTCATGTACATACAATGAATTCCTGCAGCTGTAAGTCTACAATCCGTGTTCAGGTGTTTTGGGAGGAGCACATGGATTTAAATGCATACAGTTAATGCATGTTAATGCCGGCTGTATTTACTCCTGTTTGCATGAACTCCTCAGTAAAGCTAGGAATTCAAAAACATGGCAAGCCCAGACGAGCATCCACGGCTGATTGATTTCCCTGTTACACAACCTGCTGAACAATGCTTTCCTGTGTACCAGCTAAATCAGGTATGTAAAACACAAACAGCAGGTACAGCGGCCATGCTTTTACATAGCTGTAACTTTTTCCACTGACCTTTAATGCTTCAGGTAACTTTCAAATTAATGTTCAGTGTTCATAATTATGAGTTCACAGTTGCTTGTTTGAACCTTAGCAAACAATCTCTTGGCTTGAGTGATGAATAAACTAAAACGTTTATTCGTGGATTTAGTTATTTAATGTCAGATTATGCATTACTACAGTACAAGTTCTTTAATGATTTTCAAATACACAAATTCTTACTGTAATGCAACAAGCTACATCAAAGTTGAACAGAAGAATGCAGCTGACAAGTTATAACCAAGATCTGCGATCGGTGTGATGGGCCAACACCCCGCCTGGGAGCTCTTACAGCCCATGAGACGGAGATGGAGCTAAGCACAGACAAGGCAAGAGGCTTGTAGATACTGTGTGAACTTCTCTAAAATAACCGTAAATGTCTAATTTAATTATCAGGCAATGAAGGTTTTAAGTTCATCCAAACCACAAAAATGTGTTTTTTTACACTTGTTTCGATTTAATCTAGGTTTTATTGCTTGTGTTTTTGGGGAACTAAGTGATTTCAGAGGATGCTTTCACCTTTTCTACCTCCTATTTGTTTACTACTTTTGCTAGTACAAGTAGTATCTACTAATCAAGATAACTGTTGACTGAGTGATCAGAAAAATTCACATACTTATTGAGAAAGATATAAGTTTGAAGGTGTGGGTGTGTGTTAATACCTGGGCTGGGGTTGCTCGGCTGATGATGTGGGGCCTCTCCTCCTGTCCTCTTCTTCTCATAGTCCTCATGGTACCTAATCTGCAACAGGAAAACACAAACAGTGTAAGTTTATCGTTAGAGACAGAAGAGTACATTCATCTACATGCAAGGAGTGCAAATCTACAGGTGCTGTCTTCTTTAAAGGAAGCTGTCACTGCGTGCAGTTCATTTTCTATCCACCAGAGGTCTCTCACTGTCTCTCCAGCCCCTCTTGTGTTCGTGGCGATAGGTGGGGCGCGGTATGTGCAGCAACCCCTCGGGAAGCAGCTTTGACGCTGAGAGGAAATGACATGTGGGCGACCGGAAGAAGTGCGAGCTCAGAGTTGCATAGCAACCCTCGTTGACACATCAGAAAGAACAGGTGAAGCGAACAAGAGGAACTAACTGGAAGCTTGAACACTTGAGGTCAGAACGAGCCAGTTAGATTAAAGAGGAAACACTGAGAGGAGGAGGAGGAGGAGGAGGAGGGGTGGACATATGACTAAGCACAGCAAAATGCAACTTAAATAATTCAGATCACCAGTCACTCTGTTGTTACGTTTGAACATTTTTCTCAAAGGAAAAAGACACACGATACAATTTCAGCTAAAAAGAATTCACAATCCACCTCAAGCATCTCCAGGCAGCGTGACAAAGGCAGCGTTCATTCCTACAACATGAAACACGGCCACACTAAAAAAAAAAAGAAGTGACTGCTCTATGACTGCAGTAAATACCCTGTCCCCCTCCCTCTTATAATGAGGCTGATAACAGACTGACTCACAGGATTTACAACCCCGATTCTGTCCACGCTTACACCCGCGCTCAAAGAGGCCACTGTGCCTGCAGCATTTGCGAGCAGTGTATTCACAGACAGGATGGGATGACGGGGTGTTTATGAAGGGACAGTGAGGCAAGTGACTGAAAGAACACACAGACTGTTCTCGAGTGCAATATGCCGAGTAAGAGTGTGTAAGTGGGATTATTTTGGTTTGGCCTGAAGGAGCAGGGGCTAACAGACAGGGTTGTGTTTCAGTGCGGGTATTTACAGGAAGCGGCCCAGGCTGCTGCTGAGCTAAACATCTTTACCGCCCCTCCGTCTTTTCTGTTTGACAAGAGGAAGGCGACAGGGGTGAGCTGAGTCAATCAAGGGTGAAAAGTCATGACGAAGCAAGAACAAAGAAAAAAAAAACCAGACATACCAAGAATGACGGACAGGACAAAGTCAATGAAGGGTTTCACATTTCAGACAAGGCAGATTAACCTGTTTGTTTCTTAAGTCAACACATACATGGGTAATTTTTTAAAACAGGGTCCAAAAATAAGTCCAAACTCTAAAAACCTGTGCTTTCTGATGCCTCTCTTGCTTAATATAGTGAAAGAGTAACTGTGCATTTTTGATTCAACGTGTGATCCCTGTTAGCAAGGTTAACACCACCACTATTTTATACTGTTTCACCATTTTCTATATTTCTCTTCAAGAAAACAAAGGACAAAACGATGCACAATCCATCATCACAAGCAGAATATTTAAATAAAACGTATTTTAGTTTTTTAGTTTTCCAAGAGATCCATTTTGAGTGACCTAGAACTGCCTGTGGACAAACTGTCGGTGGAGAAAATAAAAACCAATAAAAAAAAAAGCTTTTTTGAAGAAAACTGTCTGCGTGGACAAGAAGTCAGCATCCAAGGAAGAGAGCAAAAAAAAAGGGAAAGATGTTTCACTCATCTGGGTAGTTTTCTTAAGACTGGCTTTAAATGATACACTGATTAAAGGCAGATGTCTTGTTTATCAGTTCTGCCTAATAAAAAATCATCACAACGTCCCAAAAAATCCATCCTGCCATTATGCACTTGTTACCCTTGATGTGGTTTGTTACGCATGTGTTTGTCTTTCTCTGTCCTCCAGATTTCCTTAATCTTAGACATGCAAGATCTTTCTCCACATGAAAGCAGCAATTACCCATCACCCTCCACACTAATTATGCCATTATCGAGGCCAGCGCAGAGCCAGTTTTGTGCAATGACGTGTGTTTTTGTGTGTAAGTAGGTTTCACATGGAAGTAAAAAAAAAAAAGGCTTCACAGCTGACTTAAGCAGTCTGGGGACGCGAGGTAAACACTGCATGCATTTCTACGTGGCCGCTCTGTATTTACAGAGAAATGGCAAATCAATAACAAGAGCTGAGGGACAGAGGAGGGAAAGGCAGAGGAGAATGGTCCATTTGAGGAGCGATTTGAGGAGAATTCCATTACTTTAAATGAGGAGCAGCGTGAGCAGAGAAGGCCTGACATTTACTAAAGTCAGTGGCTGAGCTGGAGGATGAAAGATACCTAAATAAAAACAAAAACATGCAAAATATTATAAAAATTGAGATCTTGATTAAATTCTCTGAGGCCTGAGCTGAGGAAGCCAGTCTCATGAAGTGAAAAAAAAGGAAATAATTCCAGTTTTTATGCGTTCGACTGATGAATTTTGTAAGAAAGTTAACCTTAGAATTGTGCAAAGTTTGGAACTAAGCACCAGAAAAACATGACCTGTCTACAAGCTAGCTTTGAAGCTGTGATATCAGGAAATCTCAAGAAAGTTAAGAAACCTCTCCAGACAAATTACACTCCTCAGAACAAATCCCTTGATCAATATTGGCAAAGACTTTATGGTCTTATAGAGAACATACATTCAGAGCTCTCGTGTCAGAGAGATGAATGAACAGGTGAAGTAAAGGGCAACGTTCCTGGTGACGTTGTCGCAGAAACTTACATTGCTTATTTGTTCCTGCGTTTTCTTAATTCTCTGGAACTCTGGTGTGTCTGCAGCCGCACTGAACGCTTTCCCTTTATTCTTCTCAAAATCCTCCTTGTAGAGAACCTGCAGGTCAGAACAAAATAATGTTAGAGAGAAACATGCAGAGGCAAAATATATGTGTGTCACATTTGGCTGAGATGATTCACACAGCTACATAAAGAGTTCAGTGCGTTTTTGTGAGGGTCAACAAGGAAAATCCAACAAATGCAGCAGAAATGATTACAGATGCTCTGACCTAGATTCCTCCAACATATACAGATTAAAGGGAAAACGGCAAATGGACTGCATTTAAACAGGGGTTTTCTAGTTTTTCAACCACTCTAAGTGCTTTACAAAAAACATCAGCGTTAACTCTTTGACACACATGTCAACGGCAGGAGCTTCAATACAGCGTGTCAATCCACTGATCAGAATAACACACACACTTGCACACTGATGGAAGAGCCATCAGGAGCAGTTTAGGGTTCAGTGTCTCAACAAAGGACACTTCAGCCTGGACGACCCGCTCTGCCTCCTGAACCACAGCAGAAAAACTGCTGCGTCACGTAAACTTGATATTTTGCTGCTTGTATCTGTGATATCGGCGCTCCTCCTATAATTACCTGAGCTGTAATTTTGTAGATAAAGGCTTTCATTTGACCTAATACATGTTTTTACAGCAGGAAGAAAATGGTTTTATTGTCGGCTTTATTATAGCTGAACGGCGTTAGATTAACTCACGTGCTGAAATGTCACGTCTGGTCATAAAGAGTCATTTTTTTTTATCACGTTAAAACTTTTTTTTTTACTGAAGACTGCCACATAAAAATGTACCTTTTTTAAAATTAAATCTAAAATTTGCTCCTTTGCTCTTTTCACTGTATTTCACAGAGTTGTTCCAAAGAAATTACCCAACTTGGCAAACCACAAAGTTTTTGGTTCTGTTTGCTCATGCATAAATATGACTGAAGTAAGCATTAGCAGACTGCGAGGGGATGTGTGAGTGTTCTGAATTCAAGCAAAGTGAGGCTGGCGCTGTGCGAACTGCTTCTTCTTTTGTGCTGTCGTTAACTTCCTGTTTGCTGGGGAGGGGAAGGCCTTACATACAGGATGTAGTTGCAACCATACATGGTCATAATGAGAGGTAGTGTGTGACAAACACAGCCTCTGTGTGTGTGTGTGTGTGTGTGTGTGTGTGTGTGTTTTTTCTGCCTTCCCACTGTCCTGTCCATGCAGGCAGAGGAGGAAACGTCCAGCCCATGCAGCGTCAGATGGATATCAGAAATAACAATGCATGAGGCTCTCCCCCACAGCTGCCCTGTGGCTGATTTCAAGAATTCAAAACCACAACCGCTTAAACCAACGTACTAGACACCAACGACCCGAAACAGGAAGTCAGGTACACATTCTATTTCCAAACTTAAGAAACGGCCATGCATTGTGGCCCCTCTCGATCCGAGATGCGCCGCGACATTTCAGCAGTGACAAATAGCTTAATTCTACCTTCCTACACTAACCACCACCTTTTATTTCTGCCTTGCATGGTGACTGCAATGCACTACAGAGCTCCACCCCTCCACACTCCCCTCCAACATCAACACAGCGTCTGATGCTGCTAACCAGACTGCTGACCAATCCTCCTCTCTTCTCCCTGCGCCTTGTGATGACATGACGTGCTCATGATTCACGGATAATGTGTGTGTGTGTCTGTATGATGCAGTGTGATACGTCCACTAAAAACTATGTCTGATCCTCATTCCACAGGAAACTATGCGTGGCTCTCAGGCCCGGGCACAAAGATAAGTCATGGAGACAATTAACGTGGCCCCGACCCGTCTTCGTCCTTCATTCTCGGCCGCTCCCATCAGTCTACATGTTACCCTCCTCCTCCTATTTTTATTTCTCAGTCCATCTTCTTTGTCTTTTTGGGTCTATGCATCAGCATCTTCTCCTCCAATCGTGCCCCTGCTTTCTTTCCCCACCCACATTCCCTTTTCTCTGTGCTCCTTTTTCATTCATTCATATTTTACTGCCTCAACAGCAACAGACAGTCGTCCATAAAGCTGGTGCTCTTCCTCATTATAATCTCTCTCTGTGCTGCTATTTGCATTCCTCTAGCTTTCCTTCCTCTGGGGATTTTACTTTTATCTCTTCTTCTTTCACCCTGCACTCCTCCCTCTCTCTCTCTATCTCTCTCTCTTTCGGTTTGTTGGTGCCTTCCTGTCTCTTCCTCTTTTTCCTCGCTCATATGTGCCTCAATGCTCGCTCTCTCTCTCTCCTCCTCCCCAATACGCTCTCTCCAGTTTCTTTATTTCTCCCTCACTCTCTTGTTTCTGTTTCCCTCTGCAAAAGTCTTGTAATGAGGTGTGACAAACCTCTACCCTGCTACCATAGCAATAGGGTTCCCGTAGCAACGCAGCAGCGATGGTGCTGAGGGGTTAGATGGCTGCGGTTCTTCACAAACACCTTCAACTTCCTTTTCGCCAACACAAACGGACTCACAAAGAGAACAGGAAAATAATACATCATAGCGCTTATGATGCTAATTTTAAATTTGCTTTAGAAATCTACAAATGAGAGCAGAGTGCATGATATTATTTTTATTTTATTAGTTATTTATTTGACAGGTAAAATGGGTGGGAAAAAAAGTTATATTGGAAAACAGTACTTTGAAAATGATTTTTGATTTTTATTTTTGTTACCAGGATAAGATTTAGGGCAAAAAGCAACACGAAACAACAAAAGTCGAGGACACTTTCTAATCTTATATTATTTCAGACCAATCTATTCCAGTGAAAACTCCATAGGACTTTTACTGTCAAATGTGCTCACACAACCGTAATGGAGAAGATAAGGAAACGTCACAATGACTGACTCTTGTCTGTATTCATGATTTCACAAACCCTTCAGCATCGCACGCCAACATCTTTTACTGTAATAATCTCATTCTTAGGTGGTCTCGTGAAAATGATAAACCATTAGAATAATGACTTTGTCTCGGTGTTTGGCTGTTTGTTTGTGGGGGGCTGCTTGGATGTACAATCCATGTAGAAAAACACCATCTGTCCCTCAGTTTATGCCCCTCCCCATATGACCACTACCCCCAACACCAATACTCCACAAAACCCATCTCACACACACACGCACACACACACACGCCCCTGTCTCAGCTGTAGGGTTTGACACTGACACTCTTTGATAAGTCCTGTCTCATCTCCGGACGACACTTTCCTCTGCTACATGCTGAGAAAACAAGCCTCTGCTTTTCCATATGGACTCTTCCTCATTCCCTTCACCAGCATCAGGATTAATTTAACCCTGTTCAGATTAATGAGGCTGACTCTGAAGAGGCTTTTCCCGTAAACTGTACTCGAACTTTCTTTTTTCGTGTAAATTTGCTTATTTTACGAGGACATTCTTTTTCAGTTGTTACTTTAGTAATCACACTATGACAGATTACTTCCTTGAATACTGAGGAACACGACCCAGACATCGAGTGCGAGCAAGAGAAGTGAAACCTCACGACAGACTTCAGGGCTGCCTGTCTGTCAATGGTTTACCACCATCAATTACAATATTTTAGAGCCACTTTATCTGTGACTTGTTATGCTTTCTTCAACTACAGGCAGCCAATGTGGGAAAACACTGTAAAAAGTCCGCTGGCGAGTGCGATTCTCCTCCGACTCTTTATCAGAGCTATCTTTAATAAAGCAATAACACATGACCCAGTTCAGATGGATATTTTGGTCTGATGAGTTTTTTTATCCCAGAATATATTTGGGTCTTTGTTATTTTAGCCTCTGTGGGAGCAGCTATAGTAGTGTTTTCTGTGGTTACAAATCAGACCAGGGACCACAAAAATGGATCTATGGCCGGTACACTTGGGTGGCAATGTAAAAATATACAGCGACAAAGATACAGAGGAATGAATAGTGCGTCAGTAAATATGGTATGGAATAAGCACCATAAAATTTATTAGGCTATAATCCAGTTTGAAACCACCATAAAAAGTAAAAAAAAAATGGCAGCCAGACACATTAATGCTCCCAAGAGTATCAGTGTGAGCGAGAACAAGAGGACTGTCAGGAAATTACAGTACACTGGGATTGTTTGGGGTCTTAACGTGGACGTATGGACGTGTCAAAGAACGAAAGGCCAACACCTCGTCTACCTACCTCAGCTGAAAATACCCTCATGTGCACAGATTCCACAGGGGAAAGGACCTGCATCTGATTTTTTCTGGTTTCTACAAATGGGTTCAAATGCGGTCGAGCTCAGTTATCACAGAAAACATTTCAGCCTTACAAGGCGAATTTCCAGGCTGGGCTAAAACTGAAGCGGACGCAGGATTGTATACATGATACTGAAAGGCTTTCTGCCAGGTAAATAAGCAAATGGACTAGCATTAAGAGCTGAAGGACATTTAGTTTGCAATGCTCTTTACAAGGTTTTTTTTTTTTCCAGCTGGCAATTAGAGGAAATGGAAAGTGTTGCAAACAGATTAAAGCACGTTCCTATCTGATAGTTCCAAACTGCATCACTGTTTAATATAATTTAAAAGATCAGAGGACGTCAGTTTATTTCTATTAGACATTAAATAGACCGAGCCGATAAGAGAGGATGCCTCTTTTTTCATGCTGGACTGAGACCCAAAGACTCTGCAACTTAACCAACAGTCCTGTTTTAAAGTTGCTCATCTCTGAGGCTGCATGACATTAACCTTTGCCTGGTTATCAGACTTTCTTTTTTTATTCTTGCAATCAGTAACTTTTGCCTCTTTAATATCCCCCTAACGTTTTATTAAATCACACTATAACATGATCATGGCCCTTCAAGCTCTCTCCTCAAGTCTCTTATGTGTCCATTCTGAATCAATTTCATGCTCGACTTCTCTCGAAGCTGTTAGTGCGCACTTATCTCAAATGTTCAACCTTGGTTGAATAAGACCGATTGTGGTATCTGAAAGCTGACTTTGTAGAAGCGTTCACTTCAAGGTCATTGATGTGGGGTTAACTCAAGTCAAGCATTTCCAATTAAACACATCTTTTTTTTTTATATTGCCTCCTTTGTAGAGCCCTGCCAAAATGTGAACACACTTTGTTTGTGTGTGTGTTTCACAGCTGGAGTTTTGTTTAGCCATGAACCCAATGAGTAGCAACAAGCACGGAGAGTTACCTGGCTCTGCATCTTGCTCTGCTTTTGGAGGCGGAGGTTTTCTAGAGAGTCAGCCACACAGGTGAATTGTGTCTTGGGGTAGTGTCTGTAAAATAAACACACAAAAACAGCACAGAATGTCAGCACACAGTAAACACACGCAGACAGATGCAAGCTTTTACTCAGACTCCCACTGTGACGCTCAAGCCTAAAAAAAAAAAAGAAAAAAAAAAAAGGCATAACTCAAGCAGTGTGCAGTCTGTGGCCCCACAGTGGGGGCATTTGTTATTCAAGGTGGTCCTGAGGTTGAGTTAGGAGCCCCTGTAGACAAAAAGCATGTCAGTGTAACACACAATGCTCTGTCAGTGTGAGCTAAGGTAGTCTGAAAAAAGAGGAAGTGCAGGCAGAGGCTGTGTGGAGGGGGGTGAGAGCCTCAAGGTTGCAGAGTTCTGGAGGCGAGCCATAGCAGGTGTGGAGCTTTCCAAGCAAACAAAACACAGGCACACCATTATGCAGACACACACACACACACACACACCCAAACACACAGGCACAGCCCTGTAGGGGATAACAAGAAGAGTAACAGCGACACAACAGGCACAGCAACAGGGTCAAAGAGACAGTGGGTGAGTGTGAATGATGTCACGGGTAGAACCCCCCCCCCGCCCCCCTCCAGCGGAGCCTGAAGGCGAGTCTCTTTTCTGAATGGATTCTGGGAATATTCCTGACAGCCGCAGACCCATAACCACCCAAATTCTCTGTCTGAAACAAATATAACAAACATAAATATACACAAGTAACCACAAACACGAAGTTTCCACGCAGACATGCACACATGCAACACACCGAGCATCATTCCAGAAGCCATTCATGGCACGCTCCGCTTGGTGATTGTCTAAATCCTTGTCTACGGTTTTGTGATTGCAAGGCACAAGTGTCTGTTTTTGTGTACTGGAGGATTCTGAGCGCAAGTCCGTCTTCAGGTCCACAGTTAATTGTGCCTGCCAGTTCAGTGTGGTCCTTAAGGCGGCGAAAACACATGGCTTACATCCAGCAGCAGAGGAAGAGCCCTCACAGCTTATCTAACCGCTCATATGGACTGCAATTCCCAGCATGCCTCAGGGTGCTGGGTGACCTCAAAAATCTTCAGCCACTATACGTGCCTCTGGGTAACCCATTTAGAGAATATGTTTGCTGTTTCCCTGACAACATGGTAAACAAACTTATTTAGCACTGACCCTGCAGTTATGGGATGTAAAACATTTAAAAGGACTGTGGTTGGTGCTTTTTACATAAAATACTGCTAATAAAGACATTTTAACCACTTAAAAAGTAGGAGCAGGATGTGTAACATTATAAGATCTGAACAAGAGCAGAGGTTGACTGAAGTCGACATTTCAATCTCTAATCTCTTGATCCTTGTGGGCATCCAAATCATTTGTGCAGGTCTGTGCTTGCTTAAAAGAGGCTAATACAACTGCTAGCACTCATTTTCCAAAAACTGTAGCTATCGGCAACATTTTGATGTGACAGTGTGCCAGCTTAGCAGCTAAGCCCTGTCAGGTACAAAAAAACTAACTATATTCAAAAAATGTAATTGAAGCTAATCTTTTAATTTTGTAAGATAAGTTAAAAGTTAAAAAAGATGTTTTGCTTTGCAGACACACCACTCTCTTATTCATTAGTTCATCATATACAAGCTGCTACTTTGTGCAACCTCCATGATTTTAAATGCATGGCTAAAGATCTACTGGCTAAAGATGTAACAAATGTTAATCTGTAATCTTTTTTTATTCAGTTCAGAGTCCACTTAGTCAAAATGTTCTCCATTTCCATTTATCAGTAAAGTAATTGTCAGAATAAAGTTCTCACACATGTTTATACGTGTCAAAACAATCCAAAATAAATTTTTAAAAATCTTAATGGCTTCAAGATTGTGCAAAAATCACTTCACTGTGGGTCTTTTAGGCCTTTTTACATGCAATGTATGTCCCCTTGATCAAATACTGGGAAAATAATAATATATGTTCATTTTTTTCTGGAGTTGGGTGTGTCTGGTTTGTGGTGGGGCAAACTTCCTTTCACACAGCATTGCTATGCCTGAAAACTGCGCTTGTCTAAAACAGAGGGTGTGTCCTCGAGTCATACACCCTCACAACCAGCATCTGTTTGAATGGCGCTCCTGTCATCTTCAATGCATCCTTAAAAAAAACTGTCCTTGCACTTGAGGGTCAGTAAATTGCTACAAATACACACAACAGGGTTGCAGAAATACGCTTAGTGACTCAGTGGGATCTTGTACTGTGTGTCTGTGTGCAACCATGCGTGTATTTCTGTGCCTGTTTGAGGCTACGAGTGAGTCACAAGTACACTCATCTATCTGTCAGGTTGTGTAATGAGGTAATAAGTTGCAGACGGGAGTGGGTGACACATGCACAAACTCGGTTAGCCCTGTGAACACCAAAAAAAAGGAGTGATCAAAATGGAGGGGAGGTACTGTTGGGGGAGGAGGAGGAGGAGGAGTGAGGGGGGCCCACGCATGTGTAATCACACACATATACACACTGCCTACTGTGCGGGAGGAGAGGCCTGTTTGCATAGTGGAACCAGGAGATGTTGTGGCCGGCTTGACCCTGTGAGACCTGGAAAGGTTGCAATGCATCATTCAGCAGGAATGTTTCATCTAGATGTGCAATACATAACATCCATCTTAACAACTGTGACTGACTGAGGAGCAGGTAATTGCAAAATCTGGACAGAAGTCTCATTAAAACACACACAGTAGAGACGTTGATAGAGGCAGAATTGGAGAAGGAGAGGCAGAGGTGTCGACTATGCAATGACTGGCAGAATCCATTATTAGTGGAGCTCATATATCAGAGTTCATTTGATATTTTTACTGACTTGGCTTCCCTGCCGTTCATCTTCCAAAGGCTCTTTCCCCGACCGATAGAGAAGGCAGCACACATCAAAAACCAGAGAGTAACTATCAGTGCGATACATCGTGAGAATGTTCTCAGTTTAGACTTATTTATTAGCAACATATCAACAAGCAATCTCAAACCACCATTCAAGATTGTGTTCAACGGGAGGGAACTGATGATGATAACACTAAATCTAGACATCTTTGACAAGTTTTTTTTTTTTAAAAAGCCCATTGATGTTAAATTACATTTCCTGCCATCAGCCATTAAAGCAGGAACCTACCTTTGGCTCCAGCAGTCTCCAGGGGAAATGAAGAATTTTTCTGTCCACTTATCTGCCCTCCTAAATCTCCCACAATCCCCCTCTCTCCCCCTGACTCTAGCATCTAACCAGGAAAACGTTTCTCAGGCAAGAGGTGGGTGGGAATTAAGTGAAAACAAACAATCTGTATATCAATTACTGAGGACAAATATAGAGGGGTAACGATAAAGTTGTTATCCCACAGAATAATAACAGAGGACCCAGTCTGCATTCCTCTCTCGAGCGGAGGCTCTTCCACTAAACGATGTTTACTCTAACGAGGCTTGTTTTAAACAAACGAAAAGAGGCATAATAAACAAGCTCTGAAGGGCCTTGCTCCTGCTGGCGCTGAACATCACAGGAGGGATACGGAGAAAAAGAACCTGATTTAGTTTGTGGAGAGGAAGGTGATGGAGAAAGACACCTGCTGAAGGTGGTTCATGCCTCGATGTGGATGTGTGAGACTGGTATAAAAGACAGGGTCACAGTGAGAGATTAAACTTAGGAAAACAGATTTTAAGAGAGGGTTGTCATTAACTTTGTCATCTTAGACCACATATACTTAAAATTACTATATTTTATCAGCAAATATATGCTTATAACTAGGTCTGAGCACAGGTGTCTGCAGTTATTATGGCTAATTGGACCTCTGTTACAGTTGGGATTGGGTGGAGCTTTGCAGTAAGTCTGCTGTCTCATTTTAATTCAGCTGGCTTGCAATGACATTAATACAGCTCACTGGGACGTCTGAATGAAAAAGAGACACGACTAAGTAATGTTATCAGTATCTGCATGTGCATTTTTTACTATGACAGCTCAAAACATCTGCTTAAAAGGGACAAACTTTGAATTTTCAAGCTTGCATGTGAGCACAGACGCTCACATGAGAGCTGGATGTTCTCTAGACACAGGTTAATTCATTTCATTAATGTGGACACTTAGATGCATTTTGGGTTTTTCTGTACCAAATTAAAGAGTTTTTGTTTGCTTTACTTTCTCAGGTTGAAATGGAATCCCTCATAATGTTGGAGACATTTCATCTTAATACAAAATGTGCATTAAAAAGACAGTGTGACTCAATTTCAAGGATATACAGAGGCAGGAAAACGTTGAATAATTTGAGGAAAATTAGGGAAACTACTCAAATGAGTCGCGCCTGGTCAGAGATTCTTGTTAGCTAGATGTTAGCATCTGTGCGTTGTAGTAGAGTACATTTTTAGTAGCTATTTGTGGTTAATAAACAGAGAGTAAAACACTTCAGGAAGTACAGCAATAAAAAAACACTTTGCATTAGGTCTTAAAGCAGCTTTTGGCTTTAGACCAGTTGCAAAGCATCATGACATCTTGGTCCAGATACATGGACAAGAAAATAAAATGCTCCTCTATAGAAACTTGACAATATTTTTCTTACTTAAGAGGGAGAGAAAAATATTAAGTAGCACTGTGTTTTACTCCAGACTTGGCACAAATGACCTGACCCTGGTATTAGAAAAAGGCTGACTACAAGCTAGCATACAACTATTGATTTTCAGCTAGGTTTGAGGATAATGCTGGCATGACGTGACGGTTTTGTCCAGCAATAAAAAGATGGTTCAGGGAAAATGCAAAAGAGCTTGTCAGGACATGAAGCAACGTTTTCTCTATATTTCCCCTCAAAACATGCAATCACCCTCCAACTCTCGGGTCAGAGAGGTGGAGGAAATCATTATAAGTAATGGTGGAGGGGGGATTCCATGGATTCCTGATTAGTCTTTAGTGTGCGAGTATGTGCTGAAGCGTGAGTGGACATGCTAGTTTTCAGAGTGTCCGCCTGTGTCACTGTAGAGGAACTTTAGGAATTTCCTTTGTTGATACCCCCTCCCTTCCCACTGGGGAGGAGGGAGGAGGGAGGGAGGGAGGCAAGCACTTTCCCACACCACATATAGGCCTTTTCTCTGAGGGTGGAGCTGGAATAGTCACTGATAAACAGCAGAGGAGGAAGAGAGGGGCCTAAAGCAGGGTTGCAACATGAATACACACATTTATAGAGTCTAATTTCCGTCTGTGAACAGATTAAACACTGCTGTCAGTTTCTTTGAGATGCAGGCCGAACCAGCGGAGTATAACAACATGAGAAATGCAAACTGATACACACGAAATGACAACTTAAATACAACTTACGCATTGCAGTATGGTCTCTTCTCGAAGCCTTTGTAATTCTTCATGTTTAGAGTCATTTTGCAGACCTCGCAGCTGAAGCATCCTTTATGCCAGTACTGCCAGAAAAAAAAAAAAAGAGAGAGAGAGAAGACACAAATTGATGAGGAAGGTGATATTTGAGACATTTGTTTCACCTTTGTCTGGATCCGAAAGGAGAGCCGAGCAAACACAAACACACACACTTACACAAAACATCCACACACTAACTAGCGCAGGAGATCTAATTGAATGAATAAGACCGAGACTAATTTTTATTCTCTCGAGGTTTCACAGGGACAAAAGCTGAATACAGATAGAAAGAATAGTGACTGTTAAGACTGTGTGAAAACAAGTGAAGCAACTGAAGCAAGTGAAGCAATGTGGAAACACAGCAGTTTGTGCTTGCCAGCACTGAGCTGAAACTAACATCCTCTTTTGACAACAAATTGTATGGTTACTATTTATAAGCGGAGAGGGCTAACTGTGCTCGTTTGTGATTGACAAGTATTTATCTGTGCTGTTGCCGTCTAATCAGGCACAATCAATTTTCACGCCTTTGCTGCTGGCGTGAGCTGTGCTGGATAGTTGTGCAAAATGATCAGTTGTTTCTACATATGCAACAACAGAGGGTTTTTTTTTTCAGTTGGTCCTGCAGAGACTGTGCTTGGCCTGAAAAGCCACCCCTTGACTCTCTTTCTGTCTGTTTGCTCATCTCTGCGGGCCTTCGTGTTTCTGTAGCTCCTTCATCCAGCTTCACAAGAGGCCATTCCCATGTCTCCTCTGCCACCCTTTCTCCCTTCCTCACACCTACCCGCCCTCTCGCTTTCCTTTTCTTTTCTCTCCTGGCACTTGGCTGATCTGCG
This sequence comes from Ctenochaetus hawaiiensis, assembly GCA_029783645.1. Taxonomy (NCBI): domain Eukaryota; kingdom Metazoa; phylum Chordata; class Actinopteri; order Acanthuriformes; family Acanthuridae; genus Ctenochaetus; species Ctenochaetus hawaiiensis. Next base: position 4,746,421 of record JAPZDY010000009.1, read on the forward strand.
GCCTGAGGGTTCAAAGGGGGGGATTGAGGAAGGGAGGATCGCAGCAAACTGGAAGGAGGGAGGAAACATGAAAGGAAGGAGCTGGGGAGAGCAAGAGGAAGGGAGCGAGCAGGGGAGGGGAGGGGTGGGCAAGAGAGAGAAAAACGCCAGAGAGTGAAGCAATGATCTGGCTGCTCCTGCTATCATCAGGGGAAGGGAGGGAGGGAGGAGTATAAATACAGAGAGAGAGAGAGCAAGAAAGAATGGGAGGGAATAAAGAAGGGAGTCCTTATTAACATGGCCTCAGGGCGCTCTGTCATCCCTCTCATTCCTTCTCCCACTCTTTATCATTTTCTACACCAACTGCCCACACACAACATGCTAATCTTCCAAACAAACAGTGTGGAAATATGATTCAAAACAGAAGATAAAACTGCAGAAACAACAACAACAAAAAAAAGAAAATACAATATCACTTTGTCACTCACAAACATGCAAAATGCGAGTGTGATTCCACGCACAGAATAAGAAGCGTGCACTACTGACAGAAAAATCCATCATTTCCCTATGTGCAGCGATACAGCCTGATAATAAGGCGTGTGTTACAGCACTGATAAACAGCTGGCGATAAATCACCAGGATGTTGAGGTTTACTGTGTTTAAGAGCTGCAGATGGACAGTAGACACAATCATCGCTGCGCTATGTATGGAAACCTCACCACACACAGCACAACGAGCATTTCACTTCCTTCCATTATCGAACAAAAATGTGCCCCCAGGCTGGTTTTGAGAACAGACTCGTCTGTTTTGTCTGGATGTAATGGACCACCCAGGGTAGTATAGGAAGACGACAGGATGAAGTTTATGTGTGTGTTTGACATCGGTGTTTGTAGCTGTAGGCCAGCGATGTTGTACTGAGGCATACAAAAGAGGGGGCTCACAGTGGAAACGGAGCCTGGGCTCTGTTCATTGGTGGTGTGATCCACAGCCAAACATGCTGGGCCAAGCCTTCAAATGCAACCTCCTCATCCTACAACAACCCAACAGCGGGGCTTGAGGGAGCCGCAGATGGACACATGGTGTTAGTCTTTCCATCGCTCTCACTCTGTTCTGGTGGTACTGCGATGGTAAATCCCTTTACAAACAACAGCACAGTGCAGACAGATTCCATTTCCTCCAGCTATGGCTGATTTGCAGCTGTGGCGTCTGTCTTCTTCACATGTTCACCGCAGCCATGATATTTCACCACCAACTATTGTTATATCCTTCTCATTTCTATTAAATGTACAGATGTGAACCCAAATAGAGAAGTGTCAACGCAGAGTTGAAAGAGAAAGGTGAAACAATCAGCTGAGCACGGACTTTGACATGCCTGCTGTTTCCCAGAACAAATATTGACCTTGGATCTTTTCCAGAGAACAAGTCCGACGAATTGTTTAGCAAACTATTCTTGATCCTTGCCCAACCTGCTAACCCACATTTCACCAAGATAACCCTCTTCACCCTACCGCCGTTATTCATGGATAATATGAACAGAGGTCATGTTTCGACAGTTGAAACTGAATTGCAAGTGGACTGAACCGACAACAAGCACACCAGCTCTGAATACAGGTACTTAAAGGCACTAAGAACACGATGGGAAACGATAACTCAGGCCACATTTGGTTGGAGCAGAGTTATCGGCGTGGTTTTGCATTTATTGTGTTCTGCTCAGCAATCGGTGCAGTTACCCAAAGCTAAAATGTAATAACACATGGTCACTCGAAGCACGTTTCAGATGCATTTTACTGCCACTCACCTCCTTTGAACCAAGACTTAATCTGAATATGCGGTATCTGGCCAGAACATGTCGGGTCTGAGAGTAATATACTGGGTCAAGGATTAAGACAAATATGTGCCAAAGTGCAAAGGAAGGCACAAACAGAGATGTGAGGGCAAGACACATCCTAAATGAGTGTTGGGAGAGAGAGAGAGTGCAGTCTCTAGCCTTGTCCAGCTCCAGGAAAACCTGGCTCTCTGGTGCCTAAGCAGGATCTGGCAGTCAGCTGGAAAATGAGGACACTGCAGAGACGGAGCCCTAGAAATAAAACACCCATAAGAAAAAAAAAAGCACTGTCTCCCTGCATCAGTGCAGCTCAGGGGCACATGTACACGCCTGTCTCCATGTGTGTAGATATATGTGGGTTATATGTCTTAGTGCGTGATGTGTGTGTGTCAGCAAGGATGTGAGGCTTCAGTCAGGAGCAAACATGCTCAGTCAGCCTCACAGCTCCCCCATGGTGAGAACCAAATACAAGTTGCCTGGAGAAAAAACCCTGAAGCTATCTGGGAGGCCAACACGACTTCAGACACTAAGTATACACACACACACACACACCGCACACAGAAGAGGGTTAGTAAGGGTCTGACCAGGAGCGTGGTCTCACATACTAACTACAGAAAATTAAGTGACTCGCTTAGGCATTAAGATGCTACAGGCCTGTTGCATCAAACACTTTCTATGTTGGTATTTGTGTGTTATTAAACTTCGGTTGGTGTGCTAAACACAGCAACACATCTACTGAACCACTGGTTTTAACAGAGACATTGGTTAAAAACATTACTTGGTTACATGCTAAGTGACTTATAGAGCCCACAAATTTCTGATAGAGGTGAAAAAAAGTCTATTCAGTCTCTAAGTACCATATCAAATGAAAGGACGTCCTTCAGTGATGAAATGTTTCATAGCTCTTGGACAAATCAGTAGCAATTAACTTTAGTCTGAAACACTTTGTTTAAAGCTTTTACTGGCTGATTATGGCCACAGTCTGAGATGCAGTGATAGCTCTTTGACTCGGATATTTACTTTAAACCAATAGTGGCTGAATAAATAAAAACACCACACACACACATTTACACTAATGGGCCATTAAAGCAGCTTACTCTGTGTATGTTTGAGTGTGAAAGATTATTCGTGCGCAAGATCGTACATGCCTAAAGACAAAGCACCCACATCTGGCTGATGCTAACAGAGGAAACGCTAACTCATTAAAGCATGCTGGTTAATTATTAGCCAACCTGATGCCATTAATTTTTACCCAAGCCCAGGGCTTTTTGCTGGGCAGCAGGCGGACAGTGATTTGAACAGACAAACTATGTTAGAGTGGAGTATGCACTTAACACACTTTCCAAACTACTCCAGATTGTGATGTGCACTTTGGAAAATACACATAGTGCCAACACAACAATGAGACATTCAAAAAAAAAAGCAAAACAATCACAGAAGAAAAGCAAAGAGGTGTGCAGTAAAAAGTCAATGGTGAAACACTCCTGCCTTGTCATAAATCACACTTCTTTGTTGTTATATCAAATAAAAGTGTCCCTTCACCTTCCTTTCCATGAACTCTATTTAAAGAAAGTGCAATCAATAAAGCTGTAATAGGTCAGCAGAGGCAAGCAAAAAGGGTTAGTTGGTTAGTTCCTTTTCTGATAACAATCATAAAGAAGGACCTGTCACTCACTTAGCATGGGGCTGTGCTTCACAACAATGCCATGTATTGTAATGATACAATGGCTTAAACTCATATCAGTCCCTCCAGGATTTCGCGGGCGTTTTTCAAGATTGTTGCGGCCTAAAATGCCTGAATTTGCGGCAGCTTTTCTAAAAAATTGCGATGTAAGTTTCGATGTTTTAAGCGGATTTGTTGCGATGAAATTGCGGGAGACAGTGAAAATTGCTAAAAAGTTGCATTTTCCGCCCATTCTCCTAATATGTTTCGCGGTAGAAAAGTGTTTGTCAATCGATGATTTTCGTTTGTGTTCCACCACAATA
>JAPZDY010000009.1:4754631-4776364 GCA_029783645.1 Ctenochaetus hawaiiensis
TGGTCCGCGCTGCTGAGCCATCACCTTTCAGACGTGAAGCTAGATGTTAGCTTTCCTTGCTAGCAAAAAAAAAAATACCTGTCCTGATAGGGTGTTCAATTCATTCACAAAAATATGTGAAAGGTGTGATTTTAAGAGAGCAGAAATAAGCACGGTTAGGGAGCAAAAGGAGGAAAGTATATCAGGACTATTTTTTTTAGAAAATAAAACAAAGCAAGGCGATTTTCTGTCCTTACCTTGTCCAGACAATTCACTTTTTCCGTGGGGTAAACGACTAGATTACATCTGCCACACAACGGATTCATGTTGGAGGAATGCTCTTCTAGCTAGTTAGCACGGAAACCGCCGACGTTACTGTTTGTGGCCGTTGTGCCGTCGAGTGCTCTCTTCAAATGAAAAAAAAAACAAACTAGCTATAGTGTAAGATTACGATCAGTAGCCGACTAACACTAATCTAGTCGAGTGTGGCAAATCCAGGAGGTTGTTGTTGTCGTTGTCGTTGTAGCCGCACAGCTGGCTGTCAGTCCGCTAACCAGACACGGAAAGCGCGTTCCCGCGTCCCCCCCCTCCACCCCCCTCCCCTTCTCCCTCCCTCGACTGCGCGTGTCCGGGCAGAGAAGGAAGAGACAGTGTGGGAGGTTCAGGTCTTTACTTGGAAGTAAGATTAGATTTATGATTACAGAGGAAAGGGAAATTCTACAGATTTTGCTTTTAAACCGAGGTCCAAGCACTTATGTCCGTTGTTGCTTGAAAATAAAGCGATATAGTGCAAGTGCAAAAGAAATCCAGGTCAACCCTGTGCATCTGCAGTCCATCCTCGTCCCATCTGTGCTTGCAAAACACACCCATGCGATCATCCGTATTGTTGCAGGTTTTTTGGGGAGGCTTTTTTACCAATCCTGTGATCTCAAATCATATTTTTACACATCTGCCACGTTCACTGCATGTCCTACTTGATGTCTGTGTGATAACGTTATATTTGGTTAGAGTGACACCTGCTGTCGGAAGAGGTGTACCGCCTGTATCGCAATGCATATGACATTTCCCCCTTAAGACTTTTTCCTTGGTGAATTTTCACGTCTTTTATATACAACACCATTATAATGCTGGCAATGAAAGCAGAAAAGCCTTGCAAGCTGGACTACAGATCAGGAACTGTGTATGTTCTTCCATATCAAAAGGTGGAACTTTAAAATGATCAACTTCACCATCACAGCAGCAGAAACTAGGACAGAAGCACGCCTAGAATTTTACTTATACAATGCATTTTTGGGAAATGTAAAATGAATCTTTATTTGTAAATGCAGAACAGTACAGTTGATGTATCTTTCTAAGGTTGTCAAACTTGCAGCATGCATCACACAGTATATTGCAGTCAAATCAGATAAAGAGTTAGGAGTGCAAACACCATTTATTGCACTGGAGAAATGTTTTTCAAATGAAATCATTCAATATCATGTAACCTTCAGCTGTTGCAGCTATTTCCTCTTTTTGCAATGCAGTCACAAACAGACATAAAAACAATCATAAACTGAATGTTAAAGTTGAGCTGGCTTTGACAAATGTATACCCTAAATGTTTTTAGCAGTCAGTTTTATGCAAATGTCTTGTTTATGCAAATTTCCATCCATCATTTCAACATGACCCAGCTACAACAATGCTGTCTTTTTCATGACCTTCTCCTTCCACTTCTGTGTAACCAGGCTGTTGCTTCTGAAACTTCCAGGAAGGCCAGTAGCTCTTTCGTCGCTACAAAAAAGGAGAAGTAGAAGAAAATATAAACAGAGAAATAATGTTTGAGTACAATATGCCTAATTTGAATATGTATAACTAAATGACACCTGTGTCCTCCCATGGCAGGTGTAGGACATGTTCAGCGCTCACCTGGATGAGGTAAAGTGGTGATGAAGCAGTAGGATGGTAGTTAATGTAAAGAGCTACAAGCATCAGAGCCAATAGTAGCACCAGTGCAGCTGCCATACCGGCTATCACTCCTGTGTTAGCCAACCCATCACTCTTGGCTGACGAATCTGTCTTCACATCTGTATTTAGGATGAAACTCCATATTTATATCCTTTTGTAAAGCTTAAACATGATGGATTTTACAATAATTTACTTACCTTTGCTTGTCTTAAAAATACGCCGTTTTGTCTCATCTGAAAGAAGACAAACAGCAGACATTTCCACACTTGTTTTATAGCAGAATCTTTTTTTGTACAGCAACAAAATGTGTAATTATGGTGTAATTCTGCACACATTAAACTGTAATGTACTGCGCATTGCAGAGAATCAAAAAAGCTCAGCCTCACCGTCACTTTCACAGCCTGTTTGTAGAGGAGTCGCAGAGGTCACATCCTCGGTTTGTGGCGTGATGGAGGAACCAGTGAAGCTGTCATCTCTGGAGTAATCATCACAGGTGGCATCTTTGCTCTGCTCATATTCATCAAACTTGTTATATGCATGTAGTTAAAAAATACCAAATGAGCAGATATTCATTTCTGATGCCCTGCATTACCTCATCTGAACAGGCGTAGTCCAGCCATTCTTGTCTGTGTCTGTCCATGCCATCTGAACACCTGAAAAACACACACAAAATGTATATTTATAACAGCTAAAACTGCACTTTATTAAAGTTTAAGCTAGCCTCAAGCCACTCACCTCTGGAGTACATTGCACCAGCTGCAGCCAGAGGTTTGGTTGGATGATAGGCAGAGCTCACAGCTGTTATGATTTAGGCAGGCTGAACAGAGAGACAAGGACTTGTTTAAGTGTTGATGCAGCCTAATTTGAATACTTGAAACTAATCCTTTAAAGTCTTTCATAAAGGATCACTTACTAGGAAGTGCAGTGAACTCTATGGCGGAGTAGCTGGCGATCTTGGTAGTGTCAATCTCAGCCCGATGGTACTCATAAATGGTCCGCCGTTGGGCACCTGTGCTAGAGATACGATGGAGTTAAATCCTTGCACATTTTCTGAAGACTAATTGTGGCTTCTGGTGGCTTTTGGTGGCGTTTCTTCAATACATAAGTGGACAGGCACAAACATATTTGCTGACCTGGTGATTGAGGAGAAGGTGACATGACCATGAAGGCATCAGACAAACCAACCTTCACTGGATGCTCAGCCGAACTGATCACTTCTAATGATAGAGGTATCTGATAAACAGACCCAAAAAAAAAGAGGAATCACTTATGCGGGCAGCAATAATGAGGAGGAGAGCAGGTGCAAAGATTAAAGATTTGTCTCACATCTCGGTAGCTGAACGTGATGGTTCCAGTTTTGTAAAGTGCAGCCTGAAATGTAAAAGCTCCTTTCGACTCTTTTCCGGAGAGTCTGACCTGCTCCCATTGGACCACAAACACCTCACCTGAAGGGCAGTGAATGTCGAACAGGAAAATTACAAGTAATCAGACAATCTTAGATGTGAGGACATGTGAAAACATCAGGTGGTATCCTACAGTACCATTATCCAGGTATTGCACAGTGGAGTCTTTGGAGTAGCTGGGGTCAAAATTAGCCATTAGAGGGGCGATGTATTGTGTTGCTGTCAGCATACGGTGAGTAACGTCCCCTGTGAAGATGAACCCTGAAAAAAGGGGCCAGATGGAAAAACATGTAGTACTTGAGTATGACTTGATAAAACACTTCTCTGCTGTGAACATATGCAGAAAAGGTCGTTTGAACATCTGTTATAAAATCAGAAAGTACCTCCTGTTGCTATGGTAATCTGCCTTAGGTAATGTCCGTAAAAAGGAAAGTCAAAAGTCAAGGCAACCCTCTGCAACGAGAGTAGATAGAAACAAAGAGAGAATGAGACGGTTAAATGGGCTGTTAAGTTATATTTTCAAAATAACTAAATCCACAGCTCATATTTTGCAGCGTCTTGCTTTGAGAAAACACTTTGAGTTGAGTAAAGCAGCAGTGTTCTGTGTGATTAGACATTATCTTATAATTTTTAAGATATTCTTGATTTCGAATGATGATGTTGAGGTCTCAACAGGGATGGATGCTAATGTTTTTTGCCGGCAGACATTCTCCCACTTCATTCAAATTACCTTCCCACTCACAAAGACGTCATAGGGAGCATATAGTAAACCAAGAACGCAGTGCCACGTATTCTACTCCATAGCCCTCTTATATATGCATTACTCAAATATTATGGATTATGAATAATTATCTAAATGAGGGGGCACCCGGATTTGAACCAGGGACCTCTTGATCTGCAGTCAAATGCTCTACCACTGAGCTATACCCCCTTGCTCTTGGCGCTCTTTATCAGGTGATATTATTCATAAAGTGATACGAACTTCCGTATGCTAGCAGACTCCACCTTAGTTTTTATAGTCAGCCTTTCTGTTAGAGACATTTTTCCTATAATGCGGTCTGACATAACAATCTTGCAATGATCTCCTAAACCGTAGACACAACATGACTGTATACAGGGCGGGTCGTTGAGGATACTGGGTGTGAGCTTCTGCAAACATATACCCTGAGATTAACTATGAAAACCCACATTATCAGCCTCAAGATCGAGAAGGCGAATGGGAAAACAAACCCTGCTGTAACCAATGATCAAATGGTAATCCTTAAGCTTCAGCTTCCTCGTAATAAGCTCCACACACCTGTATTTTGATTTCCATAACTGCAAGCACATTTATTGCAGCTTTATCCATTTATGAGGTAAGAGATGTTGCTCTCGCTGCACTTTATCCAACAAAATAATCTGGATTGGATGTCTCTATAAAGCCAAACTACTCTGTTTCCACATGAAGAATCCCGGGGTTTTCAGTGGACCAGAGTTTTCCTTTCCTGTGCCTAATCCTAACATATGAACAAGGTCCCAGGTGTTGCATAAAAGAGGTCAAGACTGGGCAGGTGCTGACAGCCTCTGGCAGACCTGTAGCTCTTAGCATCTGCCAAAATTCCACAGTCCCCTTTTTAATGATTAACTTAACAAAAAAATCACATGCGTGTATTTGTGTGTGTGCGACTCACCACAGCCTGTTTGTATGAGTTTGACAGAATGCCGTGGACTCTAACTTGGCTTTGCTGGGCGTCGCTCATGTCTACCCATAGTTCCTGTGTGCGCTTGTCTTCTGGGCCAAAACTACGCCATGTGTAATACTTGCCAGAATCCTCCTTCCAGACAGAAAAACATAGAGGATCAGAGGTTGTAATGATGTGACTGTGTTCAAACTGTGTGTCATACAGACATCGAGGGTTCACTCTGCAAATTGTTAAATCACATGCTGTCATATATTTCCCCAAGTGAGTGGAAAAGAGTGAATTAGACTTTCCAAAAGAGGGCAGTGTTTAACTCCAACCAAAACAAATAGAACACGTCCGAATCCAAAAACATTAAATGCCACAACTCATTACAGTCATGAGAAACAATGCGGTGCGGCTCTCACCACTACACGTGTCATGTTGTCTGGCAGGGTGTCGATGGTTAGTCCTCCACCCAGGACCGCCCTGCTTATCCTGGCCTGGCCTGAAGACGACCTCTGGGCTCTATGAGGACGACTGTCGCCTCCAGTCGACTCTTCATGCTGCTGTGAGATGACACTGTACCAATTGTCTGCACAAATAAAGAATATCAGATAATTACCTACTGATTCCACACATGAAAAAAGGAAAGAATACAAAAGCTTTTTTTTAAAAAAATCCGAGACAGCTGTACCACATTTTGTTAGGAAACATTTCACTTGACAGATTTATTCAATTACTTAAGGACAGTGTTTACAGTTGTGGCTCAGTGCTCAACAACTAAGCCAAATGAGAAATTAAAATTTGCTTTTGAAATTGTCAGTTTTAGTCTTGTTACTCAAAGCCATTGTTGAATGAAGACAAAAACAATCCAAGCAGCATTTAGTGATGCTCGGAAGGACCTGTCAAATCCTACAAACAATGGAAACCATATTTTATAAGCAAACTGAGGTAGGGATGCTTTGTTTTAAAGTTTTGGGTCTTATAATTGACAGCCTGTCTTTTTTTGAAACCACATGTTCATAGTTGATGATAAGAGTTTATGTTACCGTTGCACTGCACTGTGATTTTCTATTGAGTGTGGAAAATGCATGTCTGCTGGTACATTTATTTGGACACATTGGTCTTAGAAAAATCTCAGTCACTGATACAGCTTTACATTGGGTCAGATGGGGAAAAAAGGCTCAGTTGAGTTCACAAAGGTCAGTTCTGCCTTCTTTCATGACTTTGAAAGGTCATTTGTGGTATTGTATTGCGTAAAGTATAGTTGTCAAATAACGCATGATTAAAAGCTAACTTTAACAAAACAAATCTGCTACACGTGAGGAAGGCCTTTGAAATAGATTTCTAAATTTACAGCTGTTAAAAACACTTCCAAGCTTCATCAATTCTCACATGAATGTTGTTAAAAGCTTATTTATGTTCATCAAACTTCAGGTTTCATCAAAAGATCATTATGGCACACAAATATGTGTCATGAACCATCTTTTGTTTTAAAAGTTATCAAACAATGCATGAATAAATTGAGGTGACATTGAAATTATCTATCTATCTATCTATCTATCTATCTATCTATCTATCTATCTATCTATCTATCTATCTATCTATCTATCTATCTAAAATTACGGTAAATAGTTGCTTGTTGCGCTCTTTTTAGGTACATTACGGAACGCGGCGGTGACGTCACGGTCAGCCTATATATACCGCGGAGCAGCACTTTACTTTCGCGGGGTGTTTCATCTAACCCTAAATCTGGTTGGCCTCCTGTACTCAACGTTCGCTGTTTCTGGCTTTCAGTGAACTACGGGAGGTATTTGAATTGGCGCAGGCAACGTTTTCGATCCAAAAAAGCCAAGAGAATCACTCCGTCGTGTTCAGTTTCCCGATCAGAAACAGCGTGAATTTCTTGCCGCGGTCAGTTCGGCTGCCGCGAAGAGTTCGTCTCTGCTGCTCCGGTGTTTCATGTCGGGACTTTTGGCAACTGAGCAGATTAAAACTGAGCCGGGTGACTCTGCCAGATCTCTAAGTGGTCCGGTTGGGAAGCCCAAGCTCAAACACCCTTTCACCCATTGTTTGACTTTGTTAATCTTTACTGTTACTCGTGTGCAAAGTTGTTTCTTACCCTCTGAAATCATGCTAGCGCTAGCTAAACTTAGCAGCTAACGTTAGCAGAAGGTATTAGCAGCACCGCCCTGCCCCCCTCAACTGTTGTAGCATGTCCTGTCTTCAGAGTTAATGCTATGAGTGTAACTTGACAAAGAAAAAAGAGGAAAATAATAGATGCTCAAGTTGTTAAAGTATTGGCGTTGATAAAATTAATATGGCGAAACTGTGAATGTGTTACATTTTTATTGTCTCGGTCTGCTGCAGCCAAAACTGAAATATTGCTGCAACCACTCACGCTTGAACTCTGGATCTATTTCTGCAACTCATTTTTAACCGGACACCTGCTTTTGCGAGTGGATGTGTGCAAAGCATTTGACGTGTAAAAAACATGTTTGGTGCCATATTCCTCGACTGAGTCGAAGCCAGCTGTCGTCCATCACTCGCCTTACACACCTGGTTCAAATAAAGTACAATGACATGTTAACTCCCATGCAGTGCAGTAATGAGGGCCTGGATGATGTTTTGAAATACACTTCCTGAGGCGTTTATCTCAATGTTAAAACGATTAGCTTGTTTAATGCTTGGTGCAAACAAATAAAACAGTGCAGACCGAGTAAAAATGGGGTAAGGGTATGGGTGTGCCCATGCGTGCACACTTAATATGTGGGCTGTGTGATTTTGAGGTTTGCAAAACCTCATGGTGTTGAAATAACCTCCTAGGTTGGCGGGGTGTGGCACACTGGGGGTGTAATAAATTAGATGATAAAAGAGAACTTGAACTATAACAAAACCCACATTGTTGTGCAAGGTATCTTTTGTAATTGTGTCTCAAAATGGACATGAAAAGATAAGTAAACAATTGTTATTTTACGTGTTTTTTCACAGACTGACTTGGCTCTTTAAGGATAGGTTTAAAATACAGCCATTATATACATTTATTAAGCCTAAAAACATAACAGAGAACTTCCTAGCACGCAGTCAAACCTCTCACTCCCTCTACCACGTTTACTCGCCAGCGTTACAGAGAAAATAAACAGACCCCGACATGGAAATTTTAATCACTCTTCTTTTCACAGTTTTGCAGATGTTAGATTTTAAACAGAAAGTACAGTTACAGCATGAAGTGCCTCTTCAATTCAGCCTTATAAAATGGATAATCAAAGATGAAAAACAGTTTAGAGTTTGAAATCGGACATATTTAGCTACTAAACCAGTTCTTATGGTTGCCAGCACCCAGTGAAGCTCCTCTCCTGCCAGTAAACTGTTATTTGACATTGGTTTGATGCCTGCATTTCTGTCCTGAGTGTGGGAGAGGCACATAGGCCTCTTGATCCCTCAGCTATGTCCTGTGCCAAACTCCCAGAGGTCAGACTGTGTGGGTCTGGTGAGCGTTGCTCTGCATTTACACAATTATGATACTGATGTTTTCTGCAGCTTTTAAAACTACAATGCGTCATTTAACAGGTTTCTAAAGCGACAATCCAAATGTCTGGACCTCACAGAGAGCAAATCGTATTTGTTGTTCATGAGTATTTCTCTCCACTCTTTTATTCGATTAAATGGTGCGTCAATGCATTCGTGGCAGCTCATATAATTTGGATGTGTGATTGCAGAGCACAGGAGCCACCCTGTTATGGCATCTGTGAGGTAAGAGGAAGACTGGTGTGCAAACAGTTGTCGAGGTCTGCAGTGCAGCAGATAAACATGTTTCTGGTCTGTAAAAGCTGGGAGGGGTGCAGAGGCCGAATATGAAGTTGTGACTTATAACATCTACAGTGGTCATCACTCTTAAAGCCAGTAGTATTGAAATCACTGGCTGATAACTAAACAGTCTGTCCAGGACAGTGATGAAAACTCCCTGTTCCCTCATCCATTTTCAGATGAATTATTTACTGGACTGCACATGCTGTGAGTTCTGCTCCTGCTGCTTGATATAAACTAAAATCATATTACACGAAAAAACAGTTTGAAAACTCATTTTTCAAATAACATTTGACTATTAAAGGCGTGAAATCTCACAACAGTGGTATCTGTTGATGTAAAATGTAACATTTTGAGTTGTTTAAATGGTTCTGAAATACCAACTGACCTTGTAATTACATGAAAAATGATGGAAATATACATATTTTTTCCACATGAATCTATTTGTTTTGTTTTTTTTTTAGAATTCAGGTAAGATTGGTACTGGCACTTTAATATTAGAAGTTTAAGGCTTTCATATAGAATACATATCTAAGCTTTTAAATAAAGTTTTGCACTGTTTGTTTGATTGTCCATTTCATGTTTATTGGCTCCATTTGATGGATTCTTGTGTTCACATACGATGAAATTCCCTCTCAAAAATTTAACAGGAGAGAATTGCGATATCTAAGTGGTGAATCAGTACCAAAATGGACCAGGACTTGTTTTTGTCCTGACAGGAGCGGGGTGTTGCCTCAGTTAGGAGATAATATCTAAGAATAGATCACGGACTCACTCTCATTTAATATGGGTCATGACAGCCAGCTCATAATTGACTGTGCCAGTTTGGAAATGGTGTTTATAAGTCAGAGTGAGAAAAATGTTAATTAGATAAAATGGCTCTCAGCCAAAAAAAATCAGATGAGGCTTATGTAACTCAATGTAAACTTGTTTCAGGGTGTAAAAGTGTTTAAAATTTTGAGGAAAGAGTAGCAGCACTGAGGCAAAGGATGTCAAACATTATGTGAAAGGTGCAATTAAAACAGGAAGCACTTTTCTCTGAGACGTCGACAATGAAAGGGCAGCTGTTTTGAATGAAACCTGACCTCTGCCCACTCTTCAGGACCAACCAAACCACAACATTTAGCCTGGTTTTCTGAGAGTGGTCAGCCGAGAGCGGTCTGAGAGAACACGCCCTTCCTGAGCGGAGGCTGGAGGGGTTGGCATCGGCTGCTCAACATCATCCACGATAAACACGTATGGTTCATTTCAAGGCATGTGGTCGAACTGCAGATGGTGCAATTCTTTAGTTCCATTCCGCTGACTAAGTTTCATCCAGATACTCAGGCCACTTTGGCTTCAGATATCCGATGAGTGATCTACATTTTCGAGAAGAAATGTGCTTATTTAAGTGAACACCCCGCATTCATTAAATAGTTTTGGAGGTTGATCAGTTGGTAAATCTCTTATTATGTATTTTGGCCAGTACATCAGCTGCTGACATCAACAAATACCATTGTGTTAGTGCTTTGAGAGAAGCCTCCTTTGGAAAATAACATCAATTGAAAAATGTGACAAATCTAATTTGTTGCATCCCTAAGAGGGTGAAACGGAGCGACATTTCACAACAAAAATACAAAGACATACCAATTTTGGTCCTGTTAGGGGAGCATGAGCGCACTGATTACCTCATTTTTCTTCTGTTCTGGTGAAATCAAATCTCTGCATGAAGGAGGTAAAAGGTTATTTTTTTATTTAAATTGTCTGATAAGAGAAATAAATGAACACAGAGACTAACGGCCAAAACTATTTCCCCTTACAATCGCTGTTCCAAATTATGACACGAGTCAAAGAAGAAGTTGCTCTGCTGTTGGCAGATGACTGTTTTTCGTTCTTGCTATTTTATTTTTCCTAAAACATAGGCATGCTTCGTTATCCCCAATCAAATTGCACATGACTTTTATAAAATAAGAATCAATCTGGGATCCGCAGACAATAACATCCTAACGAATCTTTTTTTTTTTTTCGCTTTGCGTCTCATTCTTCAGGTCTGCGCTTCTCAGCTCCAACATGTCTGGATCCGCTTCAGGCCATTTGTTAAGAAAACTCTGCAGCAGTGCAGGAGACAGGAGGCCAAACGTTGAGGTCACTGTCGGGTACACAACTCATTCTCAGCTCCGGGCTCTGTGTTTTTACAGTCTGGTTCAGATGGCGTACAAGGTTCTTTCAGGACCAGAGTCATTTTTTATATAAAACCGAGCAACACATAATGACAAGTGACAGGACTGACAAGAGCAAATCAGGCACAAGAATAGAGAATATGTTAGATCAGCGTCGACAGTCGAACCTTCATGTTTTACATCTGACCACCTCCTGCTCAGTAATCTGTGATTCTGTTTCATCTGCAGCAAGAACTTTCCTGAACTCATGCGGGGAGCTGAGTGACTGAACTTTTAAAAATGCTGTTTCAATAAAATACAAGGCGAAATGACGACTTTTTTTTTAGTTTAACATTGCATCCCTCATTATCATAGACAGCTGTTGCAGATGATAAATTACTGATGGGATGAGAAGGGTGGAGGGGGTGCAGGAGAGGAGTTTGCAGAGAAGGATCGGCCAAATTCCTCTTAGTCAGACACAAATTGATATTAATGTTCCAAACACACCTCATGCATATCACTCAAAAAATATGTGTTAACCAATAAATCTATGTCCGCCGTCTGACAGCTCGTAAGCCTGCAACGATTTTCTGTGCAGCAGGGAGGCAAGAAGAAAAACAAAGGTCTATGTCTAATTTTAAACCTGAGACGGGCTGTTTGTGGGTTGTTGTTTAGACTCAGTCGCATGCTTGTGGATTGGGTATTTTTATTGTGCACTTTATTGTAAACTAGGTCATTCACTTCTGTGTGTGTAAATGAAAAGGGCACGGCATGCCCATTTGCTGCTCCATAAAGAGTTCTATTGAAGTTTCTGTGGTTTATGGTCGGTGAAAATAGCACAGGAGGCACACGCAGCATCAATATAAACAATAAAGAATGAGAAAATTAACAGCTCCTGAAGTACAAATAGAAAAAAACATGTTGCATGCAGAATTCAGTTTGCACAGAATTAAAGCATTAATCATGCAAAAAGATTAAAAGTAGAGAGGCTGCAAGAGAGACTTGTGACACCTGAGGAGGCAGGAGCACATTTTCGAAAAATTTAAAGTAATAATGAGAGATGGGAGACACACACAGCTCACCTGTTTGCTGTTGAACCCCACCTCTTGCCAGCTCTGTTTGGGAGAGCCAGAGGAACAGCATCACCAAACTGAAACACATACTGGGTAGTAAAAAAAAAAGACAGAAAAAAAACAAAAAATACACCGGTTCTCTTCTTCTTCTTCTTCTTCTTCTTCTCTTTGCAACAACAGTTCTCTCCTAATCCCACTTCCACCCGTCACTCTCTCTTCCTCCCTACGAATCTCTCTCACTCTCTCTGCACACACCACCACCCTGTTTCTAACTACACCCTTTTCTCTCCTCCTCAGTGCTGTTCCTCCGTTGCCATGGCGATTACAAAGACACAAGGATCAGCTGATCAGGTTTTGGAGCAGAAAGGAGAAAGTCTGATCATCTGATGATCTGAGATTACCCACTGCGTCCCTCTGCTCGGGACTCTTGTGTAGTTAACCTCTCTTCCCAACATTATGAGTGATAAAAATACAAATAGGGCCAAGCAGCGGAGTCGTAATGTCAGCGGAGTGTGTGGCGCCTCCCTCTGTCCAAACCAGCTGCAGGGACAGTGAGAAATCTGACATCTGTGATTAGACGCGGTGATTACGAGGCTAACAGTGCCAGGTCTTAAATCAGTACTAGTTATGATATTAAACAGTCCATGTCAAGCCTGTGCCTGACTCTTCGACATATCACGTCTCCATTCAAACAAAACAACATCCTTTTGTGGCCCGCATGGAACAAAAGAGAGAAAAAAAAAAGTCTCTTCTGTTTGTTACAGTTTTTAATAAGCAGCGGTTATGTCAAAGCCTTGTTTTTCATGGCATGTAAAACTGACAATAAGCAAGGCTTTACGAGAACTGTGGCTGACTCCACCACCTCTCATAGCAACCGCTTTCATCATTTCTATCTGCTACGAGAGAAAACACGGATTCCTTGGCAAAGAAAATGGCAGCTGAGCGTTTATTGGATTCACAGCTGGGAAGGCAATCAGTACCCTGTCCTGTAATGAAGACCATAAAATACAGCGTGCACAGCAGCTGTGTGGATTTTCACACGCAGTGAAGTTGTAACTGATTCAAAACAAATAAATTTCACATCTTTAACATCTCCTTGTTATATGAAAATTAAGATGGCATACTTACCGAGTGTAGTGCAAAGGAGAGTAACAAAGGAAGTCAGGTAGATTAAATGAAAACTTCTATGAGGCCTCATCTATCTGAGCTTTAAGCCATTAAGTGGGAATCTTCCAAATTAATGTCTTTTTCACATGCATCCTTCATTTCCATGGACAGTGTTTCCTTGTTTCTCCTCCCACTCTCCTATCTCATCTGCAAACACATCTGCACTCAAAAGGTCAAAGCTTTGGAGAAGACCAACTGGATTTGTTTACATCAGACTACTGAAGCCTCATTCGAGCCTCAGCTAAACTTAAGACTGAAAAACATGCAGTTTGTCCTGCATCTCTGACACTGAAAGTAGGGATTTGTTTACTACTGATAAAGCTTTTAATATACACATGAGACTCCTGTTACGACAAAAAACAAGTTGCTCTACAAAAGATTGATTACACTGGTTATTCATCAGAGTGACACAATGATTGCAGTACAAATATTGTACAATTAACTTTACATTCTTTAACTTCTATGTCTGGCATATCGACTAAAATTGCTTTAAATAATATTTCTTTAATCTGCTCTACGTAAAGATTTTAAAACGTTTCACTCCCACAGTACAGCTGGTATGTGGGAACTGTTGTTTTATCGACCAGAACATAAACATTTGGGGTTAAAATAAGTAAGAATTCACCAGATGTGTCTGTGCACTTTGGATCAGTCACTATGTCAAACGAAAAAGAAAATAACCCTGGAATTTTGGACAGAGACCGATACGTTAAGGAGGAAACCTTACGATAACATACAGTGCTTTATCTCAAGTTCTTGGAGAAGTTAAGGGAATTATTTGAAAGACCGAAAAGCCAGAGACGGTCCGAGCTTAGTGTAAACACCCAGAAGGGACATCTTCTCAGCTGGAACATGTGAACTTGATAAACCTTTGTGGGAGCAACAGGAGGGACTCATCCTTCATATCAGGCAGCTTTGCTCATTCTCAATTGCCATGTTTACGTATATATATCACACGTATTCTGCAATTTATTTGGTGAGAACTAGTATGTAACTTGAATATAGAGGAGGTTGACACAAGCCTGCATACAACAACAATCTGACCTGTTTATCAAAGGTTTTTTGTCCAGCTTTAGTCTTTATATTAGTGTTAACTGCTCATGATTACTGACATATTTTACACACATACACATGTTTTTGTTTAGCTGTATGTCTGTATTTGAATCATTCTTGTAATGTGAAAATATACCTGATCAATAACGTTGTTTCTGGTTCTTAATTTAGATAATGACAGTGAAAGGAGACACATTTGGCCCTATAAACTTAACATAAAAAGAAAACTAAAGCAGCTCTCATTTACACATTCATGTCAACATGGCTTTTCTTAAGAGATATAAAGTTAAATGATGATCAGTTTTAGTCCCAAAGCTCCAATTTGGATAGAAAATGGTTGGAAATCCAAATCTAAGGACTTACAAGCAGTGGGGAGACATAAATACCACAGTTAAAAAACAACCTTCACTACCAGAAAATGACCTACACTAAAAATGGATGGCCTAACATTAATCCGCCCCTGTAAACTAAAACCACATATTTAATATTGTGACACGTCCCCTAATGTGAGGGAAGTGGCCATTTTACCCCAAACCACGACATTTTTCTTAATATCCGTTTAAACCAAAGACACAATCTTTTCCTGAACCAAGCCAAGCGTTTTTTGTAATAAACATATTAACAACCACAGCGTTGCTGTATTACTCGGAAGGCACAGCCAAAGTACCTCATCCCGCCGATAGGGGGAGACGTTTTGCTGTTAGTTCACAGTAAAGCTCGGTTCATGCAGTGACACGTATAGCGGAACTTCTCCCTCTAGCGGTCGAAATTATGCCGTCTTAAATACCGGTTGAACACCACGAATGTTATTTACTCGGTTTTAAGTAACTATACAGTGAAATTTAATATCTAGAAATAGATCGAATGGTCTTTTATGATAATTCATAATCCAGTGATTTCATTCAGTAAAATATGTGGGGGTATAGCTCAGTGGTAGAGCATTTGACTGCAGATCAAGAGGTCTCCGGTTCAAATCCGGATGCCCCCTCAAATCTTTCTGTTTCTTTTCTTCCGTGAACTTACTGAGAGGGCAGCTTGGATATTGACTTCATTGATAAAATGGCAATTAGGCAGAGAAAATGTGTAGATCACATATTGCATCTACCGAAGTTTCTAGAGCATACTATATGTTATTCCTTTTCATACTCCAACAGTATATATCCTCAAATTGTATGCAATGCATTTCTTGTCGCGAGGAATATTTTTGTTGTTGCAGGATAGACAACACGCCAAGCACATATTTACAATTACAATATTTATTTTAAAAAAATACACAATATAAAATACACTTTTTAAATATGACTCAGCAGTTCTTAGCAGCAAGCTCCCTTTCCTTTTCAGGAAATTGCTGTAATATACAGTAAACATTTGAAGAGCTTTGTTTTTTTACTTAAATAAATTGCCATAAATTAAATCTTTTGTTTGGCTTGTTCAGTGGTATTATATATACTGACATAAATGTACTGTATACTGGTATCCCAAAATTGCAGAGTTCCTGAGTAAGGGAGATTGCGGAAGGTACAAAATGTGCTTTAGTCTCTGTCATTGCATAAAACTCTTTCATGATAAAAGCTTGCCAGCCGCCATTAAACTCACTTTGTGGTTTCTTTTGCAAGGTCATGAATTTGGATTGCAGGTAGATTTCTTCAAGACTCACAAATCAAAGGTCAAAATGAGATCATGACTGTCTCGCTCTTACAAAAACAAAAGGACGCCGAATGAACTCTTTAAAACTGAGAAAATAATACTTAATACATAAAATATTTGTACATCTGCTTGATCAATTATCATGTTTTCCAGATGCCTTATTGTTCAAGTGTAGGTTTGACATCTGGGCCCAGCTTGTTCAGTTTTAATAATGTTGTGCTTTATGGTTCCATAAAGTTTGATGCTGTTCTCTCTTCACTGACATAACGAACACCAGAGTGGAGAGTGTTTTTGCTTGTCTGGTTGGTTATCTCACATAATGTTGGTGCAAATTCAAAAACACTTCTTGAATGTGCAGTAAACTCGGTGATTAAGATATAATCAAACCACCAGGCGGTTCTCGAACAGTGAATCAACACCTGGAGTCTGAAATGTTCTCATATTTTGGTGTGCGATTACCAACTCTTAGATCATCGAGGTGTCTCTGTTGCTCATCCACCCTGAGGTTTGGCCACATGTGAGGCCGCTCCTGGAAAAAAAGTCTCACAAAGCTGGATAAGACACACTGTGGGTGTGGAAGGACGGGCTCTATCACAGGCGCTGTGTTTACAGGGCCAAAACACTGTGAGCAATCCTGCCACCATGGACTTGGCAGTTTTTCTTTGAGGTCGGCTCAGTTTGAGGAAGTTTGATCCACCGGAGTGTGTTTTTAGTTCGCGACAACCCGTGACTTCATCCAGTCCAGACTGGCAGGTAGGCTGGAGGAGAGAGAAAGAGTCATGACAGGTGGTTATTTAAGCAGAAGCTGATGCTTGTAAGAGCGTTTTAAGAGTTGACTCACACTCTGTGGTTATGGCGGACAGAAAGAGAGAGTGTGAGGTGTGTTAGACTCACCCTTCTCCCGTCAGGGCGCAGCAGGCTTGGACATGCCACGAGTGTGTTGTTATGGAGTCGAGTGTGAGGCACTGGCTGATCTCCGCCGCCGTCATCGAGTTCTTCACGTCTTGTTTGTTTGCCAGAATGAGAATGGCTGCGTTCTGAAGGTCCTGTAGGTCCAAAAAAGGAGAAGATGGGTTACAGATTCTGCCCTCTGTATTAGTTTGTATTTACAAAGAAGGAACTTTTTTTATAGAAAACCCCCGAAAATGTCCTGATGTAAACTTTGAGAGCAAAAGACAAGCACCCTCAGCGGAATATTCAGTCACGTGTCAACACACTGACTCTCGCAGTCAAAGATGAAACTTCCTCATCACACTGTGTCATGGGTTTTCTAATCTATGGCGCAATTAGTGACCTTAAACGCAGGAGTGTATCTCAGACGTCTGAGCGTGAATTGCAGACTCAGGCAGTTTCACCACACAAACAACAAAAGGGTTTAGTGTCGAGGCTGCATTCAGATTTAAAAGGGCTGATTCTGTTTTGATTCACCAACTTAATTTCACGCCCTGGTCAAATACATCGATAATCAGCTCTGCTTGTAGTTTGATCTCAAGGAGAGGGTGATATTTGTTTGAAAAAAAAATAAGTATAAATGTCTGAAACATAGTGATTTAAACATCTAAACTCAAGCAAAAACTCAACACAAGCACAAACACAAGCGGATTTGTACCTCATGTGAGATCATTCGGTGCAGTTCCTCCTTGGTCACAGTGAGACGTTCACGGTCCGTGCTGTCCACAACCATGATGACAATCTGGAAGAGCCACAACATATAATTTCATCAGTCATACAAGGTGCAACACAGAAAAAAATAAAAAAAAGTGTAGTTATCAATAAAATACAAAAGGATTAAACAAATATAAAACACCCATAAAAACAGTTATTTATATACACATACAAACATAAACTCAGACACTTGGGTGATAATTTTGTGCATTTTGTGGTTTTGTGGTCTTTGTGTTTGTCTCATGTTATAAGAAAGTGCTGTGATGATAAGAGGAGACAAATGTGCGAAATATAAATGATCATGTAATGGTAATGGGAAACCTTATCAATAGGGTAGCAGGTCAGGATAATAAAAGCTAATACAGGTTAATGTGCAATAGCCTGTAAGTGCTCAGACTTCTATCTGTGTCTGTCTTTGCTCTTGGATATCGAAATGGTGCCAGCTGTGATTTAGAAACTCAATTTTCAATGATTAAGGAGGTTTTCTGGTGTTTTGGGGAACACAAAATCTGGAGACTTCAAATAAAATCAGTTGAATTCTAAACCTTAAATTTGCAGGGTAGGTGCTTTAGATAAAAACATTACAACATGTTGTGTGTCTGACTTTATTTGAGTCTTTCAGAGTCCTGTGAACAGTCAGACAGATGAACTGAAGACAGACAGTGATCCATACCTCCGTGTTGCAGTAGTACGAATACCAGCTGGCTCGAAGGCTCTCCTGCCCTCCAATATCCCAAACCAGGAACTGTGTGTTACGGAAAGTGATCTCCTCAACGTTGCTGCCGATGGTTGGTGTAGTGTGGACGGCTTCTTTTGTCACTCTGTTTGTGTGGGAAGAAAAAAAAAAAACATATTAATCATGATATCAAGCTGATTTTGT
Organism: Ctenochaetus hawaiiensis; assembly: GCA_029783645.1. Lineage (NCBI taxonomy): Eukaryota > Metazoa > Chordata > Actinopteri > Acanthuriformes > Acanthuridae > Ctenochaetus > Ctenochaetus hawaiiensis. The sequence goes on from JAPZDY010000009.1 coordinate 4,773,049, forward strand.
AGCACTATGAATCCATTGTGGCCCAAGAAAGTCGCTTACAGCTGATAAAGGACAGTCGTCTTCCCAGCATTGTCCAAGCCAACAAGGATGACTTTGTGCTCTGTAAGAAAATACAAAAAAAAAGGTTGCATTTAATGTGAACTGTGCAAACTGGATCTGCAGGTATCTTGGTTTGAACGCACTCTCACCCTGGAGTTGCATAATTTGTTTCAGTGCTTCACAAGAAAAACGTACACACAGATAAGATAAAGGCAGGACTGAGATGTGCTGAGTGGCATGTGATCTTTTGTCAACAGTGAGATTTAAATGATAAAAACAAAACTATTTCGTGGCTTGGGTTTTCATAACTGTCTCAGAAAATATCAAGGTGTAACATTGTTATTATTATAAGGCTATTATCAGCTATAATGGCCCTTAAATAAAAGAAAACAGAAGACGATTTGGTTTTCTTTGGTTGAAAAAATAACAAATTGCTATAATTTGACACAATATTATTTCCGGACACACAAAAAGTTGATATAAACTTGAATATAATTGAATTAACCTTTTACAGTACAAATTAATACATAAATAAGCATAACATACTCATCAGTTTTTATAAAATGGTTTACTGTGAAACTAGCAACCTTTATTGTGACTATTTGTCAAAGTACGTATCATTTTGAACATAAGAACATTTAATTTCTCAGGATATTAACTCAGTTAAAAAAACTTTTAAGGTGCTTAAAGAGCTTTTAAGAAACAACAGAAATTACAAAACTGACAGGTGAAATTGTGTGAGAAAAAGTTATTCTTACCTTTCTCACCGAACACGGCCAACATCTTGGTCAGAAGAAATCCCATTATGTCCAACAAGTGTGTGTGTGTGTGAGATCCAGTAATCGTTACTGTCGGAGACAAACTTCAGTATCTGTCAGACGAGCTCTGCTCTTTCATCTGATATCATTCAGTGGGCGGCGCTTATAAGGAAAATCTGGTATTTTTCAGTCGTATGAGTCACGCGCAAAGCGTGCACTAACGCTGCGTTTAATTGTTGTGGGAAATGTTTTGATTACGCACGCGGGGGGTCCCGTCAGGATGGTAAACACAGCAAGGTGTTAGTGCTCGGCATGGTTTCCGGTCCTTAAAGTTAAGTTAGCTAAATCAATGATGTCTAATACATTAGTCCCACAGGAAATCATGTCGGGAAGGTTGACCATGATCAAAAACACCCGTTTTTATTAATATTTTTGTCAGCGTTATCGTTTAAATACAAATTTCTCCCTTTTCGTGCTCGCGTTAGCCTACTTTATTGGTCCAAACAAACAATCAAACAAAACCGTGTGCTGTAAGGTTCCCCGTGTGACCACAGGTAATCAAAAGCACCTGAACGTGAGGAGAAAATCTCTCCGAAGCGCTCGCTCAGAGTTTACGGAAGCACCTGAAGGCAACACGCGATACGGGCGTTCTTTATGTCACACGTACGACAAGAGCGGACATGTTGACGCAACTAATGACACACACACGTCCGCTCCTTATATGGAAAGGGAAATTAGACCGAGTACTTTCCTCTGTTTATCGCAGGGAGGTTATTAAAGCTCCATCGAAAGCAAAACTGGTTAGAGGAAGAATTCTCGGGGGTTTCCACTGAAGTTTATCCAGGTATTTTCCGCATAAGTTCCTTATATAAATAGTTTTATTATAAACTATGCCACTTCATCAACAAGGCCTACAACTACCAGGTCTACTACGAGTTATAATGAAGACCAGCACTTTATTTTCTCTATGATGGGGCCTTTTCTTAAGGTTAGGCCCTTCTCTCATTAACTCAGTGTCATCAGTAATAAACCTAACAGTCTCAAACTATTTCACCATTTTACTTCTACTGACTGCATTAGCCATTTAGTATAACTAAAATTAACATCATATTCTTTGTTTCTTAATGACTTTTCATCTTTACTTCAAATCTTAAAACTTCCTCCAAACTCCAAACTACCACATTCTGCCACAAAAAAACATAAAGGATGTTGAATGTAAACAAACCTTTGACCTTTTAACAAAATGTATAATTTAAGGATTTGGATTTTAAGTTGACTAGAGCTTTAAGTTTTACTATAATGCCTCTGCCTGTGAAATACTCCAAAACTGAAGTTAAAATTTGATACTTTATCATAATTGTGAAGGAAAATGTCAAATTTACCTCAATTGAGGGAAAGTACTTGCTCATGATTCTGAGGTAACCTATTTGTACAGAGTATTTCAATACTTTGTTCTTCTACTTCCTTCCCTAAAGAAGAAAAAACACACCCTTTACCCCACCAAATTTTCTTACAATAACACCCATAATTACTGGCATTTTTGCTGGTTAAGAAATGTATTATATAATCAGCTTCTAAACTACAATGGCTTTTTCCAACAGAAACTTCCCAACTTGAGGTTACAGTATTACTTGCTTACATGTTAATGCTTCAATAATAATGATTCATTAATGTTATATATGTTTATAACAATATGAAACTCTTAAAAGGGGGTTATTCAGTGTGATAGTGAGTACTTTTGGTACTTTAAGTTAAATTTAATGATAAGACTTTGGGACTTTTACTTGTGACGAAGCAAGTTTACACTGTTGTACTGATACTTTTACATACAGGAAAGGAAAATCAACACTTCCTCAAACAGTGAGCTAGAAGGAGAAGTATTCTGCTGAACCCACAGGGCTCCTGACATTCACCTCATTAAATAACATTACAATGCAAGGCTCACGTTTGAGTTTCAGATGGAAACCACATCTGTGTGACATTTGCTCTACTGCAGAGGAGCATCAGCGAGCAGCAGCAGATAATGAGATGACAGGAACTCTGAAAAAACGAGAAATGAAAAACCACATCCTGGACTCAGCTGCGTCGCAACCGTAAGACGTGGCAGGTGTTTGTATCACATGTGCTGCAGACTGAGCGAGAGGGGTGTTTGGGAGTCAAAGTTCCTTCAACAAATGAGGAAACAATAAAGTGACGCAGGTGCAGGTACATCTGGAATGTACCTGCACCAGTATGTTAGACGAGGGCAAGTTTTGAAGGTTTACACCCATTAAAGCACTTTGACTGGACTCCAGACAGGATAAAGTTAAGTGTTATATAAGATACAATTTGATTGCATAATTATCTTTTAAGTTATCTGGTTCAAAGTAATAAAGTGAATGCAACAATGAAGATGTAGGTCAATGAAGAACAATAATAAAAAAAAAAACTCTGTTGTGTTATCAGTGGCGCCTCCAAAAAAATTTCTAGGGGTGGCCAGTGGGGGCCACAGCAAATCTTGGGGTGGCATACCAAACAAA
>JAPZDY010000009.1:4777946-4793008 GCA_029783645.1 Ctenochaetus hawaiiensis
AAACGTCTTTGGAGCGTACTCTTTGTCGTCATCAAGCTGAATGAGTGTAGCAACATCGATAAATTGTCGTGTTTAAGTATGGCAGCTTCTCCACCAGCTTTTTTTTTTTTTTTAAGGTCTGGGTGATTAGAAAGTGGAGGTGAGAGACTCAGAACTGAAAAAAGGTTTAGGTGAAGAGAAACCCTGATACTGTACATGGGGGACGGGGGACGGTGACGTTAGACCCTGTTTAAGACTGCAGAGGACAGACGTGACGGACTACGGCACCACCGGTCTCCGTACTTTACATTGAAGGAGAGGTCGAGTCATACAGATCACAATCATAGATTCACAATCGTTACAATTACTGTCCTCGTGCTGTCAGTTTAGAAATCCATGATATTCATGCAGTATTAACATAAGGTAACATAAAAAAAGAACAGACCAATATATTATTTTTTTTAATAAACATAAATAAATTGAATTGCAAGAAGAAGTTGATGAGAATGGCGTCTGGCAGTTGATGTGTTTCTTTACATTGTACGGGGATGTAAACAGATTAATTTGTTAGCCTGACTGGCGTGGCCCCAGACCTGAAATTCAGTTCCCTCTGAGCCCAAAACCCTGAACCTGAACCCCGCCTCCCCTCATTTCCCTCCATCCTCAGTCAGTCCAGTCGCTTCCCCGCCTCTGCGGTGTGATGCGTGCTCAGCGGATGTAGACCTCCCTCCCCCAGTCGTCCTGGTTCTTGTTGCGGCCCATGTTGGCCCCCGTGTCCACAGGGTCCTGGCAGTAACGCTCCCTCAGCTTGGCGCGTCCATGCGGCTGCGTCTGGCTCGGCATTGGAGGGTGGTTCAGGTTTTCCTGGTCCGGCTCGGCTCCTTCGTCTTCCCAGGAGGCCTGTCTGCCATGATGCTGCGCCAGGTGGAGGCGGCTGCCCCCGCCTCCTCGGTAGGGCTCGGGCTCTTCATAGGGGTCGGTCTCAATGTCCATGCAGGAGTCGCCGGCCTCGGTGTAGGCGGAGTCCCGGCTGCCCTGGGTCTCAGAGTCAAAGGTGTCTTGCCGTGACAGGCCACGCCCACTCCCTCCCCGCAGCTGACCACGAGAGGAGCGCATGTACGTTTGCTGCTGCTGCTGCTGCTGAGCTTTTCCTCCCAGCTCTGTCTGATAGTCATGCAGGGTGCCGCTCCCGCCGCACTCTGTCAGGGGCCCTTCCCGCTTCTGCTCGCCGTGCACCAGGTACGGCCCCTGCAGCCAGCCACAGCCATGCCACACAGCGACCATGCAGAGACACAAACAGCAGAGCGAAAACCACACGGTCAGTCGTTAGTCAGCAGGGGTTAGCATGAGGCAGGACAAACAACACAGGACTTCCAAAGAGACTACAACATCGTGGACTGAAGGACGTGTGGTTTTGAAAGCATTAGTGTTCATGGAGGACATGCACACACACGAAACACAAAACCCTTCAAATTATGATAAAAAAACCTGCAAACACAAACACACCCAGGCAGTTATTCAACAAGCTCCACTGAATATCTACCATTACAACAGTGCCACCTTCTGGCAGACTGACCTCATGGCAGAAAGAGCATATATCACCACCAAAAGATTAATTAATTTTCTCCTGTGGCACATGTTGTTCATAATGATGTAGTTTTACGTTAATTAAGAAATACCAACAGATTTAATATGCAGGCGGTTCTTGTTTTTCTTTGATTATTAGTTGCCTCTCTTGTTATTTAGTCTCAGTGAAAACAATAGAAGAAGATATTAAACACGTTTCCAGCCATTTGGTGCAATACTATTGCTTAGATGCCATATTGTCAAACACATAAATATCTTTAACAGCATGCCAGTCATCATAATTGATGTGTAGTCATCAGTAGTTCAGGAAATAGAGACACAGCTGATTAGTGCTTTACTGTTTAAAATGATTAATAAAAGATTAAACCGGACCGTGTTAGCAACAGCCTCCACCAAACTAAGCGTTTCTGTTTGAAGAGGCGGACATGACTTGCTGTTTCCAGGGGCGGTGCCATGGCAACACGGAGGAGGACAGCAAACTGGATTCAGCCTCCCGGAGAAGAAAGAAAGGTGCTGGAGAAAGGAGGCCACGGAGCAAAAAGAGGGAAGGGTGGAGGCAGCAGATATCATTTTACTGATGATTACCTCGCGGGCGGGAGAGTCTAATGGGTTATTCCTGAAGTCCGGTGTGGTTAGAGTTGAGCTGCTCTCACAGTTTGAACAGTAAACACTGATCCGATCAGATACAGACTGTGTAATTTAACCTGTGGATGTTGACAGACTGGCTTTTTTATGTTTGGAAAACTGGCTCCTGATTGGCTCATCTGTGTGTTAATTCCTGCATAGGTGTGTTTGTTTGTGTTGTGTTTCTATATACAGAATAAACAGGATTTTAATGCGCTTTTTCCTTCAGGTTAAAGACAGAAAGCTTCTGTGTTGAGGTTAAATAGCCGGAGTAGTACCCCCCCCCCCCCACCCGCCTCCTCCCTTTCTGATGGACTTCAAAGAGCATGTTCTTCCTCTTTTCCTTCATTCGCTACGGCACCGTCCATGTCAGGCCACAGATCCATATTTCTGCGCAGGGAGGTGAGCACCTGTACCTGCAGGTTGGAGACAGGCTCGGGGGAGGCGGCCAGAGCCGCCGTGGCCATGGTACGGTTGAGCAAAGGGTTGGGAGGGTTGCTGCTCGGGGGGTGTGTTGCCTTCCAGTACGCCTCCAGGTAGTCAGCCAGGTGCTCGCAAGCATCCTCCAGCTGGTTCTCGTCCAGGATGATGTCAAACAACTCCTGCAGGGAAATGGAATGAATATTAGGTGATTTTTCCAGAACCAAATTCATGTTTGACAGAAACTCCATGAACTGTTAATTCGTTTGTTACTCCAGTCACACAACCAAACTCACAGGCGGACACTGGGCCAGCTTGTCTGCAGCCACCATCTGCACGTTGAGGTGTTTAGCCTGCGACTTCCCTCTGGATTTGATGAGCCTCTGGAGGACCTGCAGGGAGACAACAGCACTTTACTGAAGCAATAATTGTTTTCCTATTCTATTGTGGTAAATGGAAAGAATTTTGCATGAATTTAAAGGAACCCAGTGGAGTTTTTGACCACTAGTAGCGCTATAGAGCAGTGTTTTACAACTGGGGCCCTTGTTTTGTTTGTCATGTATGCCCACAAAGGTGTGATTCATATACTGTTGTTGGTTTCACGCAAATCCACTGTTTATCAGCTGGTGATGGTGACACATCAACAAACTTAGTGATACCCAAACAAAAGTAGTAGAAGAAGAAGACCGCAAGCACCAGCAGAAGTGAATCTTAAAAGTGTAAAATTTAAAATGTTTTTAAGAAGTTTCTATTTTGTTCCCAAGACTTAAATACTTTTGTTTGTGTATGAAAACAGCACAGGGCATCTTTAAAATTCACATTCAGCCCTGGTTGATTTGGCGACACCTGTGTTTTCTGATGGCTCAATACGAGAGTTCCCAGAATTCTGTGGGCAGCTAACGCTCCAAAAGAAGAGCAGCTGGTGCATCTGTTTACATTGCAGCTAAACAAAATGATGTGGGAAAGCAAAGGTAGACACTTTAAATCCAGGGCAGGAATATCAAACTCCACAATAAGCAGTGGAAACTACAATATGAAAAGAATTTACAGGAAATCAGTGAGTTTAAAGGTTTTTTCTTAAAAATAAATAGCATCAAAAATGGGTTCTGTTTTGATAAAAATCTTAAAGATTTTAAGTTTCAGGTAATACCTTAGGTGAGGCTATTTTGATATAGACAATGATGGGAGCCAGGGAGGTCTTTGCCAGCTGAGAGGGGTGGTTGATGGTGTCTGCATCCAGAGCAACGAGCTGGAGGGTGCGGGCCAACTCGAAGATGCGCTCGATCTCACTCTGCACCTCCGCTGAGACGAGAAACATTCAAATACAAGTGAACAATTATGGAAACCACAGCACATCAGATGAACTATACTTCCTCTACTTTGTGCAGAAGTGCATCGCCGACGTGTTAGTTTTTTTTATCATGCATGTTGCAGTTTTTTGAAAAAACAGTTCCAAGCGAATGAATTAGGCTGAATCACAGTTCAAGTTCCATTTATGCACAGCTAAATGGAGCAGTGCAGCATCCTCATTCTGTCGCAGCCTCCAAACATTCAGACTTTCCTTCATGTCCTTCTGGTCTTTTTCGCATTTAAAGGCACGAAGGAAGGAGGCACTTCAGAATGAGATGCCTGTGGCACTTTGTGTTAAAAGGCACAAATTCTCACCATGTAAATCAGAACAAACAAAGAAAAAAGCAGTAAACACCGTCGTCAAACAAGTCAAGTGGAGCGTTAGTGTCTGTCAGCGCTAATATGCACAGCGGTAATTAACCTATCACGTGAACCGCTCAGCTCTGTGGACTGCTCGGGTGCTTTGTTTTCATTGTTCCTCAACAACAGTCTACAAACCTTGTTGTTTAGGATTTCAAGCACAGTTCCTCCCCCATTTTTTTTTTTTTTTTTAATATTTTATCAACCTGTCGACGTGTAAGAAGTGAGATTAAACTGGAAACCAGAATGTTCCTTCGCCTGTCTGAGGTGTGCGTCGCTGCCAAGCCAGCAGAAAAAAAAAAAAAAAAAAAAAGGAGAGATAACGGGGGCGAAGCAATATGTGGAGAGACGGAGCCCTGCACACAATTTAGCAGCATCCAGGGGGCTGGAGGATGGAGAATTAAAGCTGGAGGCGAAAAAAAAAAAAGGGAAACTCTGCACATTGATAAGAAACAAGAACTTTAACTCCTATAGAGGAATAGCAGGCAAGGTTTCCATTAACCTCAACAAAGACTTTGGACTTTTGCAAATTTGGATTTGCCTGCTCTTCCTGCCTCGACTACACAGAGTTCAAGTCCAGCTTCTATAGAGGCTTTTCTTGAGTTTGTTTGCACACATATATCGTATATGGATAGCTTTATGGATGCTGAGAGTGGCGTGGAAAGGATCGGCTTCCCTCTGCGCTCGCAGTCGGGATCAGGTACCAGCCGCCCTGCCGCCCTCCCACGGATCTCTTCCTACTTTGGTTTTGCAATCCTTGTCTTTTTGTTAGGGACTACAGGCTGTCACACAGAAGTATGAGGAACAGAGAAACTGACAGGCAAGCAGACAGGCAGACAAACGATGTATGAGCAGACGATGAATATAGTGAGAGGAAAAAAAAAAGAGGAGGGAGGGAGGAAGAAGAAGAAGAAGACAGGCTTTCGTTCTTTTGTTGCGAGAGGAGCATACGTACCCAGTACGTCTGAATCAAAAGAGGAAGGGGAAGACCGGGGTTTGGGTTTTTTTGGGGAGGGAGAAGGTGGGTCAAAGAGGGGAGGATGGGCGGGTGAAGGGTAGGAAAGACAAGATGAAGACAGAGAGAGGAGGCCAGATCAGACTGAGGAAATCAGAGCAGGTATAAAAAAGGGAAAAAAAGTGACACTTTTAGGTCTTGGATGATGTATGACTGCACCTACGTGACCTGTTCACCTTACAGTCTCATTTATTTTAGCCTCCACAGTCCAAATCACAACACACTCCTGTGATACACTCTCTATATTTTCTTAACTCCTGCAGCATCATGAAAATGTCATTTTTATTGCTTACCTGCAATTTCACAGGTGTTTGGATGAGTAAACATGTATCTGTAGGTGTTTAATGGCTTTTTTAAGCTGCAAACAAGACCCCCTTTAAAAGCCCATCAAAGAAAAGGATCTGATGATATTATTTAACATAAAGTGTCTTAAAAGCCAAAGCCTGATATATCTTATTTCTCAGTGCCATTGAGCTCCATTTTGCACGGAGTGAAATGATCTTTTTATAAAATGAACCGATGTATTTATCCATGAATTTATAAGGAAGTGCTGAAACATGTGAGACACAGATAGTGAGAGGTATTTAAATGGATGTTTAGAAAAATGACGTGATGAACACAACGGTTTTTTTTTTGTATTTCCATCATATTTGGTGCAATCAAAAAGGGAAACTGTTCCCGTCAGGCATGAACGGAGCACTGCACACTAATGTGCACGTAGCAGGTGCAGAAGTTCTTGACCGTATCTCGTAATATTGTCTTTATATTGTACTTTATCATCTGTCAAATAACAAATTGAGATTTCCTGTCTCACCCAGGCTGGAGCGGGTGCTGGAGCGCTCGATGATGGTGTGTTTGCTGGGGTTGTTAAGGACCGAGCGTTTGGCCAGGGAGATGTCCGCTGTCACCCGTGTGATGGATATCCTGAAACAGAGATCCAGCAGACCAGCTGTTACCGGGTCGATAACGAGAAACCACTTAGATCAGAGTGGCTGTTGTCCTCCTTACCTGCCCTCAAACTTGTGTTTCAGAAAGTCAAAGAGAGCTTTCTGCATCATGTCTGTCACCTAAAGACAAAAACATTAGGTTTAAGACGAGATGAAATCTGACGTAAAACAAAGCGCATGTCGCTCACTCTTCTCCTTACCTCATATCCTTTGAGCGACGGCCCGACCAGGATGATGGGTCTCATGGAGGGGACCACGTCGTAGGGTGGGACGTGCTCCATCTGAGCCAAGAAGAAAAAAGTTGCAATCAGCTCCAAAAAGCTCACACGCTCATACAGTCGCACATAAATCAACATTAGCTGAACACAAGTGCTCCCTCTCTCCCCTGTCCTCCATCCCCTCCGTTAGCGGTCAGATTGATGGATGGTGACTTTCAGACGCTGGACTCCATCGTTTTTATCGACTGCCTATGAATGTTTCGGAGGCTGCGATCAATTTCTCAGCAAGAAAAAAAAAAAAAGCACTCGCTTCTATTTCTCAGTCTGCCGTCTCACATAATTAAAGTGTCCATAATTAAACCAGACGCTGGGGTGTCAGGAGAGCTCTCGTGACTGCGCCGCTCCGCTCTAACGCAGACGTCGCACTTCACAATTCACACTTCGCTCTTTTTGTTAAGCATCAGCACTCGGTGTGAATTGTCAAGTTATGGCTGCCAACAATTGTTGCAATGAAAAGTACAAATGCACTCATCACGTTTGTGCTTTAACTTTCTGTTTTTCTAAGAATTTTCAATTTTTTCATCGGTGTTTGGTACGTTTAAAATCAGATTTTTTCTCTAGAGATTTTAAATAATTGAAAAGAGCACCGACGCATTTCTGTAACTGCACATAAAGAGCTCTGTGTAGTCTGTGACTTTCCTGAAATGCATGATATGTAATCCGTCGCTAGAGGTCTCTCAATCAAAACAATGAAAAGAACATGATGATGAGGTCGTTTGATGAAGTCGTGCAGCAACGTGGGATCATGAGATTGATTTATTTCACTGTTAAACAGCCACTGCTGCAGATAAAAATCTCTCTGACTCCGGCAGAAACTCTCACAAATGCAATAATGTATTAAACTTTGATTTATGTCACATTAAGTCACATTCGCTGACTTCCTTCCTCACTGTCTGCCTGGTTTTACTCCAAAAGTTGGCGACTGACAGTAAAATGCAACACTGTGTTACTTTAAATAAAATTACAGATTTTTGAGTGGGAATATTGTTGGAAACGTTTTGGGAAAATGTAAATACACAACTCAACAGAACACACATCTATGATATGTTTTTTTAGACGTGTGCAAATGTTACATATTGTACGTTTATGCTATTTTACACCAAAATCCTGTAACTGACGCGTTGATTTATACAAAACGCCCACACACAAACACGATCCATATTGTTGCGGGTGAACTTTAGCCTCATTTGTGCGTTATGACTCATGAATGATTCATCCATAAGAAGGCCATAAGCGTTTGTCCTCTTTAGAAACACCTATTTTTTCCACTGTGAATGGGGTGAAAGCAGTCACACATCCTATACACTGTATCACCGGTGGAATTGGATGTTTTTTTTTTCTTTCTTTTTAGATCTGTATTCCAAGCACGCCTCCTCCTCCGTGTGTGCTTTGCAAGCTCTTCAGGCATGAGATAGTGCTGGAGTGCCCCTGCACTACATTACATTACATAAAGCACAGCAACGGAAGCTCATTTCACCTCGTTTGTATTCACAGACGCTAAAAATACATATTTTCAAAGCTTCCAAATGGCTCTCGTCTCTAAAGGGGCAGAGCTGGAGCACCGAACGTAACAATAGGGCTCATTGGTTTTGAATAACACGAGCGCGGTGCACAATTTAGCGTGGTGACTAACAGGGAGGATGGTGTACAGAAAACAGATCTGGATGACAGTTCAATATTACTGTTTATTGTCCCTCCGCACAATCATATTCCTCAACGAACCTAATGTAAATAGTGTGACTCACGGCTGTTTACAGCGGATATTTACTTTAAACCAGAGCCAATACTAAAACACTGAGAAACGTTTTATTTAATGGAGGAGTGTTCGTCTTTTTTAGCATTTTTAAAAGACTGCAATTGTCATATCAGTGTCTTTAATGCTGTAAGCATTTTCTCTATGGTTAATCTCGGGGAAAATTAGATTTAAAATACTCAAAAATGTCACTCTGCTCTTGAAGAATCATTCGACTCTCTGGAATCAACATGATTGCATGTTGGCATGTAAATTTCAGGGCTATAATAGATATTTAAACCTAAAAACGCTGACATGAGGCTCAGAAAAATACTGTACGTTTGTCTCCTTCCTAACACATCAAGCCTTTGCTCTGCAGCTGTGACGTGTGATTCAAATTGTGCTGAAAAGCATAAAAAAACAGCTGATTGTGGGCTTCTGTCACTCAAGCCGTCCGTCAGAAATGGAAGTGAAAGCATGTCAGGATGTGTTACAGTGCTACTCTGACTAACAGGGTCTGGGACGAATCTGCACCTGCATCTGCACGCTGACAGCTGCGATGCAGGCGTCAAAAAACATTTCCTGCTTCAAAAATAAGATTTGTCCTTGGAAGCAGAGAAAAAAGGAGCAATAAAACAACCTGCAGACTGCACAGGTTATAACAGGGAGGAAAATGTAAGACGACAGAGGATGAGGAGTGGAAATGTGAAATGTTAGAGGTTAGTCTGAAGAACGAACCACACTCACCGACTTCTGTTTCTGTTTAGCCGGACCACCTACAGTCACAAACCACACAAAAAGCCAAAAGAGACAAAAAAAAAAAAAAGCACAAGACACAAGAGCACATTTAGTTATTGACAGGTTAATATTGAGGAAGGGAGGAGGGGGGGGGTTTGAGGAGAGGAGCTGCTGATTGATTAACACAGACTGTACAGTGTCTGCCTACGCTGCGGCTCCATATGAAAATATACAGCTCACATTTAACAAAACAGCAGCAGCAGCAGCCATTTTAGAGCCGATCAGGGTTAGTTCAGCGCCTCTCAGAAACAAAAGTCCTGACGTATGTCGGTGTAACCGTCGTGACCAGGAACCTGAAGGGCCAAACGGTGTTAGATTCAGTAGAAACAGCAGCAGCAGTTAGTGAGAGACGACAGGGGGAAGAGGGGATGATCAGACCCGACCACACTTTGGAGGAGTAAAGGGGCAAAATGCAGGAGGCGGGGGGGGGGAGGCTGGTGTCTTTGGGGCCCGTTATGTTACCTTCTTAAAGAAGGGCAGTCGGTGGATGTTGGCCTGAGGGGACGTTACGCTGCCTGACATGGCCTTGGGGGAGCGAGGCTCACCCTGGAACTCAGGGGGCTCCTCAGCGTCCAGGTCGAGGGGGTCAACGTCAAAGGACACGTTGGACATGTCCACTTGAGCTGATGAGGTTGGGGGGGGAGGACGGGCGATGCAGAGAGAAGAAAAGGAAGAAGAGAAGGAAGAGAAAGAGAGAACAAAACAAGGCAAAGTAAAGGAAATAAAAGAAGAGGAAAAGCAAAAGAGGGAAAAGAACGTGAGATGCATCCAGAAAGAGGCGTGGAGGAAAAAAAATGCAAGAGATGGCAAATACTGAGATCAAAACAAGTGACATAGTATGACTTGAACTGGAAGAAACAGTGACAAGAGTTTAAAAAAATACACATCAGATTCTCATGAAGCAAAGCAGAGACATGAGGTGTAATAACATGAAGGAGAGACAGAACTTTAAAGTGCAGATGTTTAAAGGTGAGGCTGTAAAGGAGGAAGTAGTGGAAAGAAAAAGGAATTAAAGCTGAGGGAATCCGGGGTGAGAGGAATGTTTGTGTCGGGCATTTTTTATTGGTTTGTTTGAGGGACTTTTGCTTTCTCGAGGCCAACAGGTGTCTCATTTTTAAAGAACTGGGATTTGGGGAAATATGCTTTTTGTTTTCTTGCCCGGACTTCGGAAATAAGAAGACTGATGCCACTTTGACCTGCAGATTCGATCTGGCGTGGATGAAGAAAAAGCTCAAGATCCCACTGAAAGCAGGAAACTGAACTGAAACTGAAAGCAAGACTTTCTGCTCTGCTTTACAAAGAATATGAAGCAAATCTGTTTTTGATGGCAGCTGCATCAAGCTGCACAGAGCTGATTGAGCCACACAGAAAGTCAGACACAGGTTCATCATAGATAATCTGGTTAGCTTTCAGAATAAAACGCCCTGTGCAGACCCATTGCTTAAGACACACTTAACAGAAATAAAAAGAAACCATTTAACTATGTGTTTTATGCTCCAAAATGACATTAAAGTCCATGAAGTCCACCTACCAGCATCTCTAAAGCTCACTACTTTGCATGTTTTATTTCCTTTGTACAAAAATCAAAGTGCATAAAGAAAAAGTCTGCAAGATAAATCCCAATAAAATGGCAAACTCTGGCTTTTGTAAAGATTAAACAGATGCGATGTAACGTTAATTATTTGACTTTAAAGATGCTGGTTGGTTGCTTTGTTTACCTTCAGACAGAGACGCTCTTATTGTTCAGGAAGCTAACTGACAGACATGAGATTGGCATCAGTCTTCTTATCAAACTATCTTTTAAGAGGGCAAATCAGCACATTTCCCATAATGTTCTTTATCCCTATAGTTTAGCTTTAAGTCAGACGGGTCACTCAGGACGTAAAAGTCACATTAATCACATGTGGTTTCTGTTATAGATGTACTGAGTTCAGTTCAGCAGATCTCAACGACCAAAAAAAACCCTGAAATTCAATCAGAGTTGTTTACTTTTCCCACGTCTGCACTCTCCTCTCGCCTGCTGTCTCTCTTGGAAATCGAGCAGCAGTTCTGTGCCGTCTTGGCGACACGCACACACACTAACACGCACACACACACACACACACACAAACCAGACATCAAGTTTAATGAGTGCGGTCCATCCTCGGCTCTATTTCAGTCCCGTCCTGTGTGCTAATGACAGACCACCGAAGACCTCTCTCCCTTCACACAGCAACCCACCGAGACGCGCCATAATTCATCATCACGCATGACTAACCAGCCAATTACAGTCTCCATCTAAATATCAGGCGCCTGTCTCATCTCGCTCTTTGTCAATCACTCGCTCTCTCGCCGCTGCACACAAACACACACAAAGGCATTATTTTTTTCTCCGATTGGGGGAGACCTCGTTCACCTCACCTGTGCCAGGTGGGGTGGGCCTGCGTGTTCCCGTGGCAACGTCCAGACTGGAGCTTCCTCCAGATTTACTGCAATGAACAGAACATGCAAAGATCATTGCTCAGTGAAATAAACGAATGCATAATGTTCATAATCTTCATCCTTTAACTTGACCTCCTTCTGATGTATGAACACACCGCCAGCCAGATGAATCCATTGATCAGATCTGATTGTAATATTGATTTTATTTTGCTATTCATGTGTAAAATTAACTTGTGCTTCCACCTTAACTGCATAAAGGCTTATGTCACATTAATAGGTCGCTGCCTTTCCAGGCTAAGATGCGTTTCCCTGATAGCTACGTCAGTTTTCTTCTGCAAGATATTAATGATCATCATCATTTCAATCAACTGGAAGCTACTTTGAACTTCTGGGAATAAAAAGTGTGGAGAAAAATTATGAAAAAGTGCAAAAATGTGGATTATATGAAGAAAATTCGTGAAAGTATTCAAGAAAATAAGGTAAAAAACTAAACAATATTGCGATTTATTTCTCTACAAACAGGATTTTAACATCCAAACACCTTTTTTATTGTAGTATTGATCTTTTTATACAACTATGAGGAGTCAAAATAAACAGATATGTTCCTGTACTTTTTTTAAAATAAACTAAAACCTAGACTACAGAGATCTATTCTGTATATTTACACTGCAGCTGCATGGAGGAATACAGTGACTCACTGCAGAGCTTTTGTCTATTTTGGGATGTTTTACATCGCCTGGCGGATGAAGTGTGACTCAGGTCTGACCTGTTTTACAAAGCCAGGTCGTTGTTTGTAATGCAGTTACAGTGAAAGCACCGAGGTTCTCGTGGTTCTCATGGTTACCTGGAGCTGAGTCGGTTCTGCCTCATCCTCTGCTCCTGCAGCAGGCGGGTGTTCTCCAGTTTGACGGGGCTGGGGATGAAGCCCACCTCGCAGCCCTCCTTCACCAGACGTCCGATCCACCAGTCGTTGTTGTACTTCTGCATTTAAACAAACAGGCATCCGTTTATCAGTGCGAGCCGAAACAAACAGCCTCATTCAAACACATCCAGAGGAAATGCATCGTTACATATTTGCGATTTTTATACTTTAAGAAAAAATAAGCTCTGAATTGTTTCTTCAAAGTACAAAAGCCCTTCATGTATCCAAGTACAATAAATACAATGCTATCCCTCTTGCAAGATAATATTTATTCCTGGTGTTTCTAAGATTAAAAAAATTCAATTTTGTGCTCCAAATGACCAAAATCAGAAAGTTAGAGCTCCACATTTCTTAATTTGACGTCCTCCTCTCTTTTTTAACCCAGTTATCCTCCCGCTGCAGCTCTTGTTAGTGCTCATGGCCCCTTCAGACGGGAGGAGATAGTGTAATGAGTTACAATAAACTCGCCCCCCCCCCATCACTGCCAGCTGTTTAAAGAGGTCCGTCTCCGAGCCACCAATCGGTCTTTTTGGTTTTTTTTTTACCTCCACCATCCAGGAGCTTCAGTCAACTAAATGAAGTTATTTAGTTTTAGTTGCAGTAAAATTGGTACCAATGTGCACAGAAGCGACTCTCTCTGTATCTGAATGAAAAACATACTTTTCAGTTCAAAAATGAAGAAATTTTCACCTGTTTTAAGTGTGTTTTGGACGAGAGTTTGATGTGTGTGTGTGTGTGTGAATGTAATGGGTTTCATACCTCTTTAATGTGCAAGAAGTCTTTGGCTTCGAAGGAAATGGCCATGCCCTGCACAGGGACGTCATCGCTGGGGCCGGGGTTGTAACCCACGTTAGTCCGCACAGCAAAAGCCACCGGTTTGGTCTGAAGCAGCCATGAGAAAGACGGACATTAGTGCACTGAAGATGTCTCGTCGTAAACGGAAGTGTCCATCAGCGTCCGTCTGACATTAATGAGGAGGTCTACCAGTGCCAAAACACTCAAAAGTGTTTTATAGATAATAAAACAACGACTATCAGAGCGATGCTGTGCATGATGGACGGAGATTCAACAGCTGATCTCTGACCTTAGCTTTCTCGAGCGTGGCGAGCGCCTGTCTGTCGGCCTCCTTCCTCAGAGCCTCGGGATCCTCCTCCAGGGACACGTCCGAGTCCGACGGCCGGCTGGTGTAGGAGTCTGCGGAGCCCTGAGGTGCACAATCAGTTTGCACAAAGGTGAGGAGGGAAATTAAGCGACAAAACCGAACCAAAGGTCCACGAAACAAACATTGGAGAGAGCAGAAACAAAAAAAAAGGGACAGAGGGAAATCTCATGAACTCAGTTTCAGTTTATAATCTGCTGTCTAAACTGACGACCTGTTTGTTCATCTTCAGGTTTGTCCTCCTGCTCTTCCTTTGTCTCGTCCTGGAAGGGGGAGAGCTGCAGTTCTGCCTCTGCAGTTTATTTGTGGTCAAAATGTCAAAACTGCCTCGAGAAGCGTAACCTACATAAACACAAAAGGGGCCCCAGCCTTCATATTGCATGAGAGCTGACTCTGTGTAATTTGAGGTGGACAGGACGCAAAAACAACAGGCCGTCTTCTCCACTGCAGCCGACGTGAAGCCAAGCTGTTGGATTTTTTTTTTTTTTTGCAGGGGTACAACATACTGAGCGTGTTGGCAGCGTCGTGTGTGAATGTTTCTGGGCGATTGGTGAACCGAACGTACCCGTTTTGCAGCCGAGAGTTTTGCAGAGTTAATGATGCTCACACACTGTTTGCTCACAGCACCGCGGGAAACGAAATTATAATAGGAGCGGAACATTTTTCAAACAAACTTCAGGAGGTTGTGATGGAAAAAATATTCACAGTTTCATGCGAGTCGGGCCTGCTGAGTCTGGAAAGAGCCTGCCGCAGCGGCGACGAGTTTAAAAAGAGGTTGCATTAAAGCGTCGAAACAGTCTTGTAAAATACCTGCGAGTAAATGATCATTAACAAAGGGTCAAACGGGAGTTAACAGCAACAAACTTTCTCCATTTGAGTCAAATTCTCTCTGTTTATGTGGTAAAAACAAACCCACACTGTCTTTCTTGGCTTTTGAAAGTCTTTGTCTGTGATTCTTTATTAATAGCACTTCATTTAGTTTGGGACGTGGGCGGTGGCGATGATTGCGGGCTGGAGATGATGAATCTGTAGGAGGAGGTTTTTTTTTTATTAAAAAAAAGAGCAGCTTATTTAAAAAAAAAAATGGAAGAAATGAATATGAACCGGTTCATATTTTTGTGTCTGTGAACTTCGAGTTCAGAACTCAAACTTGTGAAGTGCGAACGTGAACTGGTTCGTTTAAAACCGCGTGAGCTGAACTTTTGTGCAAAGCTCTTGGCGAAGTGTGAATCTGCACGACGCTGTGAGTGTGTGTGTGTGTGTGTGTGTGTGTGTTTGTGTGTGTGTGAGTGTGTGTGTGTGTGGGTGTGTCAAGTAGGGACAGAGAGCAGCAGCAGCAGCAGCAGAGAGGAGGAAAAAAAACAAATGGCCAGAGGACTTTTTATAATATTGGAGAGGACATAAATTTCTCATGAAGTGGCTACAGTTTCCAACACATCCACCGCTCATGCACGGTAACTCGGTAACTTG
>JAPZDY010000009.1:4866005-4878250 GCA_029783645.1 Ctenochaetus hawaiiensis
CAACTTCATCTTTCTATGCAAACATAAAGTACAGGGTCTGATCTGCAAGGTAAATATTAGCAGCAGAAAAATGTAACAATGAAAGAAACATGCTACCTGGTTACCTAGCAACAGTCATTATGAGTAACACACGACCTCGCTGATGCTCTGATATCAAGGATGTGTGAGATACAAAATGCTAATTTCTTAATTGAAATTCTGCAAGTATAAAACGGTTACACGTCTATTTTTAAATTCTAATTTGGAGTTTAAATTATTTTAGAAGTACGCAAAAAAAAAAAAAGCACATTTCAGCTCTCTTCACATGGCTGCATCTTTTTGAAGATCTTTCACATTCGGTTAATGTATCAGTTAGGAAATGTGACATTAGAATAAATGAAGTCGAGCTGGCTGTGCAGGCCTGCTGCATTCACTGTCCTCGCCTGTGTGTCAGTAACAGACTCTGGTAACCCACTTATGCAGCTGGATTTGCATTGAGTGAATCGAAGCGAAAGATTTAAATGGCATCAGTCTTGCTATTAAAGCAAAGCAAAACATCAGACAAACAGGGAGGAGCAGATCTGTGTGTGTGTGTGTGTGTGTGTGGGAGCAGGGGGAGTGTGTCCCTTGCCTCCTCGGCTCAGTGTGTGCAGCAGCTGCAGCTTTCAGCCTCGGTCTACCCTGTAGGGGCCATTCTGCTGTCTGAAAGAC
Organism: Ctenochaetus hawaiiensis; assembly: GCA_029783645.1. NCBI lineage: Eukaryota > Metazoa > Chordata > Actinopteri > Acanthuriformes > Acanthuridae > Ctenochaetus > Ctenochaetus hawaiiensis. The sequence continues at coordinate 4,866,696 of JAPZDY010000009.1, forward strand.
TGATAGATACAAAGAGCAGAATGGTGATGAGAGATGACTCAGAGGAAAGCGCTGATGGTGCGTTTCAAACACACTCCCCCCCCCCCATCGTCTACATGTTGCAATTCAACATGTGTATGAGGTGAAAACAAAACAAGAACAAATAAAAAAAAAACACGCTCGCGGGGGTGAGGAATTCAAAACGGGCTCTGAAATAAGGGTCGAAACCGTTAGGAGCTGTTTTTTTTCGACGAGGCGATCCAGAGGTTAACGCGGTCATCAAAGCGTGTCTCGATTTCACAACTGGCCTGCAGGCGGGGAAAATCTTGACTGAATTTGCAGAGAGTGGTCCACTTCTCCCCCCCCCCTCTTGATATGAGGTCTTATCCTTTGTTGTCCTCTGTCTGCCACTGAGGGAAAAAAAAACTCCGTGGATACAGATGTTGGCCTTCGCCTGATGCACACATATGTTACGAAAGCAAACACTGACAAGCGGACCAATTAATTCTCACACTCTATAGGAATAAACAGGCATGCATGTAAACACGAAGGCAGGGCCGCATGCATGGCGCCCGCAGTCCAATGAGAGTGCATGAATGGAGCGTCCTGTTTTAAGCTCATGGCACCGAGTGCTGAGCAGAGACAAAGCTCGCAAGCAGGATCCCCATTCATGGTCACAGGCACCGCTGGAGCTCGTTCACTGGCCAGCTCACAGAATTAAAGGCATTATAATATCTGAAAGGGTGTGTGTGTGTGTGTGAGTGTGGACGCACAGTAGTATCCCCTAGTTCCTCACCATCCCCCACCTTCCTCCCTGTGGGCCCTCGCCGCCCGCCCGCCTCCACAAATCCCAACGCACGCTCACCCCGCCGCCAACCTCCCTCATCCTGCTCTCACTACTGTTTCTGCCTCCCCATCCCCCTCTCCAAAAAAAAAAAATTCCACTTTCTCCTGCTCATCATAAGGACAGACACACCCCCTCTTTACACACCACACACACACACACACACACACGGCTGTATACCAGTGGATGAGAATAATGATTCACTCCATTGTGGAGTTGGAGGTCACGTATAATGAGTGCAGCGCCAGTGGGAGAGTAAATATCTATGCAACCTAAACACAACCGGTGAAATAAGCTGGTTTTTAACAAAAGCCTTGAGAAGATTCAACATACATTGTTAAATATTATGTAGAACAATAACCAACAATTGTTTTTATTATTAAGTAATGTGTCGGTTATTTTCTTAATAAACTGTTTGATCAAGATAATATCAGCACATAATGAAAAGTCTCTATGTAATGTTTCTCATACAAACATGTAGGGGGTATAGCTCAGTGGTAGAGCATTTGACTGCAGATCAAAGGGTCCCCAGTTCAAATCTGGGTGCCCCCTGCTTCTCTGGAGTGAAAATATTATCATTTTTGTTCTGTGCTGCAAACAGAAACCTGATATGAAACAGTCTGTGTTGAATGTGGTGCAGAGAAGTGCATCAAACAGCAGCTCAGATTCTCTCCACTTCATCTCCAGACGTCCTCTGAACATCATATGCATGAACCTCATGAACCTCATGTACCATTTTCACCTCATGCTGTCTCACAAACCAGAAGGTGGAACTTTACACTTACATGTGTTGTTTACATTCATTAAATTCATCTTCTAAGAAAGATTTTCATTATTGAAGAATATCGAGCACTGCAAAAATGACCCAGTAAAAAAGATTAGGAAGCATAGAGTGATAAAACACATTATCATGGTCTCTATTAACAGCACTTGGAGCAGAACGAAGATGACACACTTCACCACTGGTCTTTACAAACTGCTTCCTTAGTATTTTTGCAACTGTATCTTATTTTGGAGGGGCACTTCAAACCGGAAGCAGCTCTAAAATGTAAGAAACGGTTAAAAGACCTTCAGCTCAGCACAAACAGTGTGACAGAAGTGGTAATGTCTAATTGGTGTGAACTTTTAGCTTCAGGTTGTGTTTTAACGAATTAACTAAAATCATGGTTTTCTAATAAGGACACAACGATGCTCCTTAATTTGTCTTTAGCGGTGACTAGAATATTAATTGTATATATTAAGTTAAAAAAAAACATGTTTTATGTTTTTGTGACTTCAGCCTGGTGCACATGAACCATCTTTCTTCTGTCCATCAGAGGGGTTTTGTTTGCTTCAGATCAGACGCAGCAGTGATGTAAAACAAACTGCTAACAAGCAGCAGAGGGCAGGAGAAGAGGTCCACAGACTTCAACACGAGGGTCAATTACTTCACACACGCTCACGATTCCTTCACTTATTGATGTGATTGATTTCTCGTGCTCGGGGGGGAATTTCTCTGCCGGCTGACGTGTACGAGAGCTGATTAGAGTGGTGATTTATGACTGATGGTGAATAATGGCTCTCTGAGCTCGGCTAGATTGACCTGAGAGGGGGGAGACGCTGACGATGCATGGCGAAAAGACAAATGGGTTAAGCGAGGTAAAGAGGGACAGAGGGAACGAGATGAAGGAGGACGGGGGGGGGGGGACATAAGAGCATTAAGCTGCTCCCGTGCAGAAGCCTGGCTTTACTGTAAAGCTCATTGTCTCGCGCCAAAACAGACCTGAGATCTGCCAACTGCGCTCATCCCCCCTCTGCTTCGTCAGGGCTGACTCTTTTGATGCTAACCTTATAGATGACAAACAGACTGAAAGCGAGATAATAACGGGACGTAAATCGCAAACAAGTCCCGCAGGATGCAACAGCACTAATGAGTGGATGATAAACAGCTGGCTTATTAAAGTCGTCCCTTTCTCAGCACCTGACATTTCGCTTTTAAACGAGTTAATAGCTTAACTTCCAACCCTCTAGCTAGCGTGAAATTGGCACTTAGAGCATCACGAGTTGTGGACATCTATTTAGGGTGTGACAATGAGTCAATCAGTTATGAACACACATGACTTCCCGCTGAAATTAATTAGCATTGTGTAATGAAATGTGGCTCCTGCCTCGAGGCGGCGGGCTGTTTAAGTCAGACATCTTGGAGGAGCATCCGCGAGACTTCAGGATCTGCGTTCGATGGCAGAAGTGACACACACACACACACACACAGGCACACACACACACGCATGCTGCCAGGACAGAGAGCGCACAGAGGCCAAATGCCACTGCCAGCCGTAGTTGAATTTGTTTACTCCAGATAAGTAGAGACATCCTTGCCATCACAGTGACTGAACGCTGAGAGGACAATTTTGGCTGAGCTTCTGTGGAGAAAGAGGAGGGGTGTGTGTGTGTGTGTGTGTGTGTGTGTGTGTGTGTGCTCAGGGCCCATGTCGGCGTGAACGCGTGTGCATTAACACACTTACAATACACAGAGCAACTCCATATTCTAATTAAGGTTTTATTTGGGTTAAGCTGTTCACATGAACCCTTGATAATCTGCAACCGAGTCTCCTTGTTGAAACGGATGATTCATTCATCACCAGTATTCCCGGTCCACCTGTGGTGTTTGCTTATCTGTTGCAAGCTGTCTTCTCCCTCTCTGAGTGCCAGTCTTTTTGATGTTAATTGCATTTTTTTGTTTTGTTTTATTGGATAACTTATTACTTTTGTTCTGATGAAATGCATCTGCAGTTATGTTGAGTATGAGTTTGTGAAGAAAAACAGGCATCATACAGTAACTTTTCATGGTTAAACTCAGTATTTGTGTTTAATTTCATCACTGTCGAGCTAAAATCTTGTACTGCACAAGCGTTACTTTGCAGGAAATGAGAAAAAAACCCTGTCATTTTTAAAATGACAACAGTGTTCTCAGATGCAGATGTGTCTTTATATCTGGCCAGATATTTGTACTTGATGTGTCTAAAACCAAAAGACAAATGGAAAATGTGGCCATTAGCATTGATTTATAGTAAAATTAAATAAAAAAGCAACATATAGATAAAAGCAAAGATATGCACTTTTGCAAAAAAATCACATTGTGTTGACTGAAACGCTTTGAAGAACATAAAGAAAGTTGATGTCCTAAAGTCAAATCTTGGAAGAATTTGCTTTTGAAGGCCAGAAACATGGATTTCTTGCTGCCCTGAACATCTCAGAGCAGTGAACACAACATCTCTGCGGAACATTTTCCCCTCTTATAAAAGCAGTTTGTTCATCGCCTTGAGGGGGTAATTAACCCTCTGCCGGGAGCTGGTAGAGGTTAAGCATCTCGCTCAAGGATTCCTTAACACATCCATCCAGTTGTGGGACATCCAATCATAAAAAAAAAAAAAAAAAAACAGCCCAATGTGCTTGCAGACAGTGACCCTGACCCGTTTCTTCTGACATATCCAAGGGATATCATCCATATTTATATCTGGCCGTGGCCGGGCCATGACTGACGGGAGACAAGGATCTCCCAGGCTATTATACTTTAATATCTGAGCATTAAGTCAGTGCCAGTGTGCAGGATTCATCGGTCATCATTTACTTTCCTCCAACTCCACCATGGACACCTCCTACACTCACCTTAAGGAGCAAAGCAGGGTGACGGAAGGACCCCCGCTGCAGGAAGGGCCAAGGTTTATCAAGTGACAATACCAAGAGACGGAGCCGGTGCAGAATTCATTATAAAGGTTTAACAGGGAGTCACGACGCAGTGACGCACACGCCACTGAAAGTGACAGATTAATGACAGAAACACAAAAGGTAAAAGGATAATAGCGCCTGTCAGTAACCATAATTTCAGTCATGCTACTGGAACATATTTATAGACGTGGGTCTGTCAGTGAGTCTACTAACTTTAGTCAAGACTGAATTACCTCTGTGAGTGTTGGATAAATTGTTATAACTTCTGGTAAAGACATTCATGGTTCCCAACGGAGGAAACCTACTGACTTTGGTGGAACATCTCATCTAGCATTACCATGAGTTTTTGCATAAAAGATCTCCACAACTACCAGATGGATTGCTTTAAAATTTGCTGCAGATATTCAGATCGCAAGAAAGACTTTGGTGATCCATTCACCCATCCACCTGCTCATACATCCATCTATTATGTATAAGTGCTGATCCTCTGCAGGGTCATGAGAAGCTCTAACTGATCCCAGCTGACACTGAAGGGGGCGGAGGTGACACCGTGGGCGGGTCAGCAGTTCATCACAGGACTCGCTCACAGAGACAAACATGAACTTTTTCCACAGGGTCAAAATTTCAAGTTCAACTGCGGTATTTTCTTAATCTGTTTTCCTTTTTAAATCTGCGTAAAGTTTTAAAGTTCTGTATGAATAACAATCAGCTAGCTGTGCAGAAAAAAAAACATACTTAATATAAAAACTGCTACCATAAACGTCCAAAGTAAATCCCTCATTTCATGTGACACAATCACTTCCAGAAATACGTCATTTTTTTTTGCTCTTCTTCTTTGCAGCTTCATGTTTTTTGTTCAAGGCTCTAATGTTCTTAATGCTGGTGGAGGTGCCTCCTCTTAGAGCTGCCTTTTATCGAGACTTATGGACTCTTCTTTTGTTTACTCTTTAGAGATCAAAACCTACCAGAGCCCACAAAAAAAAAAACAGATGAAACGGAGGCTCAAAGAAACAGAGCGAGCAAGTGAATGCGAAAGCTGCTGCCACATCAAGAATTGATTCACAGTTCCAGCCAAATTCAGCAGATGGTGAGTGAATGCAAACGGAACTGAGCAATCACATTTCCTACAAAACACTTAAAGGAGGCAGGAAAAAAAAAAAAAGGGAGGAAAGAAAAGATTGAAAATGCATGAGAGGAGCTGGAAGGAGCCGAGACGGAGACATACTGGAGAACAAAAAGAGCCCCTTTTGCAGCAATATGTTCTCGCCTGCGGTTACACTTGTTCCAATGCAACTTTAATCATGCAATCACGCTTGCCATGTCAACTGACAGGTCTGGTTGTGCAAAAATTGGATTTCGCTCCTGCTGACACTGGATCTAAAACCCCAGAAACGAGAGATGCCCCGGTTCACGCTGTCATCAGCACAGACTGGATGCCGTCCAGCAACAATGGGAGGGAAAAAAAAGAAAGACGAAGGGGAAGAAAAAGGGAAGAAAATAATGGAAGAACAGATTTAAATAGGCACAGCATCTGCACAAGAGCTATTTTAAGGCCAAGTCTAGAAATAAATAGCAATGTGATGTTTACAAAATCAGTTTAAAAAAAAAAAAAAAACACACTGAAATACAACCACAGCACATACAGAAAGAAAATGCTGCAAAAAAGAGAAGTGTGATTAAGAAGAGCCTGAAGGTATGAACCACAGCCTCTCTGAGCCGGGAGTACACACTCCATAAATTGATCGTTGCCTGAAGCGAATCCTTCAGGCCGCCTCACAGCCGAGGCGCCCAGTGTGTACAACAACCTGATGAAATCTCCTACATCACATTAGGGACCACACAGTGCTTTGCTTACATTTGCCTACATCGAGACACAGAAAGGTCTCCTCTTGTTTTCGGGGCTCCGAACAGCTTCTATAATAATAAGAGATAAAATAAACAGGAGCATGTAATGTAAGCTGTAAAAACCATCTGCAAACTCTGGATCCAAGTTGTTGTGTATTCATTATACATAAAAGGTTTGTGGGTGCAACTCAGTCAGCCTGTATCGTGCTTTCAACTATACTCTGTGCATCAAATCCAGTCATATTTTAGTGTATTTACATTCAGTGATCCCTTCAGCAGTGGAGGAGTCCACCATCGCTACACCAGATTCAGCTGTGCTACCTATGCATGAGGTACTCACAGGAACTGGTGCATGCATGTAATCCACACTCAATTTATCTCATTTATGAAAGCCTTCCTGTGTGCTTTTCGCTCTCTGTGTGAAGTTACGGTTGATGCCAAAGCAAACTGAACGTAGATACAAGTATCTAGTAGCAGGCTTTGATCAGTTATTAAAAAAAAACTCTAAAAACATTTATTTTTGTCATTTTTGTGCATGGGCCATTTCTAATTTTTTCACCAGAAGGTAATGGAATAACCACAGGCTGCAACTCCTCAGGAAGGTAACTCACTTCATTGTTTTTTTACTCTTGTGTGGAAAACTATTTCATCACTTCGGATCTTAGTTGTTTTTCTTGATCAATGTCTACGTTAAAACAACAAGTTTGTTAAACTGAACTGTAAACCATTCGTTCAGGAAGCCACTCAGGGACTGTTTACAGTGGCATTTAACCACAGATGCTGTTAGCGAGGTGACCAAGGTAACCTTTGGGAGTCGCCAAAGATCACAACTGTAAAGACAACGCAAATAAGAGCATGTAATGTAAAGAATAAATCATCAGGGTTAGTACATGAGACAGGTTCGCTGACCCCAGAGGGATTTAAGTGTGTGTGTGTGTGTGTGTGTGTGTTTTCCCTGAGGGGCTAACAGAGAGGTGGGCTGAAGCCGAGGGGTCTCGCCTGCTCCTGCGCTCCCATGCCAAACCAAAAAACATTAGCAGAGACGAGATCCAGAGACAAGTGCGCCGTGCCAGCAGAGGAAGCCGAGGCCGCTCCCTCCCTACGGCCTGCGCACACAATCACTAAGTCATTATCATTCTCAGAACAAACACGTTCTTTATGTAATCTTTATGTAAACGGTCCGTCTTCAGGCTCCTTCAGGGCAAAAGGCTCGTTTCCCATTCATCCTGTGCAGCAGAGGCCCGATAATAAACAGAAAGGAGGAAAAAAGAAAAAAATGCAACAGCACAGAGCTATTTAAAGTTAAGCCTTAAGCTTTTCTGTCAAGTGAATCTTTTTTCCCCCTTTTTTTTTTTTTGTTTTAGACTTAGAGTCTCAAAGTGTTAGCCCGTGAGGCTATCATCAAGGCTACACTAGTAGCACGAGAGCATCTGTGTGAGCCTTTGGGCTCCCCCCCCCCCCTTCTACCCATCACACCATGCTGGGCCATGGCTCAGATGATCCTGAGGCCTTGTGGCCATGGAAACCCATTCATGTATGAATGTTACTTTGTTTAAACATGACTCCAGGAGAAGAGACGGAGAGGACAGGACTGTCCTGGGAGACGTGTCACGTGTTAGTGATGTAACAGGAAAGGGAAAAACAACAAAAAAAAAGAAACCGGGAGTTGCCACTTTGGTGTTTTGTTGCCAAAAATATGGCGGCAAAAAAAGGAGCTGACAGGTTGTTTGTGAGGGAGGGGTTTTCCTCGTTTTCTGGTTATTAAAGCCTCAGCAACTTTTGTATCACAGCGTCTTTGAATTATCACAATTAAATCCACCAGTTTCCCGTCAACGCTGACACTAGAATTACTTCAATTTCCAAACCAGCAGACTTTCAGTGGGGTTTGTTTGACAGTCTGCGCCTTTATGTCAAACTTTACAGGATTCTGCTGCTCTTTACCTTTTCAAAACAAGAGGATTTGATGCTTCGTAAATAATTTATATAATGAGGTTTTTTTGCAGTTGATTTGGAAAAATATGTAAATTTACAGACAAATGTTTTGGTTCTGGGAACTTATCGTCTCCTGCAAAGAAACTATCACTCAAAAGTTAAAGAAATCGCTATTTATATCTAACAATTTTTTTTTGTTTGAAAAGACATTTTGTTTATTTTAACATGCGTTAAAAAAAATCTTGTCCTCATATTTGTTCATCTGGACTTAAATAATAAATGTTTGGCATCTTTGCCTGAAAAATCATTGGAACAATGAATTACTTATCATAAAGCTGTTAGTTAGTGACAAATGTACTGACTTATTAATTGTTTTATGTCAATATAATTAAGAATTTATTAGGATTTATTGAGTCACCAGCTGTTTTCAGACAGTACAAGTCTGTTTTTAAATAAAATTTACCCTCTTGGAGCTTAAATTTATAAAGAAAAGACAGACTTCCTGTTTTATGAAGCCACAGTCTGTAAAACACTAGTAGAAATGTCAGAAAATGATCCCTCACAACAGCAATAAGACCTGTCACGGTTAAAATTAGATCTAACCTTAAGACCGACTCTGCCTCTAACATACACTACAACTTACTCTGAGTATTTCTGAGGCTCCAATAAAGCTCCAGTTGAATCTGGTCTGAGGTACGTTGCCACAGTCTCCATGTATAAACACTGAACATGACCCCAGAGCATCTTAGTGTCTGGAAGAGCATGTTGTATATGGAACAGCGGCTAAAAATAGCCCTAGCTTGTCTCTTTCTAGCTTTTTTATCAGCGTCACCTCTTGTATTTGCTTAATTGAGTGAACTTATTCCCTGAGACATTCAAAGAGCCACTGCTTCACTCGTTCCCATGAGAAAAGGTATAAAGCACAGTACATTTAAGGAAGAGATTAAAACCTCCATTAAAAATATAGTTTATCCCTGAAATACGCAGGAACATTTCCTCAGGGGAATCTGTACATTTTTCACCTTCAGAACAAGAAACGTTTCAGGGGAAATATCTGTACAGCTGTTTTGTGAACTAAAGCAATCTGATGTGAAAGACGCTTTTACGTGGAGCGAGTGAACCAATCACAACACTCCTCTGCTGACGTATTTAAATCTGTGTTGTTTACAGTCAGATAATCATGAAAAACATTATTTGTTCAGCAAACTTGTTGAATCTTGAACACATAATGAGATAAAAACAGCTTCTTGCTGCTAAGAAAAATCTTCTGATGCTCCATCTACTTCTTCTTCTGTGGTATTTTATAGCGGCTAGCATGCATAAGTGTTGCATTTGTATCTGCTGAACTGTCCCTTGCTCTATCTATTCCAGCATTGCCATCGCATGTGTGAAAAGGCACAAGACAGAAAAGTTCCTGAATGTTGCTGCAAGTGTGAAACTGCCTGTGAGGTCGTCCCAATATGTGACAGAGGTTTAAGCTGCTGAGGTTCATGTGCTAAAATGACTTAATATGGCAAAGTTAGAGGTAAAAATGCTAATAGAGAAAAAAAACTGTACGGCTGATTTCATGATTAATGTTCTAAAAATAACAAATTTCTTTTGCCCTCCGATGTATTTATATAATGAGTTAAATAATTAGCGCTTTGACCGAGTCACAGAGGTCGTGACTTTTGCAATATGGCGAGGGAGAGAGCGAAGAGTCTGCATTAGCTGACAGAGCACTGATGAAATGGGAGTAATATGAGCATTTGGCAACAAAAAAACCCCCAAAAAACCATCTCCTCTCTAGAAAAACATTCAGACGTCACGTGACCCTCCTCGTCCTCTCAGCTGTGTTGGGTTTTCTTCCTCTGTTGTCCTGCTTTCCTCACATTTCTGCATGTTTCTGTGCATCAGCCCACATGTGTGAGAGTGTGTGTGTGTGTGTTCTCCTGTCCAGTGTGTGGCCGAGTGTGCCAGGCGAGGCGGTGACAGGGTGTTGGCCGCGGTCTGTGAACCTGGCTGCTCCGCTCAGCTCCGCCTGTGACAGAGAGCGAGGGGGACATCGCCCGACCGTGGCTGCCCCAGCTGGGCCAATCAGGCGTGAGCGCTCGCGGACGGCTCGGCGCACGCCTTCCGCCGTGTGCAGCGCTGTGTCACAGATCCCCTTATGGATTCTAATATGTTCTCCGCGGTGTCAGCGGCGCTCTGCTGATCACTCGTGTGTGTGTGTGTTTGTTCAGATAATGAAGGTGACTCTGTGTGTTTTTAATGAAATCTCTGCAGCCTCCTTCACTGCACCTGTGCTGATAGGTGCTTCAGAGGATTACAGTGAGTCACATGGCTCGACACTGAGGGTTTTGAGAACTTTTAAACGCTCTAAACTTTGACTCTGAAAGCTGAGAAACACTAACTGTATTTTAGGCCTGAAGCTGCTTTTTTTTTAACGATGTTATCTTCAAATTATCCAAACTAACACACAGAATAAACGCCTCCCTCAGGATGTTGTTCTCACCAAGCTGCAAAAGAAAAGTGTGTTCAACACCATTTAAATCTTTAAAACTCTAATAAAAGCTTTGATGGGGTTGGCAGCTCCAACCATTGACCCACTGCAAGTGCAACTAATAAATATCTGAGGTATGTTCAAGCATGTAAATCGACACTAAACAGGTTTTATAAAGAGAAACTACTTGAATTAACAACATCTGTGAAAAAAATGTGATTTAAGCCTTAAGAGATTGGTGGAATGTAACTAAGTACAATCATCAACTAGTGTACTTGAGTACAATTTAGAAGATACTTCTGCTTTCTTGATTATTTTCATTTAATACGACCTTATATTCCCTCTTTACTGTGCTCATTTGACAGGCAAGATTCAAGTTATTGTGTAGTTTGCAGACGATTTTGCTCAGCAAACACATAATTTAGTTTACATGATGCATATGATGCTCAACGTTTATTAAATCATTTGAATTAGTTCCATTTGGACCAGCCTGAATATTAAATTACTGCTTATAGGCCACGCTAACTCATTTGTAATAATAATATTAATCCAATAATATATTATTTAATCTTATACGGCTCTGAGGGGAGATATACGGTTACATGCTGAGGGATCTCTGTTTACGATTCTCTGATCCATGTTTCCAATGAAACAATTAGGGTAATGATCATTAAATGCAATCTGCAGAAAATTCATTGGCTACTTTATTAATAATTGTTGTGGAAAATAATGTAAAGAATTAATTCACTTATTTGTCACATATGA
>JAPZDY010000009.1:4885289-4905618 GCA_029783645.1 Ctenochaetus hawaiiensis
GTTTTCACAGAGAAGTTGCCCCTCTTGTTGCTCACAGCTCGGCCTTGAACAACGTGTCACACCGGCAAAAAATTCAGTGAAATTGAAGCAAACAAAACACAAAGGTGCAGCCGTCTTTTGTGCGTTATGGTGCCAAATGGTGCGTCCGACATTCACTCTCAGCAGGGCTTCCATTGGGTTAGAAATGAGCCACATTGGAAACAAAGATGGCAATTAACATCATTACATTATAAGGTATTAATGGAGAAATTCTTACCGCTATGCGAGTCTGTGAAGATGCTTTAAGATATAAGATGATCCTTTTTTTTTTTAGTGGGAGGGGAAGGTCGTTTTTGGACTTGGTGAGGTCCAAACTTGAATCCCTCCGTTGTTGATCTGCTCCACTTCACGGGGGAGGAACCAGCAGCTTTTTACCGATCTGCCCTTATTTTATCTCATAGCATCACTACGAGATGTGCGAGCATTGTGTGTCCATGCCGCTTCGCCGTTCCGTCTTCGGTCGAGGGACGTCGATTGAACTATGTGGTCTGCTGCGTAAAACCCGTGCCAAAATTCCTGCGGGCCCATTCCGTTACAGCGAGGCTAAACAATAGTCTGGTCATTCTGGCACTGCCTGAATCTACTCCGCTGCCAGGAACAGTTGAACATCGGCTAATTAAAACCAAATCTCGAGAGATAATTGGTTCATATCTCTGTGACTGGCCTGTTTTTTTTGTTTTTTTTTTGATACGGGCTAATAGATGTCGCTCACATGTGCCAGCTGTCTCCGGTATCGTCTGGCGGGTCCCTCATCCGCTTCTTCTTCTTCTTCCTCGCAGGAGGGCAGTGGAGTTGCCGATCTGTTGATCACCGGAGGTCCACCTCCATCCAGCGGCGTCTCCGTCTCCGTATTTATCGGGACCGGGCTCTACGCCGCGTGCCTCGCACCATCTGACACCGGCCGAAGGAGGTCTCGTTGACTGACAGCTGGATTCACTGAACAGCTCGGCGACGCGTCTTTCGCAGAGGAGCTGGAAAGCAGGATGTTGCGCGTGCCCGTGGTTTGACAGTGCGCGCACCCGACAGGTCACACATCTCGGGTCTGCGAACATCTGCCGAACAGAAAGAGCAATTAAGCCCGTTTTAAAGCGAACCTTTGTGTTTGTGGCATATGTTGTCAGAAATGACCTCACTCTCACGGAGCTGAGGTCTGTGTGTTGCATCATCATCATGTTTAATTTGGTTTTTAGCAGCTAATGTGTCATTTGATTCGATTAATCATCATATATTTTTATAGACTTAAAATGCAAAATAATGTTAATTTAATTACCTCACAGGTTTAACTCCTCAATTTTTGTTACTATCAGTCAAGTGCTCTGTAAGATTGGTGAAACCAAGTCTTCAAGCAGCTTTTGAAGAGTCAGATTGTAAGAAAATGGGACAAAAAACAAAAAAATATAGTAGGAAAAAATAAATAGATTAAATAAGAGACAAGGGAGACACTTTTTGCATGTTTCTCAGTCAATCAGAGACTATTTTGACTCAGTCAACCTCTTTTTTAAATATACTAATGTTTGCTAATTATCCATATATTTTGGGGATTTTATACGCCATCAAACACAATATTTTATTTTTTGTTTTATATACTGTTACTACTGACTACAGCCCATGCAAGACATGTTGCAACATGTTAAAAAGACATAAAATTACAGTTATTAACTTTTATCTTTTATCTATATAAGAATAGTATTATGAGGATGAGTATTATTTGATAATAATATTATAGATTTTTTTTGTTTATATTTGTATTTGGTTGAGCTTTCCTCACTTGTACATCACATTAATGTGTTCATGTGTAAATGTTTATGTGCATGTTATAGCCAATATTTTTGGTGATTGCAAAACAAATTTATATTAAGGTAAACTATCCTTATATTTATCTCACAGTGACCACAGAAACAGCATTGTGTGGTCTGTTTCAATATGGCCGCTTAGCCACGATTTCAGCCATGATGGAACATTAAAGACACACTGACCTTCACACAAACTATGTCACTCATGTTTTGACAAATAATGGTTCAAAATAAACACATTTGTAATGATTCATGAAAAAACAGGACAGTTTGACAAAATGACTTCCATAAAAAACATTTTTCTTTCCCAATAAATGAAGCAGCAGATGAAGAATGAGTCTTCCCTGATCCTGGTTGGGGGGAGGGTCCAACTGAGATGGTGCAGTGTGAACATCATGGCTCTGACATGTTTCTGATTGGAAGAATAAAACTCGTTACCACCGTCCACAGTCTCCTCTGTTAACAGAAACAGCTTTAAACTCAGTCAGCGAGCAGCGAAATGGAAAGTTTTGAAACAGTTTTCTCTCTGAACATAATTGGCTTTGGTCTGTTAAGGTCTAGTTTGGTTTTGTGTTGTCCCCCCCCCCACAAAAGAAGATGCAGCACTGGGGACTTTAGTTGTTCTCGTGGAGCCAACAAAGCTTTGGATAATGTGCAGATTTAGTTTCAGCCCATTGGAAGGAAAACAAAGTGACACAATTTGACAATCCATGACAGAAACGATAGATTTCACCAGGCTGCGAACCGAACGATGAGCGAAGACTGCAGGATCTTCAAAGGACGATGTGTGTGTGTGTGTGTGTGATTCTATACAGTTACAGGAGCTTCCTGCCAAGAGAAGGTGGAAATAATTTAGAGGTGCTTACCGTTTGTTACCAGCTCCCGTGTGAGGGCCCACGTCTGGTCTCAATCTGCTTTTGTGGAGGGCCCCGAGCGAGGGAACGCATATGGCACGATTGGCAAACTGAAACTAGTGAGTTGCTTTGAGTTTTTTGTCTCCATTGTTTTTAAAATCCCCCCACAACACACACACACACACACCAGATCCTCTCAGGCACCCGTGCATGTGCGGCCTCAGTCGGTCTGAGATGGGTTGACCTTTGGATCCTCCGATCGCGGTGATTAGAGAGTGATTCAGTATTGTTGGCCCTTCAGGAGCCTCGGGGTGCAGGAGTCACACAGTCATGTGGTTTTTTATTTTTTGTGAGTCCGCTGGCAGCTTCGACCTTGCTGGACCACAGCTTGTCACTGACGTGCTGGGCAGTGATGGCGCCCCCATGTGTTCCTGTAGAATAGGCTATGAAAGGACTATGAAAGGGGGAGATGTCAGAACATGTGTGATGTTTGTTTTTGAATGAATAAAGTGAGGATTTATTCAGGGCCAAATCTAGAAACATTTGAATGAGAGGGCAAAACTGCGACACTGTTTCAAGAGGCACATTTCACAATGAGTTAAAAAAAAGTGTTAAGACTCTAAATTAAAGCACTGACTCTTGGTAAAAAATAACAATCAGTAAATCATCAATTTAGATTCTTTATTCAGTAAAGCACTTAAGTTTTAGTTGTTTTATGTCTCTTTTTTATCATTTTGAGTCACTTGTGTGATTGCTTTATGTTTTTTGAGAAAACTTTGTATCTCTTTGTAGTTATTTTACATCAAATTGGTTATTTTGTATCTTTTCTATGTCATTTTACATCTCTGACAACAATAAGTTTGATATCTCTTTTGGATCTATTTAAAGTAATTTGTAGTTCTTTTGCATCTCTTTGTGGTCATTTTGTATCACTGTGTGTTCGTTTCACTGCCTTTAGTCTTTGCTTTTCTCTCTTTGTGGTCTTTTGCATCTTTTTGCATCACTGCGGGTATTTTCTTTGTCTGAGGTCATTTTACCTCTATTTGAGGACATTTTGTGTCACCATGTGATTTTCGACACCTTTTGTGAGTGTTATTGTGTTTCTTCGTGGTTGTTTGCATGCTTTTTTCCATGTTTTGCATCACATTGTGGTCATTTGGCTTGTTTTTTGATTGTTCTGTGTCTATTTGAAATCATTTTGCATCTCAAGTTAATAGATTTTTTTAAACAATAAAAGTTAACTGTCACTTCATACAGCGGTTTTATTCTGATGGACTGCTTTAGAAATCCATCCAAGCCAACTACCATCCTCTGACTCTGACAGGCTGAGCAGCGGCGAGGAACCACCTCCGGATATATTCTCACTTTACCTCAAGTAATATGCAATCTGCAGACACTTTTTGGAGTCATGACATTGTTTGGAGGCTGACTCAACCTTCGTCATCCTCATTCAGCCCGTAGATCTGTTAATGATTTGTCTAACTGGTCACTAACTTCGCTACAAGCGGACTGTTATTGCCTGACTGGACTCTTCCTGCTCGCAGCCTCTCTTACTTTAGGCTGGATGATCTGGAGGAAAATGTCCGCTTGTGACGTTAGCAAGAAGAGACAAGTGTGATTGAGTCACGGACACATGACAGAGCCGGGGAGGTGTGTGAGGTGCAGGGAGGCGGGGCAAGATGAAGGACAGGTAAGAGCAGAGGGCAGATTCATTGCGGGGAAAGGTGACTGATGAGGTGGGTGAGAGCAGATGGAGGTGGAGAGGAAAAAGGAAAAAGGCCTGACTTGCAGGAAGGAGGATGGAGCTCCTAGTCAACCCCATACTGTGGCTGAGCCTTGCTCTATATTTAGCACAGGGACCACAGATTGTGAAGAGCGCCCCGGGCCCTTGTGTTCAGACCGGCAAGGACTGTCGCCATCCGTCTCAGCGCCCAGGGCCGGATACGATCCCTGCTCACGCCAACGCAAGGGGAGGAGTGATGCGACCGTGTCGTTAACACATGTGCAAGAGTTAAAAAACATTCTGCCGGAGCGAAAGATGCTTCAAAAGTGGAGGTGAGAGGATGAAAGACCTGATGTCACGATGAGGACACTGTCATAAGTTAGTTCATCCAAATGGTGCTTTCATGTTTACAGCAGTTCCTCAGTGTCTTCGTTTCTCCTTCCCCGAAGCATTTGAAAAGGCCACAGTATCCCCCATCACCATCTACCAACATCTGGTGAAATAATAAAAAAAAAAAAAAATCTTGTCTCTCTGGACAGGATTGACATTCAGTCCAAATGTCAAAGCAGCTCAAGCCATTTCTGCAGAGCCTTTTTTCTACCTTTCCATCTCCATCACCTCCAGGACTGTTGGGGGGGTTGTCAGTGATGACAAACGAAGGGCTGAGCGGTTCAGACACAGTCTTCTGAAGGTGTGACAGGACTCACACATCAAGTCATCGTGAAGTGCAGTTAAACGCCGCTCTGAGAGTGATTATCCACACAATACGTACGTCTCCGAGATCAAATACTTGTCACTTTGAAGGCTTAAAAGGTGGCAGTTTCATCTCTCAAGGCGGCTGCGGTCAGCTTGAAATCACGTTGGTTACGATGCACAAAGACAGCTTTCACAGCAGATAGGACCTCCTGCAGTGTAATCAACCTCTGTGTGTATTCAGAAAGGCTTTGGATAAAGAAAAGGATCAAGGCCGACGGTGCAAGTTTGTGTTCGCTCTTAGATTTTGTCTCTTTTCTGCAGGTAACATCTACAACATGGGCACTTTCATGCATATGAACAAGACAAAAAGTGTCCTAACTTGCATTTATAAGAATAAAATTTCTATAGCAGACTATTTTTTTTCGTTGAAATGTTTAATAAGAATGTGTAAATGCATTTAGTCAAGTTTCCTCCAACCTTTTTGTCTGATGTCAAGCAGCTTTTGGTCAGGACCTAAAATGGATTTTGGTCCCTTTATTATTGGGTTGCAGGAAAGAATGAATGAAGGAAGGAGGAGTGTGACTGTTGGCTCCACCCAGAGCCATCTGAAATGTAGATGAGATGTGTTTCATTTCATATGGGGAGGTGCTCAGTAATGAGACTTAAAAAAATGAACAAATTGCACTTTTTCTCCAGACGGAAGCAAAGCAAGTAAAAAAAAATGTTCCTGTGCAAGAAAAGACTTTCAACAGTGTTTCGACTGCACAGTTCAGACAAAACTATGCATGAATATTTTATGAGGTGGTGAGAAACTTAACATTTCACTCAGCAGATCAGTCTTCTTTATAGGCAGTTTAGAAATGCAGTTGTAATGTTAAAGTAATTCAGGACTTATGTAGGTTTTAAATTTTCAAAATAAGATCAATAACGCTGTAATGAGAAAACAAGCTTTGTTAACCTTGTGATCTTAAGCTAATAGCATTGATACAATAATTGCAAGCACAGCCATTCTCTGCTTGCGTAGTCATCTATTTTTTTTTTTCTTGGTTCTCCTCCGCCTGCCTCCAACCATCTCACAGCCTGTCCATCAGTCACCACTCACATACCGGCCCCGAACGGACACACCGATCACGCAAACCTTCAGCGAAGCTCCGACTTCCCACCACTGAACCCACAGAGCCCACTGCACTTCATTTTCCCCACAGATGATTACACACTAACTCCATCTTTGTATCAACACCACCAGCCCTCATCAGAAGCATCATGGTGAGGATGTGACGTTGAGAAAATGAACAAAGATGAAATGTCTTTCTTTAAAGCACAAAAACTTCTTTTATTCAGACTTACACCAGCTCAATGACATCCAATTTCTTTTTTAAAAAAAAAAACAGCATCAAAATTATCTTATTCTACAAAAACATTGATAATTTGTACATATAAAAATAAAAACACATGAAGAGAGAGATGAGAGAAAACACACTTCTGCAGTATTTGACAAACACACCTGATTTTTCCTTTGGAAAGGGCAACAACTCTCCTGTGACTGCATGAGCCGTGTATTATTCTGTCTCCATAAATTCAATGATTCATTCAGGTATCTAACATTTAAATAGCTGTTGGTTGGAAGATTTCTGTTACAAAATGGGAGACAAGCTAATAAAACAGCAAAGGAGTCTTTGGAAATCCAGAAAAACCACTTTGTAACTTTCATCTATGAAAATATTCTATGGATTCTGTGTTATTGTGGTCGGATGTTTCTCAGAAAAACAGCAGGATTCGCTGTTGATGTCGGCGGACAGTCAGTGTGTCAGTTTCACATCGGGTAGTTAAGCACCACGTCCTGTTTGGCGAGCTCCAACAACATAGGATCGTCGAAGAACTTGCTGATACTCACATCTTCACTCAGACCCTGCGGGACGACAAACACATGATTGTCAGTCGTGTAAAAAAGGAACATTCAGCAAAAACAAAGTGAGGAACAGGTGGGATAAAACTTCACCTTGCGCCTTCGGGTCTTGATCATGAATTCTCTGGCCAGGTGGGGGGCAGGTTGAGGCTCTAGAGGCCTGATCACAATACTCTTGTCCAGAGGGTCACCAGGGACAATCTGAAAAGGAAACATTAAATCTGGTGAACCTGAAATGAGGGAGCGACCGGCAGCTGTAACAGGTCAACGGGGGGAAATCTCTCCATTTGTATCCAGCAAAGCACGATGTGAGAACGAGTCTGACAACATGAAACACACATCCCGTTTGAGCTTTAAAAAAAACTGAGTGGACACTTCACCGAATAAATGATTCAGCTGCAACTCTGTCCGGTTGTTACTGAGTCAGGAGTGCGTCCATCAACATGACGGAGAGAGAAACACGTCAGTGCTGTCGCTCTCACAGTTCGTGACCGACGCGGCATCATCGGTGCAGTGTTAGCAGGTTGAGTTGGAAGAAGTAAGCCTTCACGTGCTTTTGAAACGATTCACTAAATCCATTTTCTGAAGGAGCTTACGGTGCGACCTTCGCAAAGTGGTCTCATTGTCGTGGACAAACAGAGAAGGGAGACAGAAATGTTGAAACTTAAATAAATCAGGTTGAGCGGAAAAAATAAGACGTTCCCAGCCTCGGGGGAAGATTAAAACAGGAGGGAAAAAGGGAAAAAATGATCAATGGAGTGGCTGAAGTCCAATCAACAGATGGATGAGAGCTGCTAACAACAGTGACTCACGCCAATACTGGCAGCACATAGTCACACTGTTAAGAGAGGCACAATATGGCCTCTTTAGTTTAACTGGGGCTAACAGCACAGAGCAGGGACTCCTGTTATTCTTATTATCTGGGGCAGTGAGACAGGAATCGTTTCTGACTAAAGTCCAGAGCAGAACAGAAGATACAGTGTCGATCTATCAGGTAAGAAACTCTGAAGCTGCCCTTCAGACGTAATCTGAAAAGAGACGGTCGAGGTGATTGGCACTGGAGCCCAGATGTGTCTTTGGGGGAAAAAAAGGTATATTTTTGCAACTAGTGGACAATAAAGAAATGAATAATCACACTGGAGTGCAAAATGCAGACAGGAAGTCCATACAAACTGGTCTAATTCAGCTGAATTTAATAACTTACTATGCGCTGCTTTTATATTTACTTAATAAAAACAGACTGTGTGTGATCTTAAAAAAAAATCCCTTGACATGACTATTACGACAGATGTTAAATAATAAATTACTGTACAAAATTAAGGGTAAACATATCGTAATACAGGCTAAACAAATCTGTGCTTCTGCACAAATCGAAAAAATGTCAGCAATGTGTTTTTCATTAATACTGCATGTTCCCTAAGGATCGCTGTATATCAACAATACATCTCTGCTTCCAGTGTTCAGACAAGCATGCAAATAAATAATTCATGCCTGGTTTCTTGTCTCACACCTTCATTTTCCACCTCAAGGGGGTAACACATACGTTAGAAGGATAAAAAAATGAAATATTCGCGCTGAGAAAAACCTTTTTTTTCTACTTCCAGACGGATGATTTTTGCTGTGAAGTATTAATTCTCCTTAAGTGGAGTTAATTTTCCCTGACACAGCTCTGCAGAGTGCAGACACAAACACACGTCAGACATGGCAGGCAGAGACCGAGACGGCCACATTATACTTAAAACTTAATGACTCAACACTCGGCTCTACTCCGCATCAAAAGAAATTGAGCCAAAGTGGCAGACGTGTGCACGAGGTCGGTCACTCTGCTGCACACAAGCCGTCGCTGTGTGAGAGTCAATGCATGTGAGTAAATAAACGTGCAGATTAAACGTGCCACAGTTTCGGGCATGTGAGTGTGAGCGTGGGTGACAGAAAGATGCCAAATTTACAGACAAAAAAAAAAGAATCATCAGTGCCCACTGGACAGAGACGTTTGAAATTTGAAAAAAAACAAATGAGTAATGTTCAGGGTGCCGTTAATTAACGAACGATTTGAATCTGTTTCCTCAGGCGTCAGAATAAACTCTTGTGACACTTCTTTCTGACATTTTTCTCAAAGAGCAGATGCAGTTACAGTGTTTCTCATGTGGCCACCTTGAAAGATATTTTTAAAGAGTTTATTAAGGATAAGCTGTTATTTTTCGAGCCAATTTGTATGACTGAAAAAGTATAGTTGCTGTAATTGTCCTGCTCTCCAAACTGGCCAATGAGAGATCCCCTTTTCAGTACATGTCCAATGGAAGTAATAGGGCACAGAATAAACAATTCTCCTGTTTAATAGGTTTTAAGCCAACATGCTGCTGTCCCTTTAGGACTAAATTTTGCCCATTATGCTCTTTTCCTGGTTGGTGTTTCCTTGCTGACCTGCATTAGAAGGATAGTAAAACAAAGGAAGCATTTTTGGGTAAGTAACTTTGGAAAATGTCCTCTGTTTTGTCAGATTTGGACTGTTTACGCCTCAATTTGGTTTGATCACTTCCATCAAATCAAAGAAGGAAGTGATCTCTCACTGCCTGATGAGCAATTTGTATTTTTATATGTGTTTTCAATTTGCACATTGAAACAATAGATTAAATTGCTAAAAAAGAAAAAAAGAAAACACAAAAAGCATTCAAAAGGAAACTTTTCAACTCTCAACTCACATAAGAATTGTTAAAATATGCATTTATTCTTTTTCTGATTTGCAAATTTCCTGTAAATTGGTTGAGATTTTATTTACTACTTTTGGATGTAAAAATGGCTGACGTTAGAAGGAGAGGTGGTTTGTGTACCTGCCAGTGGTGGAACACAGACAGAGCGAAGGCCTGTCCCTGTGTGTGCGTGCGAAGATCCGTCTCAAAGCCGAAGGAGTCGATGGCCGGTATGAAAGCCTTGATGGTGTAGAGAGGAGACCCTGGAATAGGTGCGTCCTGGGTGACGTGACCCCTGTTAGATGACAGAACCACGTTTTTAAAAACTCAAATCCAGCACTTCAAAGACGACTGCTGCTTTTTCGCTGAGCCTAAATATTGTGATTGTGTTAAATTTCTGCCTGAATATTAGGATTAAGAGAGTAAACCCACCTTCTTCGAGCCAGAACCGTGTAGACAGCAGATACACAGTCAGCTGGAGCCTGAACCTCCACAAAGTAATAGGGCTCCATCAACCTTGGAGTGGCCTGCGACACAAGAGAGCCTGCACATTAGAGCGAGGACAAAAGCCCGGAGACACGGTCTGACCGAGCCGTGCACAGCTGACCCGCAGATTTAATGTAGGAAGCAGCGAAAGAGCCAAAATTGTGAAGAGGGAATGTTATCGCATTACAATTATGAGAATGCACGTCAGCAGAATCCCGGAGCGTAATCAAAGTAATGGAACATTAAGGAGAGTGAGGATGAAAAGGAAGTTGGAGGAGCTGATGGAAGATGAGGAGAAGAACAGGCTTGGAGGAGAGGGGGGAGGATGATCTCACCATCAGGAAAGCGGAGTACACCACTCTCCTGGCTGTGGGGATGACCTGGCCTCCTCCTCTGTGGAGAGGCTCCTGAGCGATGACGGCATCCAGGATCTTGAACTTGACATTCCTGATGGCTGAGGGCAGCAGAAAGACTCAGTTATGGTGATGTAACTAGCAAGGAAAAATACATTTTCCATGACGCTGCTCACAACACTGAATGTTCTGGTAAAGTGGATCAAAGTCCTTTTCTTACAACTAACATGTTTCTGTGGTTAAATGAGAGAAAAGAGCACTCACGCTCGTCACACAGGGGCCCCTCTCTGGTGCCCCACTGGAAGCCCTGAACGATGCTGTCTTTGACTGAGCCCAGCAGCGCTTTGTCCACCTGCAGAGAGGAGAAAATGATAAAGACATCAGGAGTTTAGTAAGAATATAATTATCGCCTTGCTCTTGTCTTCCTCAGTGAACCAGTCAGGAGAAAGGTTACATCCATGTCTGCCCAGACTCACAAGATGTGAAGGGTTGAAGTGTTCGAAGGAATTCAATAAAGGGGATTGAGTGTATTTTTTGGCCAAATGGAAGTTTTCACAATATTGACACGACATGGTTCCAGTGAATAGTTTCCGATGAGGAATCTGCTGTCTTCACTGGGAATCTATTTTCACAGAGGACTGACACATAGCTTCATCACATGGTGCAACAACAACCACCTGGAGCTCAATATCAGCAAAACCGATGAGCTTGTGTCGTGCACTGTGTGTTTCAACTACGGAAAATGCTGCAAAGAAGCTACAAATTCACATAAAGGCAGCACCGAAGACCCACAATCTGCCCTTGTGTTCTGCAACTACAGATTTATAATGAACAAAAATGTTTTTGTAGAGTGTAATAACATCAAAGTGAAGCTGACCTTTGACCTTTTGGGTAAAAAATGTTGTCACATTATAATCATTTGTGTAAAACTGTATTAATGTAAGCATTAACATTTTTCATTTGGCAGCATTTACACTGACCTTTGATCAACAAATGAAAAAATCCGTTCATCCTTGAGTCGGAGGACATTTTGTGCCAGATGTGATAAAATTCACTCCAGATGTTTCTGAGATATCACACTCAATCTTTGAGCAACAAAATCTTAACGGTCCATCAGTGATGTTCTTCCATAGACGGAGAAAATGTACATTTTCTTAGATTATTATGGCACAAAATAAAAATAATTATTAGTCTAAATGGCTCTAAATATTTGGAGTGCACCACTTATTTCGTATTTTTTACTTAAGAAATGCACCAACATTGAAAGAGGGCCATAAATGTTTTCCAACATGAACAAACAGCTCTTCTTAGCTGGGATTCACCTGCCCGACTGCGACTAAACTCACCTCAGAGGGCAGCGTGTCGTCTACCAGGATGTTTGGTCCGGTGGTGTCTGGTCCGAAGGCCCAGATGGACCGAGCAGCCAGCAGATCCCAGTCGTACTTGGTCTGGAAAAACTCTCCCAGCTTCTTCCTGTTGCGAGGAAACAGAGCAGCGGCTGGTTAAAAGTAGGTCTGCACATTATGTCAGCTGGAACATTAAGGAGATTGGTTGATCGGAGGGCAGAGGGGTTAATGGAAGAGGAGGAGTGGAGCGAAGGTTCGCTTTAATGGTGTGTGAAGTATGTCACTTCTCTGGCATTGCTACGGTATGCTGGCACCGCTGGGTCCAGATGGCCTAACAGATGAGCTGAGTGCTGACAGACAGCCACTCTCGAGCAGAACACACACACACACGCACACACACGCACACATACGTCGTGTCGCTGGGAAATTCCATGAATGCTTTTAGTGCGTGATTCAATTACAGTAAGTGAATTGATCAATACACCGCAGAGGATTCTCAATGAGCACACACTTGTCACGATGTACACAGAGCTTACAGAAATGCTCCACTATGCATCTGTCGCACGATGTCTACCTAAAAATCCATACCAGTAATGAACCTTGTCTTTATAGGCACCATTTTTTACACTTAGAGTCTCTAAATGCACCTTTCAAACTGACAAGGTGAAGCAGGAAACAACAAACACTTTAAGCCTTAATATGTCAACGTCCCTCTTCCAACCTGACTTTGAAAGTTATTTGTAACACTGTTCTGGCAGTTTGTATGTAAAAGTTTAACCTAAAAGAAATAAAAATTACATAAAGACATTTAATACTAACTTGAAGCTTAGTTATTGAAAGTCAGTGCATGATTTTTACCTCCATGTCCAACTTCGAACTGAGAACTGATGGCAGGAACATCAGAGATCGCACCTCTCTTCTCTTGTTAAAGCATGATAACTTATAGAAAATATAACTCACAAATTCAATATCTGCACTTTTTAAATGACTGTTTCAGCCCTGGGCTTTTCTAAACCTCTGTACCTTCTGAAATGACAGCATTTAATTAAAGGACCAATCATCGTTCTAACATGCCAGTGCATTTATCTCTGAAAAACGAGGGAATAATGAGAATGACGGATAGAGAGAACGGCTCGGAAATATAGAAAAATTAATGAGGCTGCTACCGTTTGAGACTGGTATCTACGGGATAATCTCACACGAAGGACACATTCCACCTTAAAGATTACTTAAAAGTTCTATAATGAGACAGCGACATCTTCTGCATCATACCTGTTCCATGTGATCTGCACCACTTCGTTCTCGATGTCCTCAGCCAGCCCTTTCTCCAGGGGCTCGGCAATCATGGTGATCTTATTCCTGTCAATCACATCACACAGCCGTCAATCACTCATTCTGGGCTGAGGAGACACTTGGCTGGAGGGAAGGGCCAGCTCTGACAGTCACTCCCAACCGTGCATAAATTTAACTCTCCAACAAGACACAACATCATGCAGTCTTAGTGACACAAAGTTTAGAGGCGAATTACTGCAGAACTGTGAGTTTTTTCGTATTAATAATCTATAAAAGTGAGTCATCTTGTATTTTTACTTATGTGGATAAGGTTGATTAATATGTTCAATACACACTTTTTGTTGGGAGTTTCAGCGAAGCATTTGAGTGATGATGTCTCCACAACCGTTTCACAAAAAGTGACAACAGGATCAGCAACCTGCGGAAAAAAATGAGCATTATTACACAAAGATACTCCCAAACATCTCTTATTAAAATCCCTCACCTGCAGCATATTGTTACATGAATAAGTTATAATATACTGTTATAAATTTTTAACTGAGATTACAGCTGCAGCAGGGCATGAATGCAATTGCTTTGTTATGATATGAATAAATGATGCTATTGTTTTACAAATTTCTGCAGAATTTTACTTCAAAACTGATAGTAATTAACAAATGAGGCTTTTTTCACTAGATTGCAAGAAGCGAAAACTCAATAAAAATTACTTTAATGTCGATCTCAGAGTACATCTTGCGCAGGTCGTGCATGACGCAGTCGAGGTAGAGCTCTCCTGTCCCCAAAATCACATGTTCTCCAGACTCCTCCACCTAAAAAACACACACCGAACACACATACACACAGCTTTACTTTCAGCAGTTTCATAGATACATATTCACTGCTTGAACTTTTCATATTTGTCTTGTTTCAGGGTTGCTAAAATTGCATAAAATGTAATCTTACTCATTACTTAGTCACTTAGCGTTTATTCTGTTTGAAATGTTGGGAATTTATATGAGAATCAAAGGTCTAATACCTTTTTTTAATCTTGCTACTCTCCACTACTGAGCCAATAAAGCCACTGTACCTTTGTGGTGAGGGATGGGTAGCTCTTGTTGACCTTCCTCAGTCCATCCAACATTTTCGGCAGCTCGGATGGGTTGACAGGCTCCACTGCAATCTTTATAACTGATGCCGTGTTGAACTTCAGCGGTCTGAAAATCTGAGCCTGTCACAGGGAGTAAAACATTTAAACTACACTGTTTTTCATGAGGTCTTTTTTTTTTAAAAAAAGATTTTAAAGGTTTTTGTCTGACCTCTTCGTTCCCTCTCGGCTCTGTGATCGTGGCGGTCTTGACGATCGGCTGGTCACAACCTTCGATGAGAACCCAGTTGCCAGCAGGCACTCGGTTCACTTCAATCTGGTATCTACGAATGCAAACAGAACAAAAAAAAAATGTTTAATACAAACAGTTTTTGATCACTTAATCGAACAACTTGGTGAATCAAACTCCTGCAGCGTACCTGGCGACTGAAATCCAAAGACGGCCCACGGTGCAGACCTGAGAGTCCTCTTCATCTTCAAGGGTGTAGTTTTCTCCTAAAACCTTGACGGGCTGACCGGCCTGGATGGTCCCACTCAGCACCCTTCCAAACGCATGGAACTGAACTCCATCCTCTGTGCTGTACATCTTAGTGGTGTGGCACATCAAAGGACCCTGAAGCCGGAGACATAAGGTGAGCAGGAGAGAGAGAGATAAGACAGATACAGAAAATAGGGCAGGAAAGTCTTAACACTGGACTGTAACATTTCTTACTCATGGCGGCTCATCCAAAGGCTGTAAGACTTTTAAATGGAACTTGGAAAACTGTGATCAATGTCTTAAATTGGCTTTCTGAACAGCTCGTTCATTTCAAGCCAATTAAAAACAGCCTATTGGCTTAATTTGTAAGTGCAGCTGGAATGAAACTATTGACTTCTTCCGCTTGACTAAGAGCAGATTGCAGCCTTTTTCAGTTTAACTGGCGTATCTGATCCTCACAAGCTAATTAACAGGAGGCTCCTGCTTTGCCTCTATTACACTCACATCAGGGTCGCACTCTGCCATGGCCTCCCCCAGGTCTGAGTCCAGACCTCCTGTGTATGTGTGCTCTATCTTGGTCCTGGCACCCTCTTGTGGTGAGGGGATGTGTTGCACACACATGTCCACAAAGCCTGCAAGAAAGAGATTCAGTCTTTGCTTTACATCTTTACCAAAGCAAGTTTTCTGCAGATTAAAACTGCAAATATAAAAAGATACATTAAGTAAAGAAAGAGGATGGAAACAATTCCTTTAACAATTTATACAGTATTAATACTATTACTCTATTTAAGAGTATGTATAAACAAAAAGCTTCATATTCAATAACGTAATTACAGTCACAAAAACAGAAAAAAATCATAGTGATAAAAACGAATTGAGCCGTACCGGTGAACTCTCCAAAGAAGCGATTACAGACGAGTCTCAGCAAGGGTCTGATGTTCAGCTTCAGCTCCTCTTTAGTCAGGTGGATCCCCAGCTCATCCAAGACTCGAGGGAGAGACGTGTCCACATCCCCAACCACCTAGACACAAAGCGGATTTGGATGAGGATTACACACTGAGGTCTGCAACTCATCCAGAGCCTGCTGTGGCCGGAAGCTACTGAGCTAGTGGTGCTGCCTTGTTACACATGTAAAAAAACCACTGTAAGTTAAAATATCCAACCTGTGAGAGGATCTTGTAGAGGGGCTCCAGGACGAACTCCACAAAGCTACGCTGAGAATTACTGCTGGGAGCTTTCTTTGTGAACTTGCGTCTGAACAAAAGAAAAGAAATGAGAGACACCATAAGAAAGAGTAGAGAGGAATTGTTTAACATGAAACATTAGCATTCTGTTTAGGTTCAAATTAATTACTCACGTTTTAGGGTTGAAATAAATGTCTCCCCAAAGCCTTTTGGCAAACTCATTATAGTTGATGTCACCTGCAAACACAAGAAGAGAGTTAGTTGATACGTTATTAACTGCATTATTAACCCATTGTTTATGAGAATATGTGCTGCAGACTTCTCTCACCATAAGTGTCTGAGTAGATCTTTGCAAACGACCCCAGAGTGAAACAGATGCTATACTGAGAGCTGGCAAAGCACACATTTCCAAGGAGTGGAGACACTACCAAGTTCTCATCTGTGGAGTAAGTGCTGAAAAGAAATGAGAAATGACAAACCATGAAGTGTTTACCTATATCATTTAATGCAATTAGTCAATTTGACTAAGTAAAGGAAATGTTCCTCTAATTTTAAAACCCTTTTTATGGTTCACAAATGTCATTATGCCTTTTATTCAATATTATTATTCTTGATGAATCATCAGCGCATTTATATGTCACTCTACATTAAGTGAGGTCATTCCGGCTCTCCGGACGTTGTCGGTTTTAAGTGTTACCTGAGCAAACCATTGACCTCATCCACAATGTGGCGAAGTTTATAATAGGCGTCTGTGGGGGGCAGCTTGAGCTCCACAATGAGCCGGTCCACCTTGTTGATGCAGATGGTGATGGCCATACGCTCCTGAACCGCATGTTTGATCAGACGCTCTGTGTTCAGCATCACCTGGGCAGAAATACACAAACATCAGAGTTATAAGATGAGTTGAAGAACATTGACGTTTGTGCAGAGAGAGTACAGGAGAAGGGGAGGATCAATAAGAAAAAAAGGAGTGACTCACTCCTTCTGCTGCATCTATGAAGAGGACAACACCATCTGATATCCGGATGCTGGATGTGACCTCGTCAGAGAAGTTCACGTGGCCTTTGAGGAAGACAGTGTTTTAGTTATTGTCCTGCTATGATTAAACAAAACAGAAATTTAGGAAAGACAGAATCCAGCTGACACACAATACCTGGTGTATCCATGATGTTGAAAAGGTAGGATTTGCCTCTGGAGTCTGGCAGGACCATTGTGACAGGGGTGCTCTTGATACCAACTCCTCTCTGAGGAAGATGCACAAAATAGAAATCATCTACTAGGCAAGAGAAACAAAATTCTATAATTTAAAGTTTATTCTCTAAAATGCATCATTTCTGTGAGTGCTGCAACTTCCTGACCTTGACAGACTAAATCAAGTTTTAAAATTGGACTGTGGATGGTAATTCAGTGTTTTTAATGCCCTAGCATTGTAATATGTGGTAACACAATTTATTTTAAAATACATTTAAGTGTCATCATCATGCTACATTTAAACCAAACAACTCACCTCCTGTTCTGTGAAGAGGATGTCTGTGTATCGGAGCTGAAAGAGTCAGAAGTCATGTTAGTGTCTGTTGTCTTATGCAGAAGTGTAATAAACTACAAAGATTTGCTGATTACAGTTATCACTCACATCCACATCATCTCTCTTCCTGATCTCTGGATGCGTTTGTTCAATCAGGCAGTCCACAAAACAGGTCTAAATGGAAGAAACAAATTCATTAGATCTCATGAGTCACAGATGAATCCAAAGTGCAGCCATGTTGTTAGAATAAGCTTCATCCTTATCCCCCTGAAGTTTTCATCTTAGGAACACATGTCCTCTTGGCTGAATGCCACAGTGGAGTCCTGACTAAAAACATGCAGCTAAAACAGAGACAGAGCCAGAGGCAGCCATAAGGCACGCTCTAACCTTGCCGTGGTGAAGGTGACCACACAGGGTGACGTTACGGATTAACTCAGGACCGTCCATCAGATCAGCAAGGAATCTGCCAAGAAAGAGGAGCGATACCTCAGCTTGAAAGACACACCGCAAACACATGTACATGGCAGTGTTTTACTGGGAAAACACAAGATCAAATTAAGTGCTATGATCATACTAGTAGTAATCTGGATGAACATTTACATCTGCAGATGTTATGGGCAAGTCAGCAGGATTAATAAACATGTTATTCATGCAGACGACTTACTCCATATCATAAACAGTGGCTGGTAATTCCTGCTCCATGAGGGTGAACTGCTTGTTCTTCACAGGCTTGATGATGGGCTCTGGAGTTGAGAGGAAACACTAAGTCTGAGTGTTCACCCTGACAGCTGCCTTCACACACTATTCTAAGTATGTGTAAAGCATTCAGTATCCAATAATTTTGCAGTCTGCTGTAAATCTGCAACTACAGAATGTACACTCCTCTTTGAATCTAACCTGTAAGAGGTTGTGTATCTTCCTCTTGGACAATAGTCTCCACTTCGGGCCCATAAACCTCCTCTGCTGTAGGATAGTACTTCTTGTCCTCATGCAGGACCACCTCCATACCCGGGACATCATCATCAGCATCTGCAGGCTCATCGTCATCATCTTCATCACCCTGCACAAAGTGCGAGAGTTAGAACCAAGAAATGTGTGTTCACACTGCAAGCATACGCTAGGAATGGCTGTTTATATTGATTTACCTCATCGACATCTCTGTCCTCTGCATCCAGATCATCTTCATCATCGTCAGAGTCTAACTCTGGACCGATGTAGTTCCCAAACTCATCATACAGATCAGCCTCCATCTTGTAGAGAACTGAAAGAGGAGTCATGTTTTAATGAATATTCACGTTTTAATGGGTTTTGTTTATTAGTAAACTCCACAACAGTAGCCTGCTATGCCAGCAGACGATGGTTTGACTTTTTTTAGTAAAAGATAGAGAGATAAGGACGCCTAGTTCATTCTCCAATGAGGAGGATTGATGTAATATAAATAATTTAAGATGTGCATTTTCACTGTTTTATATGTGAGTCAATGTGCATCGAAGACGCAAAACTCCGTAGTGTTACGAAATTGTAACAGAGAAAATCTTAAATGCATGGGGCTTTGCCTGATTCCCAAAAGCCAGTGATGCCTAATGTGAACACTGACGTTAGCTTAGCCGTTTATAGCATCTTGTGCTACCACTTTCACCAAGGCATACAGCATTAAATGCATCGAAATATTTATCGAGTTTGCAAATGTAATCAGCAGCCAATAAACATACAAAAATCTTGTCTGACTGGAAATTTTTCTTTTACACTTGAGAGCAATGCCATTAGCGAGCCAAAACTTAGCATGCTAACCGGCTAACTTGTAAAGAAATGAATGACTCCGAGGCAACGTTCGAGTTACGTTGTTGTTTAGCAATTCAACTAACCATAGATTAATGCACTAAACTGAACCTTACGTGCTGAAAACCCTACTTACCTGTTTTCTGTTATAATCCCGTCAGTAAATATTATTTTTAAAACAAGACTAAAGTTGTGTATGTAATCAGAAGATAAATAATTTTCCAAATAGCGCCATGCGCATGAGACACTGCTTCCGGCTTTCTTCTTCTATTGAAAGAAATGCGGTGAGTATTTAACGTTAAACTCACTATCGCCCCCATTGCTATCGCCACCCTCCGGAGCACCGGTATCATGACATACTTTTGCCTCGCATCAACTTCCCAAAATTAGCTTACATCAGCTTCAAACAAACATTCTAATCCCAAATTTAACATAAAATTTAGCATTTAGTAAAAATACAAAACAATATATTTCCGTTAGAAGTTAGAATATGATGATGTTGTGACTGCCTTGTCGTTCGTGTAGTAGCCTACATAATTGCTCAGATTTATTTTCAACTTGTTCACCGGAAAATGTCGGTGTGTCCTCCTGTATTACTGCATCATCAGCATTTAAAAATACATTTTTTGAACTGCAAAATTTCATATACAAGAGACATGGAAGAAATGCATCGACTCTGCTTAGCATTTACACTCCCGGTGATCACTTTATAAATAAAACGCTGATAATAAACAGGGATGTAGTGACGTATTGTGACCATTGGAGGGCACCGAATATTCACTCATGGCAATTGACCTAATGACAGCTACAGGCTTCATTTTATATAAAATAGACATACCTGGAAATAATAACCTGTGTGTGCGTGTCTGCGTGTATGTGTGTTTGGGGAACAAGACAGTTTATTGCCTACTAATAAATATCAAGTGTCTACCCAGTTAAGGCTTGTAAAGGCCTTTATAGTAAATTTATAATGCAAATTATCATGGTAGTCTAGTCTAAATGAGACCTGTACAATATTTCCATACTTCAGAAACTATACTCTTTAGAAAAGATATTACAAAGCAGAAATTTGCTTACCTGAAATGGGTGGTAAATTCTAA
>JAPZDY010000009.1:4912596-4924938 GCA_029783645.1 Ctenochaetus hawaiiensis
TCTGCCTGTGTGGATCAAAGTTTGTCATTACGACGAAAGTAAAATAAAAAAAAAAAAAAAAAACCCTTTACATTACAACAATGCCCCACACCAAACCATGGAATATAGGCTGAGAGGAATATGCATAATTGCCTGTTAAGAACTGTGATGGAAAAAAGGTCCCAGGTGTGTATACTGTGTGTGTGTCAAATGACCTATAACATGGTAACCCGTATCATTTAGACAGCAGCGAAGGAAGGTGGGGTAAATCCTGATGGGGCCGTGTGTGTGGCCCCTCACAGTGGCAGTATTTGACAGTCATCTGTTATCTAAAAGCATTTGTTGACCAACAGTACTGAAAGCTGAGGTTGCACTGATCACAGTAAGTAAATCAGTGACCATATGGTCTTCTGTGTGTGTGTGTTTATGTGTGTGTGTGCTTGAGGAAGTCTG
The DNA here is from genome assembly GCA_029783645.1 of Ctenochaetus hawaiiensis. Classification (NCBI taxonomy): domain Eukaryota; kingdom Metazoa; phylum Chordata; class Actinopteri; order Acanthuriformes; family Acanthuridae; genus Ctenochaetus; species Ctenochaetus hawaiiensis. The sequence continues at coordinate 4,913,029 of JAPZDY010000009.1, forward strand.
ATGGTGTGTGTGTGTGTTTGTGTGTGCCTCTGACAATGTCCTGCATAAATTGAGTTTCTTCATCACAAAATATCTTGTCAAACCTCATATTCATTGTAGAAAAGCCTGTCTGGCAAGAAATGTTCTGTATGACACAATACATTGTTATTTTGTAATATTACACTCAAATGGAAAAAAAATCTAAATTAAGAAATATTTCATGTACTGGAATGGAAAGCACCATTTAACCGTGATATCAATCCAGACATAGTCTAGATTCAACTAACCATTTACAAAACTTTTGTTTTTTTTTCCAATGTCTGTTACAAAAATTCCTTCTCACCTTCTCACTGTAACCTATGGCACTGCATCTTACACTGCTGTTGCCCCTTTTGACAGAATGCCTCAGCCTTCGCCTCGGGACAAAGAAAGGCTCACGTAGAGCCAGTTACAACATTCATTTAACATTTCTGTGTGTGTGTGGGGGGCCGAGGCTCTGCAGTACGACTAGGAGGACTGGTTGAGTATTGCTTTGGGGAGGACCGGCACAGAGAGCACAAGTCCTGACCAATGTGCAACCATAAGTCAACATGACATATAGAGGAAAGTTCAGTGACACTGATCTGTGATGATCCATGAGGCCCAGGTAATACATATGTTGACTTCCATGAGCAGCTTTCGATGAAAAAGGAGGTTCTTTACACCCGTCAACGTACTGATAGAGAACTCAAGCAGAGATCACTCTGCGTACATTTTCAAAAAAATAAAAAATAAAAAGAATCTAGGGCTTGTAAAATCTTTGTGAGCTTTAAGTAGGGGTCTTACTTAAACCACGTGCACTGAGGGTGTATCAGTCTGAATCACACTAATATCCATGCTGGGTGATCTGATGACAAGTGAAAAACTCCGAGTACATGTGTGAATGCACCCAGTGCATCTTGAGATCTGGTCGTTAAGAGCTCGTGGTTTTAATGCATATGGCCACAATCTTTCAGCGCTGTATGCAAACATGTCCTAGGCCACATTAAAGTACTGCCCGCTCAGAACGTGTCTGCTGTAAATACACAGGAAATCAGTTGTCGAATGTTTATGAAAGCATCGTCTGTTTCAACTGATTTTACAAACATCTCCAAACTCTTGAGAAAAATAGCTCAATTTTGGCAGTTAATGAGTGAAAAGAAACATGATTAACTTTGTGAAATGTGAGACAAATTCTTAATAATTCATGTCACCTTGTAAATTTGGCATCAAATGCAATACATTCAGCTTTTTTTTTTTGAAAAATACCTGTTTGTTGCTGAATCATCCTGTCGGCTATGTTAAAGAGCACTGTGAGAAGAGAAGTCTGTCTACGTGAGACTGTGTCTGAACTGAAAGTGCATCTTATTTGCAAGCATTAGCAGCTATTTGAACACAATATTTCAACTGATTTTCACCATTTATGCAAGAAGACAACTATTTCCAATGGCAAACACTTAAAATCTTATATATACAGGAGGCAGTAAGCAACAGAGGATAATTCTTGTTGCCCCCAGACTCCCTTAAAATACTGCACAACTTATTAAGTTGCTGCATTATGGGAAACTTTATGAAATCTGTGAAACGCTCTGGAACATATTCTTAATTTTTGGTCCTTCTTTTAAATTAGACAAATATTTTGTATTAAGATTTTTCTGTCTTTGTGTATGTAAAAAAACATATCTGTTTTGTCCCAGCATTTAAGCTATGACTGTTGGTCCGCCAGTTGAAAACAATAACACATTTGGTCTTTGCAAACGGAAAGATGTTGGTGTTTATTTGCATACAGAGTGGGGAAGTAAGATCTGATCTCAAGTCCCTAAAGTGGCCACTAAAGACATGTGGTAAAGCCAGGTGTGAACACACATACTCAGAGCTGTCTGCTTGTGATCGGCTCACCCAGGACGGATGTTAATACCCTGTGTGATGTGTCTAACCTCATAAACAGGTGTGCATGTTTAGCTTAAGTTACTTAAATCTGTTTGAGAGGAGCACCCTTACATCAGGGGCAAAGCAACTGAGAGACTGAGGCAGGACTACGAGGAGAGGAGGAACAAGGCGCGGTTTGGTGTGGGCCTGCAGAGCTGGAGCACAGTTCAGTGGTGCTGTGGAGCTCCAGGGCCCTTGTCAGGTGGAGCCATGTGGTGCAGGTAGCTGTTGTCTTCGTGCCCACAGTGGTTTAAGGGCTCACTCTTGAAAAGGGCTGGAGGTGGGGGGAGGTGGGAGACTGGGGGCACAGCCAGGTGGTGGTGGGGGTGAGGTGCGGCGTGCTGGGGTGCGTTTGAGAGGTGTTGCTGGGTTGTCGGAGGGTGGGGATGGTGGTGAGAGGGGGTCGAGTGGAGCTGTACGTGGGAAAATGTGTGTCCCACAGGGCCTCGCGGAGGCATGGGGCCTCCTGTTGGGTTTAGGCCGAGGGGTGCTGAGGTGGTGGCCGGGGCGGCAGCTGAGGGACCAGGACCAGATGAAGAGGAGGAGGAGGAGGAGAAGGTGTTGGCAAAGAGTCGAACAGGCACAGGTGGGCCGCTGGTCTGCAGAACCACAGGGCTGGTGACCCGGAAACACTTCTCTTTGTGTGCTTTCAGCATGTTGGAGAAGCGAAAGCGCTGGCCACACACCTCGCAGGGATAGGGCTTCTCCCCGGTGTGGGTGCGGCGGTGGCGCTTCATGTTGGGCCGGCTGGTGAAACTCTTTCCACAAATCTCACAGATGAAGGGCTTCTCTCCTGCACAAATATATAAAATATAAGATTGATATGTGAGAAAGACAGACAGACATCGTATTAATCAACTAAAGGTTTGCTTCTATACAATCCTCCGTTGTCAAATGCAATGGCTACAACGTTTAAAATGAGTCGACTATAGCTCTGCCAATGATAAAGTTAACTTTTTCAATGTAATCATTTCTCTCTAAAGCGAGCAATAGTTCCCTTTTAAACATGCTAATAAGTTGCCATCTTGAATTGAGGGTCTTGCTGCCAACCCACCCACTCCGCAGGAAGCTATTACAATTCACACTTTGAGGAGAAGAGATGTGAAAGTGAACAACAGCAGCTCCGTTGGAATGCCGCTCTCATTAACCTCCCTCCATGGAGCCACTGAATGTGCCTGCTACCACCCACACAGCCATCTATTACCAGGCTACTGAGGGCTCTGTAAATGCCTTATTCTGGCATATTAAGTGTGAAGCTCTTACAAACATACTGAATATCAAAAGGTGACAGCAAATGGGCTTGTCTTGTGTAACTGCTGCAATACACTCACAATAAATCCCAGAAAATCTGTGCGCAGTAGAGCAAACTATGGGAGCTTGTGTTTAACATGTGTGCTGCCTATTACAGGGCACGACTGGGTGTGTCTCTTTCTGCAGGAGGCTAAATTGGTTGCTAGTGGCAGGCAGAGGAGAGGGTAGCGTAATTACACATCACAAATAGAACCGTGAGGGCCAACTGAGAGCAATGTGTCCACCCACGACAGGCACAGCTGGAGAGAAACAGTGAAGGACGTGCAGGCTGCACTGCTCATTTTGGTCAAAAAAATAGCAATGCAGCAGGAACAGAAAATCAGAGGGATGTAATACAGCATGTGTTAGGGTTGTCATTATAAGCCGCAATATATACAAGGCTCTTTTTTGAAGTAGCAAAGTCCCTCTCATTACAAAAACTGGGCAACGTCTCCCTGCCTACCACTATAATGTTCATCTTGGAAACATCCCATGTCTTTCCTATTTTAGGGAGTGTATGGTGACAGGCTGGCCGACTGAGCACAAGAAGATTGCTGTTTTGCAAAGTTTGAATCTGAAACATTTCAAAACTTTAAACTATCTGTTTCTGAGGCTAAAAAAAAAAAGAAATATCTAAACCATTGGTTAGTCATATGCTGTATTTACCAGCGATGTTATTTTTACTAGAGATTCTACAAGGCCATTGTAAGCTACAGTCTCCAGAACAAGAACATGTTTGGCTGGAACAACAACCCAGAAACTGAAGAGCCAGGGAACTAAACTTAAACCTGACATTTTTAAAACTACAATAAAGTTTTTACAGTTACGGAGCAGATTAAGTACCTCACTTTCAACAAAAAGCTGCTGAAGAATTTTCCAAGGTCAAACAGGGCCATAACAACAGACCAAATGAACAGTGGCAGACTGGCCAGTTTGTAAGCTTATTAATGTGTTAAGAGAGCTGAACTTTCATTTCTTACCTGTGTGTGTTTTCATGTGCTCGTCAAAATACTGTTTCATGTTGAAGTCTTTGCCACACCATTGGCACATGAACTGCTTGTGTCCAATGTGAATGCTCATGTGGGAGCGCAGCTGGTACTTGTACTGGAACCGCTCGTCACAGTTCTACAGTTCAGAGACAACAGAGGCAATCAGGAAACATGAACATACCAGGTCACTACACAGGCATATATGTGCAGACACACATAAACTTTTTTATCTTTTACAAACTCCTCTTCCTTAACTTGTTAGTTTGTTGAAAAAGGTGTTAACTTGAAATGATTCCTGCTGCAAGTTTACAGATAAACAATAATGAGGGTAACTGATTTACTCACGGGATTATATTCCTATTTCTTTTGAGCAATAACAAGTTATACAAGAACAAATAATGCGATCTTGTTTACAGATGCACTGATGTCCTGTAATTTTTGTACTTTCTCGGGCGAGTCAGGTTTGGCAGAGGAGTGGAGCTTTTTAGTGTATAACATTGAATAATTTTGTACATGAGTGAGAAAAGTCATGGCAAAGAAATCTGATTTCTCCCAAAGTCAAGCTGTGTTAATAAGATTTTTCCTAATACATAAACCTGGTAAAGGAAGCAGGTTTCTCATTCATAAGCATAAAACTAGGTGGCTGCTGCGAGACAAGAATAACCTTATTATTTGGGTGTATGTAACCACACCGTTTGAAACGTTAACGTTTGAATTATGGGGCTTTCTTGGTCAGGTACATTCCTACAGCGAGTTATTTATAAACGCAACAGCACCACCTGTTTAAATCAATATTTATGGGAAAAAAATCCAGCAGTTTCCATATGGCACTACGGAGCAAGACCACTGAGGAGAAAGGCCTATACATTACATACGCTCTTAAAAGGCATGTAATCACAAATTACAGTGTAGGGGGAGTTCAAACATTTAATTAGAACAGCTCCACCCATATATACACTCCGTGCGTGCCATCCATATAAGTAGTTGGACATTAAAAGGCCTCTGAAGAGTAAAGCCCCCCATTTATCAAATTCCCCTGAATTAGTCAGAACTGGGACATGAAAATCAAGTGTTACTATCCCTACTGAGCAGAAACAAGCTGTGCAATCCTGACACACAAGACAAAATGCATCCATTACAGATGTTGGTTGAAGCCTCAAAACGACGACTATTTAGTTCATGTTCCAGTTAATTGGTCAACATTTTGGACGTGTGGTTTGCTAATATTTGACATGGTCTGACTTTAGAGTCTCTGTAAGTTGTTAACTGAATATAACTGACTATTGAGAGTTGTTAAAAATGAACATGGCACAGAAGTCCCTCTGCTCAAACATAAGAGTGAAAAAAAGTTCCTGGAAGCATCATTGAAGGCACACAAGGGCAAATAAATCCAAACTGTAACCTCAAATGAATTCACTGAAAACAACCGACTACTCTTTCAGCACTGAAATAAATTCAAAATGAACACATTGCAAAAGGTTATTTAGGTTTAAACGTCTAAGACAACCAATACTTAGTGCAAAGGACATACTTGTTCAAGGGTTTTTTTTAGGCAAGGAGGTAAGTTTAACAATGAATGCCAAGAGAAAAACTCATCAGTCAACTGTGAAATTTCAGTTGCTTAGAAATTGCATAATGTCTGGTCCAAAAGTGTCATGTTGTGAAGGCTCAGTCTTGTATCTTCTCTGTTATGTAAATAACCTCTGACTTTGCAACACACATTTAAACAGCAACAGCATGTGAAAGGGTAAAAGAAACTATGGCAGACAAGAAAAAGCTCCCTTTAGTTCTAAGAGAAATAAAAAAAAAAGTATCTGTGTATGTGGCAGACTGAACAGAATTGTTTTTATCATCACATTAAAGTACAATTTGCATACAGCAAAACAAACCTTCCAAACAGTGTTTTAACTGTTTTGGCTCGGAGGGGTTTTAGTCCATTTCCCTAGTGAGGCAAATCTTGTTCTTCAGCTTTAAGGCCTAATATGAATGTGCTTTCTCTCTGTGCAGAACTGGCTTTATTTTCAACAGACACAACCATATCATCAAAAAGTCAGAATCCAGGATCTGACACTAGTAATCACTCTAGATGCAGTTGAGGTGTGTAAAAACACTGATGAGTGGTCCAAACTGAATTTGGCAGAATACAGGATATCACACTTAACAGGGACACGATGTGTGAATCTTACCTCACATCGGAAGGGCTTCTCCCCAGAATGCTGGAGTGAGTGAACTTTTAAAGACATGCTGCGTTTAAACGACTTTCCACATGTCTCACAGGTAAATGGCATGTCCTTAGTGTGGGCTGGGTTTAAGTGGAAGAGGATAAAAAAGAGAGAGAGAGAGAGAGGAAAACAAAACTGAGACAACAGCATTCACCTGATCAGGTAATATCAAGTTTTCAAAAAGACCAGCCGTGTATGGATACAGAAGATCACAACACATCCAGGGATAACACACTCATAAATAATATCATGTTACATGTACCAAAACTTAACTACAAAACCTTAAGTGATGAACTGTGGTCAGTTACATTAAATATAAAAAGATAGAAAATATATCTGATGAACCTACAAACAAAAAATTACAACAGCTCCTTCAAAAGAAAAATGTCTGTTATCAACGTTGTGGTTCAGTCATTTTAAACTGAGCGCTGTGTTGTGGCTCACAATCTCAGGACGGGATATTAGTGATGATACTGGGAACTGTGGAAAAGAGGCTCCCACTTACCAACCATGTGCTTGCGAACGTGAGCCATAGTGTAGAACTTCTTCTCACAGATTTCACATGAGAACTTCTTTTCGGCATAGCCGTGCACAATCTTAATGTGCTCATGCAGTGACCACAGCTTCTTAAAAGATTTGTTGCAGGAGACGCACTAAAAGACACATGCAATTAAAAAACAAAACAAAACAAAACAAAACAAAACACAGAAACCAATTAAGATAAGGATTTTAATTGCTGCTAAATATCATGAGTAAAAAATGATATGGTCATGAGATTCTTATTTTCCAAAACAGTTTCATAATACTCCAGCTCCCTCTGCTGGAAAAAATGGCAAATTTTCTGAATTCTCTGTGGGTATCCTCTAAGGACAGTCAGCACACAAAACAGCTTAGCAGATGCAATTAAGAAAGAAAAAGTGATTTCATCAGTGCTAATTAAGCTAGATGATGTGATTCCTGATTAAACTACAACACTTGTGGAGTCCATTTTGCCCAGCCCTCATTTCATGGCAAATTACATAAATTTAACAACAATTGATTCTGCAAGGAATCAAATTCTTTCAATTTTATATTTTACAGAGTAAATTACAGTTTTAAGTCTGTAGATCAATCAGTATCAGTTTTGCACATTTGGACAAACTAATTTTTCAAAAGTTTTTTTCTGCAAAACTGCACAAATTCTCAATTGTATTCTTGCTAAGCTGACTTGGCCACTTGATTTGTTAGTTGTACTGGCAGTTTTCTTGCATCCTGAAAGGCCTGCAGCAGAGAGGCATACCAACAGCATCACACTGCTACCAAAATATAAAACTTCAAAACCCAAGCACTTATTATGACAGTCAGGAAGCTTAATTTTTGCCTCATCATATCAAAGAAACTTCCACTTTGTTTAATGTCTTCCAACATGCCTTCTGGCTAAGGCTGAGCAATGTGGACAAAATCAAATAAGATATTAATGACCAAATATCTGAATATTGCTACTGCAATAAAACTGCATGAATTATTGATTCTTTCACAAAATATTAATACAATTTAAAACATATCCTCTGTACTGTTGATATAATGATTTTGAGTGTAAAGACAAGTTCTAGACCAGCTGGTACAGTCTGGTAAGTTCAGAAAGTAAAATTCTGCAACTGTAATGCAGCCTTTGCGACCAGGATAAGGAGTGGGATTATGCGATGATACAGCGTGCAGTGATATCCACAGGCTAGTTTTATGTCCCAGTAGTGATATATTTCCCGCTCCTGCTTCTGGTAAATGATAGCCATGCTATCATGTGAGCTTTTTTCCAACAGGCTCTTTGTCTTTTCCACCACTATGAAATTGGTGAAGTACTGGGAAAATAGTAATGGGCACACTGTTTCCTATCTCAACCATGAGCCCTGGAGCTCCAGTGAAGCTGCTATAGGCCTGTCGGCAGCCTTACTAGGGTTTTTATCGTACAGATGTTTATTTGTGTAGTCAGTCTCTGTTTATAACTACTTTTTCAAGTAAAATCACTGTATTCTGTGGATTTCCATACAACAAATTTTGCTGACATTTAAATCAAAGTTTAAACCTACACAAGCCAACTAGTCAAAAGTATGAAAACACTCACAAATTAGTAAACATTAAGTGCTTTTTTGGATTTTTAAGGTTAAACATTACCTTATAAATATTGAGCAACTTTTAAGAGCTACTTGATTGTGACATGTGTGGCCCTTGGATACATTCATCATTAACTTTACAAACGGTCCTACAAAATATGAAATGCGGAACATTTTAGATGTAAAAGCAACTTAGTTAACATTGGTAACTGAGGCTTGTTAAACTCACAAATACATAATGACACATTAACTTTTGTCTTTATGTCGATGCAAAGGTCCTAAAAAAGCTGGTGAACCATTCAGTTAATAGTTGTGTGCACATTTTCTCCCATCTAGGCCATGAACCCTGGTACTCCTTTAGAGCCGCTATAGGCCTGCTGGTAGCCTAACAGTGATGGTTTCGGTGTACCAGAGTTTAAGAGGGTGTGTATTTGAAAATTTGATTATTTTGTTTTACTTGTATTTAATTTGGATCTATTTGATTATCTTTGTCCTCTGATCAGTGTAAAAAATCTTTGACAGTCACTGTAATTCACGCTTATTAACAAAACATGATCACATTCTAGTGAATATGAAACAAAATAGCACTGGCAAGTCGAGCAGTAAGTCAATAATAGTTGCCAAAAGGTAAAAACCACTTGCCTTAGGAAATTGACAAAAATGCAAATCACGCTCAGCAAAACAGAGGCTAAATAAAGCCATTCAAAACAGCCATGACTTTGATATGGGTATTGATATCACTTTTTTTTTCAGTTTTGAGGAAGTAAAACCAGATCAAACCCACATCTAATACCATCAAAGACAGCAGATGAAAATATAGTCTGTCAACCTTTTTTTCCTAATATGAGAAGGTCTGTGTGAGAAATGCTTATATCTGATCTAACTTTCATTCAATGTTCTCAGTTTTGAATATTAAAAATAATGCACAAGTGGAAACATGAAACATCAGAAATATTATTACCAGGCAACATGGTAACTTGTGAAACTACAAGTTGCATTACCCACAAACGAAACTACCCTGTCCCTTTAACTCACACTTATACCACAATCTCACTGCTACTTTTTGAACCAAGTACAACAAGAAATACAACAGTTATACATTTCAAATACTGACTGTACTCAGTGGAGAAAAATGTCATGGTTGAACACCAGGTTAATTCATCAAAGAAGCCAAATTAAATCAGGAAGTAAATTGTTCTGGGCAGCTTCTATATTTATCTAGGTATATAAAGATGAGATCAAATAAAAAGATGAACTCTGGAAATGAACTCATCAACCTTTCAATATAAAATGTTACTTAAGAGATATGAGAGATATGACAGAGGGTGGAGAGGTTTTCATTACCTGGATGTTCTTCTCGCAGTCAGTCTGCTGGTGTAAGGCCAGCTCACTCTCCAGGACAAACTTTTTGCCACACTTGTCACAAATCTGCATTCTCCTGTGTGTGACGTTCATGTGCTTCTCCAAGTACCAGCGGGTGTTAAACACTCGGGGGCACTTTTCACATGCTAGCATCTCCTTCTCCTCCACCTCTGCTTTCCCTCCTGTCGTTGTGGAGCCTGCAGATGATGGGGCTGATCTGGCTGACCTACGCTTGCTCTTTGGAGGCTCCATGTGCTTCCGCCTGCCCCTGGTGGTCATTCCAGCAGTGGCAGTGCTCAGGGCTGTTCTGAGGCTTTTCCTCCGCGGCTGGCTTGGAGCTGCTGTGCTACTAGAGCCCCGACGGGCCCTTTTTGACCTTGTTCTTCGACTGTCAATCTCATCTTCCTCTTCATCCTCCTCCTCTTCTTCATCTGGGCTTTCCTCTTCCTCCTCCTCTTCTTCCTCCTCCTCGTCCTCGTCTTCTTCATCGTCACTGTCAGCTCTCTCAGAGTCATCAGCTGTGGTTCCAGTTTTGTTGTCCCCCTTGGATACGTGAAGTGTCTGGTTGTTCAGGTTAACCTCAACGATGATCTGCTCACGCTTGAAGCCCTCCTCCTCCTCCTCCTCCTCACCGTCTTCTTCCTCGTCGTCCTCATCGTCTTCAGTGTCGTCAGACGTGCCGTCGTTGCCGGCCTGCGACCCCTGCGTCCCCACTTCCTGCCCTGCTCCGCCCTCTCTGAAATACTGCTGATGTTGCTGCGGAGTCATATGCTGAGTGGGCAGCTGACCAATGTTCTGATCTCCCATAGATGTTTTGGCTGCCATTTTATTGTCCACTAACACAGAATATGGCTTACCACCAACCTCTCTCTTATAAAGCTTGCCTGTCAGGTCCAGATCTGGGTTAGGGGGGTGAAAATAAGACTGGGACACTGGCACCCTGCGCCCCTCCTCCTGTGACATCCCGCCAAGGCTAGGAATGGAAACCTCTTCTTTGAGGCTCTTGCAGGATTTCATGAAGAGGGAGAGGGAATGGAGTTGGTGGCAAGGTAATGGAAAAGAGAAACTGCTATGGTGCCTAGGTAGACCAGCCTACTCGAAAAGGAGGGGTAGGGGATGCCACACCAATCCCCCACCCTCCTTCTACTGGAGAGACAGGAAGGAGGGGATGAGGTGACAGATAGTCAACCTGATTCAAAAAGAGCATCCATGTTGTCCAAGGTAGGAAATGCAGTTGGAAAGACATACAATCTGTTCCAAGTTTCGTTCCATATGCTTAAAAATCAGACTCAAAAATCAAAGGCTCAGTGTCCTGACAGTGTCCAAACATTTGAAGTTAAAATTCCTCTTAAGTTAATAAACTTTTTGGCAGCTGCCAGATTCAGTTTGTCCAGAGGCTGCTGCCCTATAAGTTGCCAGTGTCTTCAAATAGCAAACTATGTAAAGACGAGCTGAATCCCAGACATGAAACTGCTGCAAGGATTTCTGTGCACTGCTTGAAGAGCCATTTACAGCGCATTACCTATGAGATCAAACAGAGAAGAAACAGGGAGAAACTGACTTTAGAAAAGGTGTAAAAAGGGTGCTCTTCTGCTATCTTTGTCACTAGAGTTAGAACTGTAACAGCCATATTGTCAAGTTTTTCAAAAGAGTGGTGCATCTGCCCACAAATGTTTCAGTGTTCTGTGTGGGAGTAAAAACCACAGGCTTCATAAATGATTGTGAGTTCAAGTTCAAATGCTCAATATTCTAAAAGTTTCCAGGCCACAACCGAAACACCTCAAGATAAAATATAATGTAGAGATGGTTTCCTTTCTTGAGTGACACGTCATAATGGAACTTGTTAATTTAAAAGCGTGTCAACAACAGAAATACAACAACACACTGTTATCCTTAACTGGGAGGTGTTAAGCATAAAAAAGAAAGCATAAAAATGATGGTCAGATCAAACTTTTTACATGAGTCAGAAAAAACCCACTTCAAAGCAAGACTGTTCGATTATCAGTATGAAGGGAGAAAACGCCTCTGATG
>JAPZDY010000009.1:4934871-4948187 GCA_029783645.1 Ctenochaetus hawaiiensis
TCGCTGTCACATTGATCACCACCACTTACGTTATTTCGTAACTGATTAAAAAACGCCTGCAGTTTGAGGAGTAATTGCTACTATGCAAATGTTTGGCTATACAAATGATATTTTCAGTGTCAAGTAACACACATAGTAGTAACCTACCTCAGTTTTGCCCAGATGTCTATGACCTCCACCGGACACGACGTACAACGCATGAAATATTGCAGTGACTGCGCATGCGTACTGCACTCAGCAACGTTGCCTATGATTGGATAAAAGACGAGAACTTCTTCTTCACCTGCATGTATCTAAGTACTTAACGGTGCATTACTGCCACCCACTGATTTAGGTGTCTCGCTGGATCTCAGATGATTGATGGATTAATAAATCGCTTGAAAGATTTAACATATAGGCATAAATAAACTCATCTGTTGTTCAGCAAGCTCATCAAGCAATTAAAACTTCCACTTCGCACCATAAATTGTGGCATTTTTAAATGAAACCTTAAACCCACAAAAAACAGGATGCAAAAGTTTTAGGTCTCCCACATTTTGCCAAATTCATGTCTGCTATTATGTCTTTGAATCATGAAATACAGGAAACAATGTAATTATTTCAATTTAAAAACACTACGTAAAGAAAAAGGGAAAAAAAATGTGGACAAAGAAAATTATACACAAGGCCAATATGCCAACTTCAGTACCAAATACTGTGATTAAATTGGTTTTTGTATGTTTAATCAGTAAATTACGGAACAGATTGATCTGGTGTTATTAAATCAGTTAGACTGTCAGGTTACCTTCTCTCTTATCCCCTTCCGCATGTTTTACCTTAATTATTCTCGGTGGATTCCTTTGTTGTGGTTTGGTTTCGTTAGAAATTCTGAACGCAATGCAAAATATATAAATACACTAAATTGATCTATAACTTAGTATTTTATACACCACATCGAGAAATTGTTGATAGGCCTAGTGTGCAGTGGAATAATTACCGTAGAAAGGAGGGAAACAATGTTACATTAGTTATAAGACTTTAATCTTAGTTGTCTAAACAGTTTTCTTAATGAGATTTTGCAGGCATTTCTCTTAAAATTGCTAAAAAAAACTCTCAAAGATTTGAAACGTGTATGTGAGGACTTTTCATATTTAGATTCACTGAGAAAAAAGACTGGGAATGTCTGACTCTTTAATAGGCCATCGTATTGGACAGTTGTTATTATTTATTTTTTATTACTATCATTATTTTATTATCAAATTATTACATTTTTAGGCCCACACGTGAAATCTTATTCTAAAAACTCAGCTAGCTGTTAGTATACTTCTATAACGTGGGCTTTACCTGTTATGTGCAATGGGACTGCACTTGGTCGCCCCCTCGCGCGCACATGGCGAATCACACGAGGTTTAGTTTCACTTTTCTTCCATGGCTTGAAAAGTGTGACGGCTTTTTAGAAAGGTGGCGAGCAACAGTGAATCATCTAGCAGGTCAGTAATCTTTACGAATCTTAAACATATCAGTGATATTCGGTGAATGATGGTAGCAGCGTCGGCGTAAACAGGAGATCCGACGATAGCGCGTTGAGCAGATTGTCAGTTTAGATTCGTCCGATTTTTCACTTCCTTGACTCTCAGCTCTGCAGTGTAGCTTTAACTCTCGCTCATACTTGTAGTATTTGACATCCTGTAGCAATAATAACTCAACTTTTTCACTAAAATCTCGCAAGTTGGCTGCAAATTAGAGCAGAATATTGCAGAATTTACAATTACAAATATCTATTGTGCACGAATAAAGCAACATCTGTTAGCTAAAAGAAAAGATGCAGTTTCTTTTAAGCAGTTTGTTTTTTCGATTTGATATCAAAACGATAGCAACAAACTTTCAAGTCGGAAGGAGGGAAGAGGGGGTGTTACCTTTATAATTTGACACAGACTTCATGTTTATTCGACCATTTATAGCTCACGTGGGGATTTGAATAAAAAAAATGGCAACTCGTTTCCTTGAACAATACAGAGGGGAAAAAATCCAAATAGTTATGTCGATAGCTTGTTAATAGCTTTTATTTTGAAATACATTTTTAAAGAACCAGCTTCAGAGGATTGTTTAAAGACTCTTTAAAATCTAATAATTTTATATATTATTTATTTCTTTGCTTAGCAGTTGAAATAGATTGACTGGTGATGGCACCTGTAATGGAAGTGTTGAGTTATGTGGATGTAATGTCTTAGTAACCCCCAATAGAGGGTGTTGTATTATCAAATGTTATCTCCCATCCTATTTGCATGGGTGGGGCCTTTGAATGGGTGCTTGATATTTAAACATAACACCTTTTCAGAAGAGGTGTTGTGTTTTTTTTCTCATCATCATCATGTTGATGATAATGCTTAACGTTTTTGCAGTCATGACATTTTTGTTGTGTTGCTCTCTTGCAATCCCTCTGACAACTCGTGTTTCTCCCAGCAGATGGCAGAACCAGGCAGGACTGTGAGAGTGACCGGTCTGCCCACGGGCATTGAGGATGAAAGGCTGAAAGACAAGCTGTTTGTCCACTTTCTGAGATCCAAGAATGGAGGAGGAGAAATAGACTCTATCACCTTTGTCAAGTCAACACCTGTCGCTGCCCTCATCACTTTTGAGGAAAGTAGAGGTCAGTGGTGTGAGGTTGTGTTCATGTCTGTGCATATGAAGTGTAGAGGAGGATGATTTTTCTGAATACTTATTTGATTCTGTTAGAGAGACATGTCACTGACCTTTATCATTAGGTTAACTGCATTAGCATGCATGCATGACTCTAAAATTTAGGTGCATAATTTACAAAGTGTCAGTAAGGTTTTGCATTATTTTGGCTGTCACCTGTGATTTACACTGAGCCTGAATGTTGGCATGCACATCAGTGGAGTTGCCAATTGTAAAAGAGCATAGTCAGGATGCTTTATAACCTGAGATTGATTTCTCTCCGGTGACTCCTCTCCTACAGTGGCACAGAGAGTCATTCAACACAGCCGGCACATTCTGAAAGTGGATGGGAAAGAGTATAAAGTCGTTGTAACTGAGCACCATGAAAGCCTGGACCCAGACAAGGTATATTTATCTAGAATGTAATGAAATATGTCAAGAAGTGCTGAATATACAGTAAATTCCATGAATGTTTCTGTTCCTCTATCATCATAGGTCATCCTGAGTTTATCAGCAAGAGTTGACTGCAACCGGCTTCCTGGGGGAATATTGGCATTGACAAGCCTTTCTAAGAGCCACCCTGATATCCAGATAAACTCGGATGCGTCTAAGGAATTGTACACAGTGCAAGGCGCATATTCCAAAGTCCAAGCTGCCTTGGCACAATTGCTTGGTCACCCTGAAGGTCCACAAACACCAGAAAACAAAGACTCAGAGCAACCTGCCACCACAGAATCCAAGTCTGTTCACAGCAGACAGAAGCCCCAAACTCCAGAGTCAGAAGATCCGAGCAGGAAACCTAAAAAGCAAAGAGAGTTAAGAAAGAAAGTTCCCACTGAAGGTCCCTCTGATGAGAGCAACTCGGGCTCACATAGAGAGCTGACACCTGGTGGTAATGGGTGGGAAGATACGGGCCAGACTGAGGGTGCAGCTGAGCAGCTTCATGGGGATCCTACCACTGCAGAGGAGGACTTCCTGATCGTGGATGCAGACATGTTCAAGTATCTGCAGAAACACTACAGAAAGGATTACCAGGATATTCTTTATCAGTATGGTGTTGATGTGGTGGATGTGACAAATCAGGGGTTGACCACCCTGTTTCTGCATGCTGCAACAGGAGCAGGGGAGGATAAACAAGATCAGGGGAGTGTGGAGTCGGCAAGGAAGGCGTTAAGTATTTTTTTCCAAGAAAATGAGACCGAGATCCGCAGAGCAAAGCTTCCTAAGTGCATCCTTTCTCCCACCATGGGACTGCAGAGGGCAAAGGAGAACTTAAGTGTCAGACTACCAAAGGTACTTTTGAGTGAAGATGACCATAACATTTATATTATTGGGAGCGTCAGTGACGTGTCTGAGGCCAAGCAGTTCCTCCTGAATCAAAAAGAAGTGAAAGGAAAAAAAGAGGATGTTGCAAGTCTCCTTAGATATCCTTCATATGATTTAGGTTCATTAGCTTATACTGATGAGCACAGATCTCCCCTGGCCATGATCTCCACTGTCGAATCTGTGGATGATAGGATGGATCCACTGCTGAGGTCAGAGGAAGATGAAAAGAGAACTGACATGACCAAAAGGTATAAACTGGCTGCTCGCTTTAAGGACTCAGGGCTGGGTGCGTTGGGCAGTCGACCAACTGACTTCAGCATACGAGGAGGACTCACATCTCCCAGCGCTCAGACACGCCCAGGGCCGATGTTAGGACACGATGTACTGTCAGAAACGGCAAAGATCGCAGTTGAGAGAGTTTCTGCAGCATCGGTCCAAAACACTGGAGGAGACATCTTGTTTAAGAGTGGAGACGATTTGCCCTCAACAGCTTCAATGAAGGATAAAACCTCCCTGATCTCAAATTTAATTGGTACTCGACCCAAGAGTTTAACGTCCCCCGTTAGCAGTTCTCCGTCCAATTCGTCTGGAAGTGGTCCATCCTCACATGCTGGATCCACCTTAAAGCGAGCGAGTAGTTTCTCGGGAACGCCTCAGCAGAAGGCTCAAGTTATGGGTCAGAGGAGTCAAGACGACTCCAGTAAATCAACACTGAGAACCAGAGCCAGGTCCTCGAGCTCTGGTAACCATTCAGGAAGGACCAAGCAGGAAAGCATAAATGCAGAAATTAAAGTTTCCTCTGTGATGTGGCAGCACATAAAAGAAGCCTACAGCACCAAAGTGGAGGACCTGACTTCTGACGTTTTGATAGATGAGAAGTTCCCAGAGGGCAGCGGTGAACTGACTGTCAGCATACGAGGGGCAAACTCGTCAAAAGTGAGTTCATGTCAGCAGGGTTTACAGAGGCTGGTTGACTCGGTAAATGTGGACTTCTCTGTGTATAAACTGTCCTTGTCAGAGTTGGGCATCAGTGACCCGGCAGATGAAACTTTACGGGCTTGTTGCGCCGAAGTGCTCAGCCGGTTCAAGAAGATCACCATCCAGATGTTAAGGAAGACCTTGTTCCTTCTCGGTCCACAACAGTTGTGTTCTCAGGTATGTGCCACACTGCGGGAGGTATTTTCCTCAGATGTTCTCCGAATACCTGAACATCAGGACTTCTTCACACCCTCTGCCTCCAACTGGAACCCATCCACATTCGGACAAATGAAAGAGGATCAAAGCGCTGGCCTACTCGGTAATAATCAGCTGACACCTGAGAACCAAACAAGCAAGACTAATGGTACCGGCAGTCGACAGGAAAGGAGAATAAATGATAGACAGGACTTCGGAGTGGCAGAGCTTGTGAATGGATCTATTAGTCAGCCTTTAGTAAGGAAAGACCCCGTCATCAAGGAGAAAGTGAAACTTGTAGGTGCGGAGGAGACGGATGGACCGCAGGCTGAGAAATTTGTCAGCCGAACTAAAACAGGAAACGATAAAAGTGCAAGACATGTAAATAGTGTCGGGCCAACATCAGCTCATACTGATAAAGACGTGGCCCCGAATACCAACGAGAGAACTGTATATTCTACCCAAAAGGAGAGCGTACAGCAAGGACAAACAGAGATTGAGAACACCCAGGATGAATCCAGATCAGTTCTTGGAGGCCGGGGCTGGATCTGTGTGTGTGGGGAGAGTGAAAAGCATATGAAGAGGACTAAATGTGGGGCCACCTTGTGTTTAAAATGCATGGAGACTGTTCATGCCCACTGCAGGGTTTGTCACGAGAAAGAGCCGACGCCGAGGGGCATCCAGGGCGATATTATCACCTCTAAAATACACATCACCCTTCCAGGTTACAAGAAAGACTCGGCTGTCAAAATCACTTACCGCATTCCTGATGGCATCCAAGAGGTAAGGGGCTTATTTAACATATTCTCTCTAATAAATGTTTCACAGGATGTGCTGGAGTGCCTTTTAAACTTTCATCCCAGAAGAGACAACAAATGATTTGGTCAAAAAACTGGCTCCTCATAACTGGTTATTGTACGCCAGTTTAGTAAATCATAAATATGATTTTCTGATGTTTTGCTTGATATCGCTTTACAGAAAGTGCTATTATTATGTCTGAGACACTGGCTGTGTTTTTCACCGCAGGAACATTCCTTAGAGAACTGTTTTATGCACTCAGGAACTCAGTGTGGAGCTCGGCACATTTCCACAGCAGTGACCAGCGTCTAAATTCAGTTTCAGAGACTTTATTTTATCTCTTAAGTCTCTGCTTAGAAAATACCAACCTTTGAAAATACGGGAAATTTAGGGATGTGGCTTGCAGCACTTCATATTTCTGATTGGTCAAACGCTATGTTGTAGTCGTCTTCCACGTCAGTGAGCATTTAGATCAATTAAAAACCCTCCTGAAAGGCCGATTACCATTTAAAGAGAACAGAAAAATATCTGTGACAACGTGACATCGTGATGTTTCGTGGAAACTTTTGAGTTCTTGATCCGCTGTGTTGAGGAAGCACATGTCTGATGATACTCAAATGTCATCAAAATGAAAAAACAAATTCTGATTTTCAACGCAGTTCGCCGCTAATGTGCCGAGGTATCACAAGACCTTCTGCTTAGCTCATGAGACCTTCCTTAGAAGTGTGGTCTTTGCCTTCTGTTCCACCAGGAGGGCCACCCTTCTCCAGGAAAACCATTTCAAGGAGGTGTGTTTGAAGCCTTCCTTCCTGACTGCGAAGAGACCAGGAAGCTGTTGCCCAGGCTGAAAAAAGCCTTCAGGCAGGGACTCACCTTTACAGTGACAGAAAAAGACAAAGGGAGCAAGGTCGTCTGGGACCGCATCCCACACAAGACCAGCACACATGGAGCCAGAACAGGGTGAGTGGGTCACATGGTAAACAGAGTTGAAGGTGGCACTAGTTCGTTTATCAGAGACGAACGTTTTTCTTTTTGTGTCTCTCAGGAACGGCTACCCAGACTCCTCTTACCTCAGCCGCTTGTCAGCCATCTTGACCTCCCACGGGATCGAGGAGCAACCAACCAAATCTTAAAAGTCTTAAAAGGACGAGTTCTAATTTAATTTTTGTGTTTTTAAAAATCTTTTTTGCACTATATTTGGATTTTGATTAACTCCAGGTTGTATTGCCACGTTTGAGCAGGTTCATAAAGTCTGATGATGTAATTAGAAGTGAAAATAGTTTTCAGATAGTGAAGTTATAGCTCTCATTGCAGCCTATTTTTAGATTTAGTTTTCAATTCCTTAACCTGCTTCACGGTTACTTTCCTTAAATTTGATTCAAACTGTGCAAATGACCAACCAAACTATTTCAAATAGCATTCCTGAACATTTTCTCACAGTTGCAGCTTTATTTTGTAAAAACATACATTCTAATCAGTGTTGTATTATGTTGTATAAATACACATTTTATATCATCCTTTGTATACTTAATGATCATCAAGTTTTGAAAAAAAAGGAAGATAATTTTGGCATATTGGTAATTGAAATGAATGACTTTGTAAAAATCTTTATTGAGGAAATTTCAGAGTGGGCACAGAAATAAAAAAAGCACATCTCCTGACATTTTTGTTATGCTTTTTTTATTAGTCCTGGAAAACATGTAAGGCATATGGTAACATTACACACTGAAGCGTTACAAGCTCTAAAGGCCATGTGGACAACATGGCACCACGCAGTAAACCCAGAGTCAAGCACAGAAGCAGCATCAATTCAAAGGGTTTAAAAAACAAAGTCGAGATGAGAAGAAGTGTTCGCAACCAGGAAAAAAAAAAAACCGAAACGAAACAACACAAGGAAGGACAGAGTAGAGGAGAACTAGCTTAGAAAACAACCTGTTAGGTATGCCTTGTAGAAAATTTACCAGTGGTGACTG
This sequence comes from Ctenochaetus hawaiiensis, assembly GCA_029783645.1. Taxonomy (NCBI): domain Eukaryota; kingdom Metazoa; phylum Chordata; class Actinopteri; order Acanthuriformes; family Acanthuridae; genus Ctenochaetus; species Ctenochaetus hawaiiensis. The sequence goes on from JAPZDY010000009.1 coordinate 4,942,800, forward strand.
AACTCTCACAGAAGCTGTGTGTTGGGATGGATGTGGAGTTTTCTGAAGCATTCCCAGAGATAGGTTAAGGTGTTTCATGAATGCACCGGCTGGCCATGACAGTGCCCATGCTAAAGGTGAGGACAGGGAGTCAGGTGGCACAGGGGGGGCAAGCGGATTGGCTTCAGTTCGGCAACTTGACACGACTGGAAAGCATTCTCCTCCCTCACACCACGCCACTACATTACTACGAAACTATCATGGGAAGAGAATGTGAACTGTACATGAAACACACAGGCCTTAATTTTCTGTCGAACTACACGTGCATCCTAGTTGTACTGTACATGACAAGCCCAGCCAGGTTGTACTTCCGTAGCATCTCTGCAATGTTTCTGTGATGTTGCTGCATTGCAATACCCCCCCAAAAAAATAATGCAAAGGACTCAATAGCTGCAGGCAGATGTGGTTGTTTGGGTTCTCAGTGTGGATGAGTGAACACGGTGGCTCTGAGTTTTGGAAAGGACCCGCCGTCAGAGCCTCTCCTTTTGACTCGGAACACTAAAGCTTACATCAAACATGGATGTGTGAAGGAAAGCTGGTCTGACAGTTTGTGCAGTGAACTCAGTGTAACACAGTGAAACAGAACGATGTGTGTGTGCGTGTGTGTGTTCGTAAATGCAACATTAAGTGGTGTCTTGCATGAAGAAAACTGCTGTTTGTAATGACCTGAGAAACCATATCAAACAGAAAGAAATTCACCTGAAAACCATTCCGTGGGTGTCTTTGAGGGACTTCAGCCATACAAGACGAGACAGATAGAAGAGTAGCTATCGGAAACACTACACTCAAAGTCTTAGTGCATTTTTCTGACCTAAAACTACGTGTGTTATCTCATAATATCAAATCTATCAAATCTAAAATTGCAAATTTTCAGATTTTTTTTCTTCATTTTTAAATTTGAAACACTGTTTTTTTTTTTTTTCCTCCTGTGCATCTCTGAGTCGCTAAGTACTCTTGCATAAGTGTCTGGAATGACTGGGGAAACCATTTCAAGATGACTTACGCTGCAGCTTCACCACGGTGGAAGTAATCTCAGGCAGCAGGCCGCCCGCCTAACTGACTGAGTTCATCTCAAAGGCATCTTAGCACAAAAGAAGTAAAGGTGGGGGGGAAATGTTAAAAGAAAGAAAGAAAAAAATCATAATTTGTTTTCCACATGACGATGCATGCTTGCAATTTCAAATTCCAGATGTCAAAGTGGAGTTTTATGCGCTATGAATGTGCATCGAGAGAAAAGGCGGTGATATGGAGAGGCGTCTTGGCTGGATACTGCTGGACTGTGACTGTTGCGCCAGCCAAGAAGCTCTGCAGATGCAGCAAAGGAAGAGAGAAACATCTCTAAAAAAAATCCTTGAGTGAACTGTGATCAGTTGTAAAGCGGAAATGTTGCGTCTGGGGCGGGCCAGGCCTGAGCTATGACCAGCCAATAAGTTTGGGTTTTAATGCAGCTGTATTACAATATTGGCATCCCTGCACAGCTGTGTAAAAACATCTGCTCCCTTACTTGCTATACAGGCCATTTGGAAACAAACTTGAGAAATAGATATCTATAGAGAGAAGTACAATGGGGCTTTGTATGTTGAGGGGTTTTGCAGATTTCTGTGAATCTATATGCCTTTTTGTGGAGTCTCGAACCTTTAATGCACCATGTCCGTTTCTTTTCACTATGATACTAATATTATGGTTGTAAACACTTGGGAGAAAATCAACCTGTTGTGGTTGACGTGATATGAGAGCTGGTTAAACACAGTGAAAAGTGTGTAAATATGGAGGGAGGTGCCTCTGACTGAGGTAAGCTGTGTGCAAGGAGAGAGGCACAGTGCAGGCCTATGCTCGAGCGAGATTGCAACCAATCGGAAACTAGAAATTGTGTTAAACCTTTTGTAAACCGCAGCAAAAATTCTGTCAGCACCCATAAGCATTTGGGATACAAATCTTACACACTTTGACGACTCTTTTGCATTTTCAGTTTTTCTTATAAGATCAATGGAAATGCATCCAAAAACCAGAATTTTCTTCATATTTTTTTTTATGCACTGTTAATATTCAAAGCATTGACAGAGGAATATACATACAATTTGGCACACATGGTTCGGACCAACAGAAAAAAAGTTTATCACATTTAAAAGGAGTGCAGGTTGGCAGGTCCCTACGTAAAAGAGTATGAGCTTTGAACTTTAAACCCTTGGATAACAAAATAAAAACAAACAAACGGAAATATAAAGGTAAAATTAAAAATAACATATTACGTAAAACATCCTTTTTTCTTTATTTTCTTGTTTTTTTTTCTGTTTGTTTTTTTTTTTTTTTAAACTGAAGCGTTTTTTTATCACATGGCACTCAGAACAGAAGCACCGTCCACAGGTTCACAAAGGGAGCCCAGCAGATTAGAACAGAACACTAACCAGAGGCTGACAGGACACAGTCACTCCCCACACCAGCGTGGCGGTCGCACTCCAGCCCGGTCTCACTCCGCCCCCTGCTCCACGTTTTCCTTCCCACAGTCAAGGATGGATGAATGCTTTGATTTTAGCTGCCACCCAGGAGAAGTTGGCCCGGCACCGCAGGGACTGGCAAGCTTAAAAAATGAGGGGACCTTTACATGAGTGTGTGTTAGTGTGTGTACATGTGTGTGTGTGTGTGCCACCTGTGCTTTCGCTGAGCTTCAGCAGAGACACTGGGAGTGGATGATGGGAAACAGGCTGCAAACCTGGAGCAGAACCAAAGCCTGCGTGGGACTGGAGTGAGACCGCCATGCTTGTAAGTGCATTAAGATCAGCGAGCAGAGTGCAAAATACTAATACCAACTGTCCTCATAACACAGGCCTCTTATCAGACGGGGGGGGGGAAGATAGAGTGAGAAGGGAGGGCTGAGAGGGAGCTACATGATGTTGTAGCTGAGTAGTGTGAGGTGGTGGAGGGGCTGGGGGTGGTGGTGGTGGTGGTGGGGGGGGGGGGGGCATGGCAGGGGTTAGGGTGGTGCTTTTAAAACCTGACAAACGACCTGAGGACACACACACATCTTCACACACAATGGCACACCACACACAGCACATGAGGGAGGCCACTCATGCTAACACAACACCTTTTTTTTTTTTTTTTAAACTTGATTTTTTTTTCCAAACATTTTTGTTTTTTTCGTTTTTTAACAAAGTCACTAGTCACCATCTGAGTCTCGATCACTGAGGCCGGGCTCGCAGACAGACAGGCAGGCAGGCAGGCAGACAGGCAGGCAGGTAGATAAATGTCTAAGGTTTTAAAGTTGAAATCCTCTTACATGAAAGATTTGAGAGTCCACCCGGTGGGATTTGTGAAGAAACACTGAGGATTATACTTAAATGCTATTACACCAATGAGACAAAAATTCATACTGGCCATTAGGGGGAGCTGTGTGCTGTTTTAGCCTGCATACTTACTAATTGCACACGCTGTCAACACTTGAAATTCAGACTGGTTTTTAGCATTCTGGTAGTGCAATACTTTAAAAAAAAGTGTGGAAACTGCCCCCACGTCTTCATTTTTATCATCTGAAATCCTTTAATACATTTTACACCTGTTGGAATTACGGTCGACAGCTCCAACTGCTGGCAGCTACAGAGTTAGGGAGGCAGAAAAAGAGAAGACACAGGGAGAGGGAGTCAGAGAAACAGACCACAGTGCCTCCTCTGACGAGGCCTGACGCCTGTTGCTATGCCGACCATAGAGAGGGAAATGGTAAGAGGAAAGAGAGAGAGAGAGAGAGGGAGAGGGAGAGACGAAGGGGAGGCGAAGTATGGACGCCAGCTTGAATTGAATCCTCCTCTCTCAGGTCAGGCTGATCGACAGGCCAGCGGCCGCTGTGAAAGGAGCAGAATGCCATGGAATGCCTCGAGGAGGATCATGGAGGAGGAGAAAAACCTGATCCTGAGGGGAAAAGGACTGGTATTCACCTTCCTAACTTGTTCATTTTCAGACGCTTCACTGTCACAGCATGACAGTGCCTCTTTCATCGTATTCACAGTGCGTTTTTTGCTTGTGTGTGTGTGTGTGTGTGTGTGTGTGCGTGTGTGTGTGTGTATTTGTGGCTTGTTTGAACAGAAACAAATTCTCTCTTAATTGGCACTGCGCACTTCTTGCCAACAGTTGGTCAGCTAGAAAAATCTGTAACTAAGAAGGAAGCTGAGCAATGATTTCTGCCTCCCTATTCAACACTGCACAGAAAAGGCTCATTATGGGGGAAAATTCATATTCAGGCAAGTGCAAAGCTGCGGCCGCTGTATTAACTCGACTGAAATTCAGTGGGAACTGCATTCATTACGGAGCTGTTTTCCCTCAACGACCCACCGACGATGAACGGAAGAAGCTATAAGACCACATAAATGATGACCGATGTGAGGCCTCGTAGCATTAACACTATTGTCTGAGCAGTCAAACATCATGATCAAAAGCATGATGCAAATATCTCCAGGGGAGGCGAGGTGCAGCAGCCAATCACAGGCGTCTCTGACTCATCCTCAGTGACATAACTGAGCGTTGGACACCAAGAGAGCAACGTGTGGGTGGGTGTGGTTCTCCGTTTATCTGCCTGCCTTTGTGCCTGTCTGCGGGTCCGGCCTGTGGATGGGGGCGAGGGTGGTGGTGGTGGTGGTGGTGTGGGAGGTGGGGGTGGAGGTGTGAGATGGGGATGGGGGGGGGGACTCAGCACAGTGAGGGGGGGGGAAGAGGAGGTGGCAGGTGGAAGTCAGAGCAGAACAATTTAGCACAGTGGGAGTCGAAGTGCGGAGGGGCAAAAAAGGGGGGGGGGTCGAGGGTGGGGCTGGGGTGCGAGCAGGGATTACGGTTGTCAAGGAAACAGTAATTTGCCCCCCAGGCCTGGACCACTACCCACAATCCTCCATCGCTCTCTTGTCTCTTACTTTACCAATAACAAAAAAAAAAAAAAGTCTGGGAAGTGTTGCTGCTGTTTTTCTCGAGAAAAATGAACGTGAAGCTCACAAGGTGTTACAAGTGTTTGGATTTTTTTTTCTTTTTTTAGAAATAAAGACAAGAAAAAAAGGTGATGGAGGCGAGCGGGTGGAGCCAGGCCTGAGTAATCGCTGCCATTGAGGACTCAAGAGGGTGAAGCGGAGAGGAGATGGGAGAGATGAAAGATTGACGGCGGTGTGAAAATACTGTAATCTACCCTCCTAACTTCTCCCCATCCTTGCATACCCTCCACCCTCCATCCTTCCACCCCATCCATCTCCACTCTCCCTCCCTCCCTCCCACCCATCCCACACCACAACCCCTGCTCCCAGGACACAAACTCCCTGCTGGTCTGCTTGACTATCAATCCCTCCCTCTCACTTCTCCTCCTTCTTGGCCTCTTCC
>JAPZDY010000009.1:4955086-4966363 GCA_029783645.1 Ctenochaetus hawaiiensis
GAGGGTTTCTCCATGGCTTATTAACGTCTGGCCATGTGGGCTCGGCCTTAATGATGCTCCTTTGTGCCAGAGGGGACTCCTCAAATTGGGCTACCCCTCCTTGCTCCGTTAAACCCTGCCTCTATTGATTGTGGGAGGCTCGCAGCAGGACTCTGCCTCGGCCACAGCAGAGATGAATTGATGGAGAGCCAAAGACACGGGGGGGGGAAAGGTAGCGAACAGGGCTGCACATTGATCCGGGCCTCCTAATTAGATACATTCTGTCTGAAGTGTCGGTTCTCGCTCTCTTCCTATCTGTCACTGTAATGTCTGTCTGTCTGTCTGTCTGTCTGTCTCACTACATGCTACAAAGAACAGAGGGGGGGGACCATGAAATGAGCCTCCAGCATGAACGCGGTCTCCATCCTGTTAGGAGCGCAGCTGTAGACACAAGAGGAAAAAACAGGAACTCCACTTTGTTTCGTTTCACTAAAGCTGCGTTTTGTGGGCCCTTCTCAGCCAGTCCAGTGCCACATCTGCATAAAACTGTCGCTCGGGAGGGAAAATGACTCTCTGCATGTTGTCAGTCGAGCGTGCATGGGAGAGAAACTGTCATGAGGAGGAAAGTGTGTGAAAATGTATCATCTCGCTATCTGCAGTTTGTTCAACAATGATCAACAAGCGCTTGCAGTCACACAGTAACGCTCTGTGTGTGTGGGAACATATCGATCTTAACTTTGCTTTATGAAACAATCAGTAAATCGCTTCCTTTTATTGTGAATAGTTTACAGTGATTCATTTATTTGATGATATTTTCAATCCCTGCAGACAAAAACTACAAATTTAGAGCACTTATCCCAGCGTAGACAGCCAACATTTCTACCTTTTGGACTGATCTTGCGGACTTCCTCCACATAGTCCTTGGTGCGATAGTCGATGGGATGCGTGACTCCGCCCTCGGTGATGGTCTCATGCTTGCTGGCCGACGCTGTGCCGAACACGGTCACGTCCTTCACTGTCTTGCACAGCTGAGTGGCAGCGATGCCCACCCCACCTGCAGGACGAGAGGAGGAGGAGGTAATGAGCGATTATCGGTTTTTTTTTTGGACAAAAATGAACATTTCAGGTGATGATTTGTGATGGATTCCACTGCAAAGTTTACCAACAAGAATTCAAGTTTAGCAAAATGTGGTCCATTGAGACGACACCGAAATCTGGGTGAAAAAGTTGGCTGAACAGAGCCGTCGCTGATGGAATCCAAGAATTTCAATTTCCTGCGGCAGGTAAATGTGATTATTGTCAAAAAACAAGCCAAAGTCAACAACAGCGTGGATGTGTGTTGCTCAAAGGTATGTAAAGAGCGCGTTTAACACAATCACATTACTCTGACTGGTCTGCGGAGAATAAAACACCCACACACACTGATGCACAGGCGTATACATCCAACAAGAGAGCAGCCATTGTGACTCAAATGACACATCTAATTTTTTTTTGGGTTCCCTTATTCAAGACGACCTGCCTAAAAATCCTACAGGCAAAAAAAAAAAAAGTAGCTGAGGTATCTGTTTTGTTAGGAAAGAGGAATCTGGATGACATTCTATCACAAATTACATAAACACAGCTCTCCGTCCAACGCCAGCTGAAAACAAAATGTGCTGCACTGTCCAAGATAACTTTTAAAGACAAAGCGGGACTGTGTGCTTCGGTAGATGTTCCGTATATCTGTGCTTGTGTTCACTGTATTTGAGAGTGTGTACATAGTTGTGGCCGGTGATTCAGCCAATGTTTGCTAAAGCAGCCAGAGCAAGAAGTAATAGGTTACTGATAAGCAGCGGCTTGTTTGAAATAGAGGCTGACTTCAGGACCTGAACCGAAACGGCATCCTGAAAGGTCATCTGTGCCTGACCGAAGTAAAGAGCACGTCTTATCTGATACCAGAGAATAAAGCATCACGTGTGTTTGCATCCATTTTTTAATGACATAGCTGAGCTGCTGCAGTGCTGGACAGGTTTGGACAAAATGAAGGATGAATTCACGATTTGCTGGCTGTGCACAGTGCAAGATAATCAGAGAGGCAGGAAGCAGGCGCATGCATGGCGACATTTGATTAGACTCGTGCAAAAGTGGGCAAACAGGAAGATTTGCTCGTATGTTTTCTGGTTCTATCTTGTGGTATCATTAAAAAAACCTTTAGTCTTTACACTTATAAACTGAGAAAACACATGTAGAAATGACACATTTCACTACAAAATGTGAGTTTCACACCACTGCCTTGAAAGTAAAAACTATATCCAAAATGTCAACTTTTAAAACATGTAAACACACAAACCAGAACGGGATCCTTTGGTTTATCTTACAATTTAAAAACAACAAGAAGTAGATAAAGAGTCAGTGACTTCCCTTTGACAGCTGTGTGTTTCCTCTACAGTATATTTGCCTGCTTAGTTTACACAGACAACTGCATAGTTATTAAAAGGTCCAGCATCAAAATGGCAACGACTGAGGTCCTTTTTAGTCTGAGGGAGTGTAACTTTTAACCACAAAAAACAGAAATGCCACAAAAATATTAACTTCAAACTTTCTGCATGATCATTTAGAGTTAAACTGTATTTGCATGTGACAACGTAACTCATTTCCTTCTATCAAAGGCCAAAAACTTATCAATCAGACTTGTGGATTCATTAAAATCTTACACACTGGACCCGTAATTAGTTCATTTTTATGATTTTTGATCGTGTGTATCTGATAAAATAGCATAGTCAGAGTTTTCATCCTCTTCGATTTTTTTTGCCTGGGTAGAACAAAGTTCATCAGATGACACTGATGCATCTCTGGTCCCTTTATCTCAGTATGAAGATCATTCTGAGCCACTGAAGTAGTCAAATAGGACAATTTCCTCAACAACATCCTGGCAGTGAGTCTCTCAGGCGACATTATTGCATAAAAACAGCACTGACGCTGGTAAAAAAAAAAATGAACTGAGATGTAGTGATAAGATTAATGCCACATCAAATGATCCTCTTTATTTACATCTGACTAGAAAGACCAGTCTTTAAGGCTCGCCGTGCTTTGTTATAGAAAACGGTCCCTTGATTAAAAGAAAAAAGCTAGAAAAATGATTTGAATGCGACCTGTTTCCCCTCCGAAATTTCAGCGTTAAAACCCAAAACATTTCTTATTTGTGATTCTCATCAGAGAGCTTCGGTCCACAGGAGATCAACAGGCTGCTCAGCATCAGCGGCATCACGCCTGCTGACACCGAGGGCAGCGCTGATGAAAAAACAAAATCAAGGCTGTTGCTGTTGGATGTGTGTGTGTGTGTGTGTTGTGATGGCTGCGCTACAACAGCACCATCTCTCCTTGTCCTCAGTGAGAAACCAAGTTTGCGTTGCCAAGGAAACCTCGGCCAAATTGCCGGCAATGACTGAGCATAGGGAGCCATTTTGTTTCATTGACTGCTCTTCCTTTAGCAACTGAGGAGATTCACACAGAAAAAAAAAGTTTGATGACAAAAAAAAAACAAGTCTGTCGTTAGTTTATAAGTGACAGACTGGGTCATTTCCTCCTCCATAAACAACCTGTAAGAGTGTGTCAAGGTTATTGTATGCAAATCAAAAGACAGTGCATTTATGTCGTACAGTGAAATGTGTTTGAATGCATATTTTTAAACCTGCAAACATCACATGCAAATGTACATCTGCCTGCCCTTGACAGGTTTTTATACAAGCACACGAGCGACTGTTTATCTGATGTGGAAGGGAAGTTTAAAAAAAGGTGAGAAAATGTCAAGTGTGCATTGTCTGAGTGGGGCTGAAGGGCTGTTTTTTTACTGAAAACGGCTCTGTCACATAGTAGCAACCCTCACATGCAGGTGTGAAAAAAAGAGTGCAACAGGATGATGCATCCATTAATCCCACGTACTCGCAGCCAGGCACTCACATATTAGTATTAAACAAACGCTGCTTTCATAAAAAACACACTGATCCTCCTTCTGTTTCTGCTGCAGGAAGTCAGTGAAAAGTGGGAGACGACATCTGCAGAAATTCTTTTATGACAAAACTAATAGGTGCTCTCCAATCAGGCTGTAATAAACCATGACCTGGATGATATTTAGAACCAAAAAAATAGTTTTTTATATAATCAGCCATCTTTGTTTCTTAAAATCCAGGTGTGTAAAAGCAAATTATCAGCGAAAGAAATGAGGTGCAGGCTGATGGAGAAGGTACCTGTTTCTGAATCCTCTAAGAACAAACTGCTGATCTGCCATCACGAGACTGCTGAGCTGCGCCAAGAGCCCCCCCCCCCACACACACACTTTACCTCACAAACACACACACATGGAGTTGCACACATCCATATATGCATACACACATCACAAAGGAGAGAGCAGCCTTGAACGGTCCTGCATGGCTGCTGGTAATCTTCAGAAATATGCACAGAGATTAAAATATTAACCTTTCATTAACCCGCTGCTTCAGTGCTTCGTCCTTACTCTCCTGATTTAAAGCTTCTCTGTCTCATATCTGCGTCTTTGGACTGGAAACATCTCTCTCGACAGGGGCTGAGTGTGACACTTGAACGTTGCTCGGGTGGGAGAAAGCAGCAGCGAATTCTTCCCCGCTAATTACATTTGTTCCTCGTCAAGATTCAATTGGATTGTTTACACTTGGAAATCAGGAGAGGTCAAAAAAAAAAAAAAAAAAAAGAAGTGTCCACCTATCTGTTTTTGCTTTTCTTCTCTCGCTGGAGAAACAGGATACACACTGGGGTTTTGTCTTCCCCTTCGAATCCTTACATACTCGCATATTGGCACAATTTGCACTTGGCTTCCATAACATGACTGTTAGGAGCGCGAGAGGAATTTTCCCCAAAACACTTTGGAATCCAGGCTGACACTGAGGCCACTGTTATTGCTCCACACCCAGAGTTCAACAGCAGAGGTGGGTGGAGACATCAGCGAATGTTTCTCAGAATTATGAAAAAAACAAAAAAAAAAAGTGTAATGAGATGAATATCACGTCCTGATTAAAACATCTCCCTGCCTCGTTGACAGATTATGTTTCTTGTAAATAAAAACTGATGTCACATCTCGCGGCGTCTCTCAATTGTGCGAGCCAGCCAGGCCAAAGTCTCAGGTGTGAGCGGATGACGGATGGCGGCCATATGGCTACCGTCGACAACCAGAGAGATGACTCGTCCCTTGTCTCCGAGCCCCTCGTTTTGTTTTCCTGTGTGATTTCCTCTGAATTTATTTCCACATTTTCTCAAGGACTCTTGTCTTTCTCAACCTATCATTAGCCTGTGGCGCTAGCGGGCTGACAAAGAATGAAATACAAATGTGGACCAAAGCATCTCCTCTTGCCCAAACTCGCCGTGGCTTCGTTACAACATCAACAATCTGAACCAAATAAATGAATTTTTATTGCTACTCTCTGCAGCTTGGTGACAGAGTTCAGATAGAAGTCTGCAAACTGATCTGAGCTGCGGTCGGCTGTCTCAAAGTGTACTTTTGAGGTATTACTCCGCATTATGTAACCTCAGTGTTTTTTTTAAGACGACTGTGTGTGTGTGTAAGTGTGTGTGTGTAAGTGTGTGTGTGCTCTGTGGGCTTGAAGAGCAGCTTAATGTGTTTTCTCTCTGATGGTGGATTTCTCTCTGTGCAGGATGGAGGAAGCCCGTTTTTTAGTGACTGGGTGAACAAATTTAAAAAAACAAACAAACCAAAAAAATCCTTTTCCCGTGCTTGTCAGTGTCAGATTTCGCTGAATAAAAGGTTCTCACACTGCTAACAAACACTAACAGAAACACAACCTGCACAAATACACATTATATGCATCAATATGTAGACACACACTATATTAAAACACACACACCTCTCTCGGTTTCAAAATGAAACACAAGCTGGTGCACACTCATCCTGTTATGCTCGATATCTACACACACCCACCCACAAACACACACACACTCTCTCTCACACACACCCACACACACTCGAGCAGGTGTCTTGACACAGGTTTCACATACACCTGTGACTGTGCGTGGTGGTTAGGGGTGGGGGTGGGTGGATGGGGTCATTTGTCAACGGCTGCAGCACAAGCGAGCGATGTGATTGGTGGGTGAGGTTGGAGGTTGCCCTGGTTTCCCTCTCCTATCAGTGCAGCTGATCTGCCGCCGGCGATGCCAGGCCTTGGGAACACAGAGACGGTTCAACGACGCAGCCCAGACTCCCGCTCGGTGGTCACACTGCATTAGCATTCTCTGAACTAGGGTAAGACCTCCCGAGCAAACAGACCAGGACGAGAGAAGAAGAGGAAGAAGAAGAAGAAGAAGAAGAAGAAGGAGAAACCTTTTTTCAAAGCACATCAGACTTCTGATCGTTGCTCTGAGGAACAAAGGGTCAATGAAAGTTAAGATGTAACTACACTTCGAGCTGATGCTCAGAGAGCAAAGAGGCCGTTAGCTCGTAAATAATGAATGAGACATAATCTGGAAAAGGAGTTCTGGGAGAAACAGGATACATATCGTAAAAATCTATATAACTGTTCTCATAGCTGACAGGTTTCTTGCATTTTTTTCAACCTCAAAAAACACTTTTGCTTCTCATTTTTTTCAGTCCTTAACAAGTGAGCTCACATGCCCGAGGCCCTGCCTGCAGCTCTGACAGCAGTCATGAAGATCTACACCAGGATGAGCCTCTCAGTCACCAAACCCACGAGATCCAGCCACCTGCTCTGCTCGCTTTAAGCATTTACGGCACACTCAGAAAAAAAAACGCCACTCTTTTCTAACGTTGTGGTACAGAGACGTTCAAAGACAGAAACTCACCTCCCCTGTCAGACGCAGATAATACAAAGATGTTCTGCATTGACAGTGTTTCATGAGTGACGGGTACAACGCTTCAAAAGCTTGAACAGAAAGGAAATTCTGCTGGTTGACTCTTTTGTGTATCAAAGATGAGGAACAGCTTTAAAAATAATATGTCTCTTTGAAAAAAAAAAAGTCAGAGGGTTCAAGCTTGTGTTCTCAAAAACATGAAAGATGTGTCGCCTGCGAATCTGAAGAAAAACTTCAGCAAGAAACAAACAATCGCAAAAAAAAATCTATTTCGGTTGTCGTCGCCAAAAACAATGAGCCAAAGCTAAACATCAGGTGTTACAGAAACCAGATAGAAAATGGTTTAATAGTTCAAATCAGTTGCCTTCCAATGTTCCATTTATGTTTCCAATCACATTGATGAAGCATCGTGAATTTACTGCAGCTCCATCTGGCTTCGTTTGTTAAAGCAATCTGCAACACACTGCGAAACAGACAGAAAAACATGACTTCTAAGAGTCCTTTCATGAGTCAAAATTATTAATACTAATGGTGATAACACATGTGAGCTAACTATTGAACTTACCTTCACTGTAATACTGTTAATTGTTGAAAATAGTTCCTCATGTTGAACATTATCGTCAAAAGAAAACTTTTAATCATGAATTTATAAAAGTTAAATTACTTCCAGAACCAGCGGCTCAACTCTGCTGATTACAATTAACAAGCGTTTAACTCGGCTGCCATCCGTCCCTCTCAGGGTTGGATGGCACCGACATGCAGCCAGACTTCAAGTGCTTCCAGATAATCCTCAGTGTAATCTGGTGTAACTCTGTATTACACACAGAAGCCGCTGTAAAAGTATGGCAGCCACCATAATTGACTGGTGGGGGAAAAATAAAAAAGGTAAACATCAGCCAACTTAAATAGCTGTTAGGAAATGTGGAATCTAACACAAACCGCAAACACACCGCCGTGCAGCTTTATGCAAAGAGATGATTGATGACATATGCTAATAATTAGACCAAAGCACCTTACAGTGCTCCGGTTAGCATGAAAAGCTCCAGTTAAAATTAAACCACAAACTCAGCAGCTGAAATGTCACAAGTCTTTGCACGCAGGAGGAGGCTGTGGAGGGCTTGTAGCAAATCATTATATGAAGTGATGACACAGCCTCCCGCAGCACCACCACCTTATTCATATTATGCGTTTCAATCTGCGACACAATGTATGACACTTGACTTTGGCCTGCAGTCAACAGCGAGCTCATAAATAAAACAGAGGTGGACGTCATCACTGGAAGCTGCCGAGCCCCATATGTATGCAGGAATGTGTAGTGTGGGTGTGGTGGCAGGGTGGCTGGCCAGGGTTCATAAACATTATGACCAGTTCAGGGAGAGGTCAGAGGAAAGGCTTCTGGCCCCGGCACAGTGGAAGACCCACGAGATACATTCAAATGTCGCTAAACTTCCCCCCGCCCAAGCCCTCCGGGGGGAAAACAAAAGGGGAAACGTGCGCACGTTCCCCGATGACGAGTAATCGAGCACGGATACGGAGAGGTCAAGCAGAGGGAGCGGAGGTCGCACAGGGCCGGAGGGGGAGGCGGAGAACGGGAGGATGCAGATGTGCGGTGCGGTGGAGAAGAGAGGCACGATGGGAGGAAATACAACAAGCTATTGTTTGGAGAGAGAGAGGACAGGAGCAGAGCCACGAGAGAGGCAGCTGAGGATTACTCGTCAGGGTTTACTCTCTCTGTCACACACACACACACACACAGACAGAAAGGCATGACTGGTTGGGTCGCAGCACCAGTCAGGCGTTCTGTACTGGTCACCTGACCGTGATGGGTAAAGGTCACCATACTTTTGAGGAAGTGATGTTTTTTTATGAAGAGCTCTCATCTGACATGTGATAGTACCTGTCAAAGGGGAACAATGGAGAAACAACAGGCAGGAGGATGGATATCATCCCTCCGTAAAGGTCAGAAATGAGAGTTCAGCAGGTTGTTTGCTGCAGAAAGCTGCAGAGTTTCTGTTTTACAACAGACGTACAACTGCATTACACTTCCTTTAGCACAATAAGACTTAAAGCTGAGCGTTAGAGTTGAACATCTGGTCTGTTTTTTGTCTGAATGTAATAAAATCTGCCTGTAAGTCTGATCAATTAACACTTTATATCTCATTTTATCAATCTTTACAGCACACGGTGTAAAAATGGCAGCCTTGTTGTTTCACATGGGGGCTCTGTGCCAGACTATTTTTTGGTCGGGACCAGTTACTTCCTGGATTCTCTGCCGGTTGCCTGGCAACAGGTCCTGATCTGAGCCAGGCTTTTTTTTTTTTTTAAACCCCTGTTTCCTTTTTTAACTTAATAGTGTAATTTCATTTCTCCCTGTTTATAAATGTCGCTACTTTGTGGATTCGGCACCTGTTGCATGTGTGTTCGTCCTGAAAGAGGGATGTTGCTGCTCTTCATTATCTCTCCTTTTGTTCCCATTTAAAAACATTTTGTTAAGTGTCTTCTTATCTTAACTAAGGGTCTAAAACTGTCTTCTTTTGTCCTATTAAGTAGAGAAAAAAGAATGTAATAACAATTCGTATTAATGACGGGTTCACAAAGCTCAGAGCCGTTTTTAATGACTTGAAAGAACTTTTTAACACCTGTTTGGATAAGATTATATTATATGAGTCTCATTACATTATGAAATCTAGTGTTTGATTGTATGTCTCAGAGGCTTTGAGACAAAATAATCTTAAAGTAATTGAAAAGAGGATGATTGTTATCTTAATATAATCAAACCAGTGGATTATATCTCAATAACATGAGGAAAAACAGGTCAACCATGAGACCAACTGAGCAAGAATCCCTCAAGCGTTTACTGGAAAGACGAAAAGATTTATAGTCTGTGGCTAATTTGATAAGTAGCCACTCATCTAATATGGGCCTTCAGTAAAAATGTACTAGTTTATATCATCGTTACCTGGTTATATTCTCTGTGACGGAGTGTGAAAGACAACTTGCTCTCTGACGCTTTTCGCTCGGCCTGGTTTATCTCATGTAAAAGCTCACTACTCTGTGAATGTACAACATGAAGCGATCTAGCAGGAATGGAGTTGTGTACAGGCACGTCTGTCATATGAAAATCACCGCTTGTTAGTGGTAAAAAAAAACGACTTTACATGCAGTCGTCCTGAGAGACAGTCTGAGGAGGCGAAGAAAAGCTATTAAACCACATACAAACAGTGTCTGTGGTTAACTGGAGGGTGTTCACTGGAGCTGTGGGCAGGGCCGAGGAGCGGCGGGGTAACTTGTTTATTAACTGATTCATAATTGAATTACAATACATTCTCTGTATTCCAAATGTATCCAAATAAAAATGAGGTCAGTTCTTAGAAAACATTTAAACCGAAGCGAGCTGTTTTGATTGAGGAAAGAGTGGCAGAGTGCCAGACTTTCATGTGATGCACAGCTGTTGAAAAACATTTAAGTGAATCAGTCAGAAAGTTGGAGGAAAATAAGGGCAAGTGGTCGGAGAACGTGGATCAGTGATTCCAAACCAGGGGATCCCACAAGGTTTCTTAGTGGTAGAAAGAAAAAATATGCAGAAAACTGTTGAATTTGGCTATTTTGCAAAATACTGGATGAAGGTTGATTTATCAGTGGGATAATATATTCAATCTGCTCACACTTTTGGCGTTCATGACCTGAGGATGAACTGTAAAGAGGGGTTGCATGGAAAGATTGCTTCATAATAAAGAACCCCACCCTGAAGAAACATCACTGCAGGGCTGCATTTATCTTTTTTTATCATCAGTTACCTTGTTTTTTCAGGTTAATCAGTTAACTGTTTGGACTTTAAAATGCCAGAAAATACTGATAAATATTCCCAGAGCCAGAGGCAGCAACACACAGCAGTGTTACAGTATTGCCAAAATAACCAGCTGCAGCGTTGGAACACATTTACTGAAGAATAAAAGCCACGCCGTCTGCAATTTCCTTCATGATATTAAAAAATATCAAACTGCAGAAGACGGACAGGTCGACACACACACACACACACACTCAATCACACACTCTCTCTCTGGTCACTTTTAATCTCTCTAATCAGAAAATATAGGGAACAATCTGACAGACACCACTTGGCTGCCATCGCCCTGTGAGCCACGTAGTCACACAGCACAGAAAGAGTGTGAAGAGAAGGATGTGCACGTCTCTCAACATCTTCAACACAAAAATGGTGCTACTATCATGTAAGCTATTAACGGAGACGCCTTGAAAGTCCCGGCGGAGCGGCGGAGCATACCGAAAGATAATGATTTACACATGCAGGCAACGACAGAGTGCAGCGAAGCAGACTGTTAGGCGAATGTTTTTGTCGTAGCCTCAGTAATGTGCTTTTACAATCCTGATGTCCGGACAGCTGGCGAGCCAAGACTGGCAGCCTGCCTCGAGAAACCAGAGACGCCGCCTCAACCGAACCAGCAG
>JAPZDY010000009.1:4968806-4984703 GCA_029783645.1 Ctenochaetus hawaiiensis
AAGGATGTGCATAGCAGAAGAGTGGGGGGGAATAACACCACTGTTTTTGTCTAATTCAAACCAACCTCTGATATATTTGAGTGAACTGATGAAGTTCTGGAGCTTGAACCGGATCTGCTGGCAGCAGAAAAACCCTGAGATGTTTTACTATCAGAGCCTGAAGTGTTGAGGAGCGTCCTGCCATCTGCAGCCTTGTGGTCCCTTTGGCGCAGTGGGAGTGATGCAAGCCGTGCAGCAGGAATAGTAACAGTGCTGGTTTATTGTTTCGCTTACAACAACAACGACAACAACAACAAACCTGCAAACATGCAGCCACCTCATCCACCAAACCCTGTGGATGTTTGTTCCTGAAGAGTGCAAGCAAACAAGGAAGGCGATAAAACCTCAGCAGAGTTACAGCAGCCACTGTAATGACTTTATGGAGGGAAACACTGCAGCAACAAAGGAATCAGGGCAAAAGGAAGCGGCTCTATTTTTTTTTTTCCTTTTTGTTTAACAGGTTAGATCTTTAGGATCGGTGCCAGAGCGCGATGGCTGTTTTATGGTTTGTAATGTAGTGGCTTGCAGTGGTTAGCTGTTTGCATGTGAATAAAGCTGGTTTGTTTGATTTTGATTTGTTGAGCTTCAGACACATTAAGTTATGGGACAGAATTGCTAATTTGCCTAATCAAGAGATCTTCTAAGACATTTGTTTCTTAGCTAAAGTTTCATAATAACTGATTTGTTCTTTGTGTGACAGAATACGTAAGTTTCATTTTAGCTATTTTTATCTGGTAAAACTACAACCACCGACAATGAGGAAGCCGCAGACCTCATGTAACCCGCTGCATGCCACAATCATACTTTTTGTCATTTCCCGAACTATCTTTATCAAAGCAGGTTCCTCTGATACAAAACTGTCACTTTCCAGAAGGACGGAAGGCCGTGATGTAAGAGCAACCCCCCCTGCCCCCCTCACCAACCAATCAGAAGAGCCCACTCGAGGGACACAGGAAACAGAGACGGCTGCAGTATTATAACTCTCTTCCTGTTTTCTTCCTCCCCCCCTTATCCAGTCCTCTTGACACAGCCAACCCCCCCCCCCCCACCCACCCACCCTGTTTCCATTCTCCTCACTTTTTCTCTTCCCTTCTTTCTCTTTCACTTCCTGACTCCTTTTTCCTCTTATAACTTTAGAACATCTTCCTTCCCCTTCTCCAGTCCCTCGTCTCATCCTGTCTGCGTCTCGGTCTCTGCCGCCTTCTTTGACGCTCTCCGCTTCCTCCCCGTTTCTTCTTCATCCTTCATCGTCTCATTCTGTCTCTTCACCACCATCCGTTTTTTTTTTTCTTTTTTATCTTATGAGGAGTGTCCCGTGTCCCCTCTTCCTCATCAGCGAGACAGGACAATGGGGCCCATCTTGTCCCCCCTGGCCTCTCTCCACTCATCAGAGTCCCTGCCAGATTCTTCCCCATGGCTGAGCATAAGACAAGCTCTCTCCTCCTGGGAACAAACCCTCTCCACCCGGGCCTCTCTAATGGTCTGGAGGGATCCATGCGCCTTGCTGTCTATCCACTCCAATTAGAGAGAACTCCCTCTCTCTTTTTTTTTCTTTTTGAACTCACATCTCTCCATCTCTGATGTCAAGTCTTTTTGGTTTATTTTTTCTATAATATACTTTCACTTTTTTCATCATTCCTTCACTTTGTCGTTCAAGCTGAATCTCCCATCTCCCTCTCAGGTTTGCTCACTCTTCAAACTCATCAGCCTCACTGGTTTAATTGGGGGTACGGCGTCGTACAAATCGATAGACGGGGGAGTTCAGGCTTTTTACAGGAAACGCACAGATATGACTCACACACAGCCTTCAAAACGTTTCTGCAGCTACTCTTCTTCGGCGCCCACGATAAGCATGTGAGTTACTGTCAGTCACACAGAATGCGGGTAGGAACAGTCAAGGCCAAGCGAAACGAGCCTTGTGACAGTTCTGTTACAACATCTTCACACTGTGACACACAAAAACACACACACACTAACACACACGCGCTTTTCTTGCATTTCCTCTCTTAGCATTCATGCCACAGCATCAAATGTACTCCCTCACATTTCGGGGTCAAGAGTGCGGCGGGGGCACCGAACAAAGGCACTTCCAGTCAACCGCGTATTAGGAATCGACTTAATCAGATGGTGATTCAGTTTTTGGGGTATGCAGGCCTCAGCTGCTCTGTGGCTTTGAGCTTTGATGATCTCAGCAGAAAATCATCAGAAAAAAATAAAAGGACAAACAAAATTTCTGAGAAGGTTCTCCTGAGTCAGGTTGAGGATAAACGTTAACCGCTGTGCCAGCACGTCTCCTGGAACTGTAATCAAAAGGGAACATAATATCTCCACAGTGTCAAAACACAGTCTGTGTGATGTCAGGACGAAGGCCACGCCCTGCTCACATACAGCAACATCTGTGACAGATGTGCTACTTTTTTGCACTCCACTGCACATTTTATTATCAATTTTGCCTAAAATGCTGAAAAAAAAAACAAAACCATAATTCTTCCTCTTTTTTTGCAGCTCAACTATTATTAGAAGCCTCGGCGCAACTATACTCTTCAAATCAGAGAAATTTCCAGAGTTCATCAGCGAACACCACACTGGATCAGCCTGAGGAGAAAAATAAAAAACATCTCTGGAAAGTTTTCATTTTCAACCCAGAAACTTATGGCAAACTGTCAACAGGCCGGGAGAGTACGAACGCAGGCTCGAAATGTTGTAATCGTGGTGAAAAGGTCATGTGGGGGAATGATGAGGAAGGACGGGGAGTGGAGATGTAGATGTCCTGAAAAGAGAGGGCAGGAGAGAGGATGGTAACCTAAAGGGAGGGATCCACTGACAGTGTGATCGACAGAGGAGGAACCGAGAGATTACACAAAAGAAGGAGAGATAGATAAAGGGGAGGGATGAAGGAAATACCAGAATGACAATGTGGGCCAGAGGGAGGTAATTGAGAACATATGGGTCAGATCCTACCAAAACTCACCGAGGGAGAGCATGAAAAATGAAAAAAAATGCAGGCAGAGAGAAAAAAAAAGTGCTGATGCTCAGTGTCATGGGAGCTTGTGATTTCTGATATTTCCCCTCTCTTCCCTCGCTTACTCACTGTTACACTTTCCCCCTGCATTCTCTCTGAGGTCATTTCGGGTGAGGCCACCGTAGTCTCTTACTTCATTCCACTCCATTGTCTCCTTGAGAGGTTCTTGTTTTGCAGCAGTTATTGAAATACAATGTGAGGCGTGCGGTGGATGATAAATACACAAACAACGAGAGGCAAAAGAGTACAAAACAATAAGCAAGCCACAGACAGGCAGGCCAGAGCTCAACAATTGTGCAAGTGCTGCCTTTATCAGCTTTGCAATGCATCAGGCATTATAGCATTAGCAGAACAGAATTTCAATTACATTTTATTCAAAGTTTATTTCTTAACTTGAGCAGACACAATGCCTGGTTTTTGATAAAAAACAACACATTTTAAATACAGCTGATGAAAACTGTTTTTTTTCTTATTTAACTAAACAAAAAAAGGCCTCTGGGGGCAGTGGGGGCTCACATTTAAAAACTTTTGGACTTGAAAGGGTTCTGCACTTCATAGAAATATAGAAAGATCCATTAGAAGTCAATCACACTTTACTTATCCGCTGATGTTCCTGCTCCATCTAATTAAATGACATGCATATATGCATAGCTTTGTTTATATTGTATGGGGATGAAATCATCAGACACACTCATTATGGCGTGTCACTGTGTGCATTTGTGTGTGTGTTAGGGAAACAGAGCTAGCTACAGACTGATGGAGCTGCAGTGAGTGATGAAAAAAAGAAAAAGCGCCGTGCCATCGGGGTCAGCACATTCCCTGTGAGTTAGCTGCCAAAAGATCTCAGAGATCTCCATCCATTAGGAAGATTGGCTCTTAATTCTATAACCTAAGGGCTGCAAGGGGAGGTGGGTGTGTGAGGCCTTGATGACAAGCCGTGTGTTTGTGTGTGTGTGTGGTGCATGACCTTTAAAACCAATCTACATTACTGACAATGTGGAAAGAAGCTGTAAAGTATTTTAGCAACACGCGGGTCAAACCCTTCTGTTAAATGTGGATGATATTGAGTGACCCATCACCAGTCATACTCCCNNNCTTGACAGACGCGTGTGCCACTCCCAGCCAGACGCACTGATCCTGCACATGCATCACACATAGGATCATCGATGCGTTATCTGGAGATTATTAACTGACTGATCTGCAGAAAATGTGATGTTCAAACTTAAAACTGCATGAGTCATTTGGCTGCGTGTGCGAAACATTTTGGCTTTGGTTTAATTGTCATACAAAGGCGTTAACGTGTTGATAGCGTGCAGGCAGGAGACGGACATACAGGCCTGTGACTCATCAGTGGAAGAAAGCGACGAATAATCCTCCTTCATTCACCACCTCATTCTTTGTGGTGGTTAAACATTAAAGAAAAGTCAAACACTTGTGTGTTTTTTTAGGATTGTTTAATTGACTTGACTCCATCGTCTGATCTTTGATTTGAACTTCAATCCTCACACACTGCTGGCTGTGTGAGTGTGAGCTGAACGCAACAGAGGCGATGCGCTGTGCGTCGACAAAGAGGCGAGCGATGCCTGATGCGTCGCGCCTCGCCCTTTCCGCTCGGTGAATCTGTGCGCCACCGTCGCTCCCGGTAACAAAAGGATCGGGACTCCGGTCAACACCGACGGAATCAAGTCAGCCATATTAATAACGGAGGCTTCTGGCCATTTTACTACAAAATAAACTCCCTATTAAATTAACATTTTGCAGTCTCAGTGGAAGAAATTCTATACAAAACTGGAACCAAAAGTATCTTAAATAATGTTTCGTCCATTTTTTTTACACTTGCATTAAGGCCTAAGCAGATTAAAGCTGCAGACGTGAAGCCTACATGTGCACTGCATCAGACCAAATTTTGCATGTCTAGCTGGCTGGATTATGGCTCAACGCGTCTTACACAATCACCATTCCTTTTTAATTGCTGTTTACTTGCGTATATTTTCATGTTCGCGTCTTTTGCCTCCACAAAAATGCAAATGGAACGCTCGGCCGACTTGCCAAAGCTTTAATTTTGAAGGCAGAGCAGTCTGGTTTCCGGTCCCATTGTGGTTATCTCTGGCAAATCGACGCAGCTCCCCGCGCCTTGGCACACACCAAAACGCAATACAGCGTAGGTGCTGCAAAGGGTGGAGAGCTCCTACATGTGTTTATTTGGACTTAAGACTTGCAACACACAAACATGTTTGCGCAAAAAGCAGCGGATTCATCTGCAGTAACAGCAACAGTTTCGGACTCGGAGTTGCTCAATCTGAGTGCGCACAGGCAGCGCAGTTGGAAAAAGCGGGGAGACAAGAGGGGCGACGCCTGCTGCTGGCATCATTGTGCTCAACTCGTGTCATTTACACACTTTGTGCTTCTTCCACAGGGATGAAATTCAACATACACACATTTACAGGCTTTTAGGTGCAGTCTACCTACGCACGAGCGAATGAATGAATGAATGAATGAATGAATGAACGAACAGCCATGACAACTCAATTATAAACCACTGGTCACAATGCATTAATAAGATGTTATTTTGTTTCAGACCGAAGAATCTATTGATGCGTTAAGTGATGAAACTGTTTCGTACAGTGTGCGGCACCGCCACCACTCCCTGAGCGGCGCGCGGAGCCTGACACGCCCATGTTCAGATGGATCAGCTCAAAACCAAGACAAATGTTCACCCCTCAAACAATAAAACACACAGAAAACAAGGCTTCAGGTGGCAGTGATGAAAGATGAGAGGCATGCGTGCTTACTTTTCTGTCCGTCACTTCTTCCCCCACAGCCTCCACCACCCCGGAACACTCCATTCCTGGGGTGACCGGCGGGGACGGCAGCCGGTCGTAAAGCCCCTGGCGAGCCATCAGGTCTGCGAAGTTCAGCCCGCAAGCCTTGACCCGCACCAGGACCTCGCCAGCCTTAAGCGCCGGCTTGCCCTTCTTCACCTGCAGCTTGACTTTATCATAGCCCCCGTAGCCGGTGAGCACCAGGGCGCGGTAGGTGAACGTCTCCTCCTCGGGGACCTTCTCGGTGGTCGCCGCTGCGTCGGCGGCGGCGGCGGCGGCGGGTGCGGACTCCGTCTTAGGAGCCTCGTTTTTGGGCTCCTCGGCGGGTTTGGTCTCCTGCTTCTGGTCCACGGCGTTTTGCTGCTGGGCAGGTGCGTCCTCTCCAGACATTGTGCAGGCAGCTGTGAGACGGTGGTGAGTGTAGAAAATCGCTTGAGACGCGCTTTTTATTCACTTCTTGCGCTTTCTTGTCGTCGTGGACGGGCGCGTCGCTTTGCTCGCCTTGCAAATAAAGGAAAAAATTGCGAGAGTCGGAGCTTCTTTCTCAGCAGTCTTGGATGGAGACACAAACCCGACAGAGTGGGTTGCTCAGTGGCCAGTGGCTGTCAGCGCCGCGCTCTGACAGTGAGTGTGAGTGGGACGAGACGGAGGCAGGCTGGAAAACACGGAGAGCTGATAAAACCCAGGGATTGGCTTTCTGTGATTGGATGGGTTTGGCTGTTTGGGTAGGGCTATCAGATAAGCCTATATTGCATCAAGCAGAGAAGTGATTTGCAAAAAACGTTCAATATAGCTGAAAGGCAAATGAATCTGAAGCAAATCCAGCAAAACCTCCTTCAAATTCTGTTGATTACTGCAAGCGTGCACACACAAATTAGAGTTAAAATGCTCTCATGTCATTAGAGACAAAAGTGGAATTTCAAACACAAACACAGGAGGCCATTGCTAAATATTATTAGTTTTAAAGAAAACCTCCCTTGAGAGGTATAACAAGTCACTTTAAACTCAGCAATGAATAGATTTTTCTTTTTTTTTGAGCTTTCAGATATAAATCTGTGCAAGTTTTCCCCTCAAAAGAGATGAAAAAAGAGACACACAATTAATAAATTCATGCATTTGGCAAGTGTTCGCTTATTTCTGGCAGTCTGCTGCTGCCTGTTGAAGCAGTGAGGTTTGTGGTGCTGGAACAGAAGGAGTCGGAGGAAACGTCTGTTTATGCTGCCTATTCTACAGTAGGATTTGCAGGAACTTTCGGCCTGCGTATGGTTCATTGTTGTAACTTCCCTGCACAGGCAGCTCAGAAAAATATGAGTTTGTGTTGAGGTCATGCCAGTTTTTTTTGATTAAACGATATAACCTGCTTTGTGTTATGCAGCTCCAGTGCAGGGAGGCAGAGCCATAAGGGCAGGCTGACCTCTGCATCGACAGCTAGTATGTGAAACACAGCAGCTCATAAAAATTCAGAGCATTTTTAGAGAAAGTATTGACTGCCTGTGTGATCGAAACACATAGTTAAACTTTTATGATCACAGATGCAACTGGCAGTGTCTGTAGTAACTGTCACACAGAAGAAACCAGAGTCTATTCACATTTTCCGGCCTTTACAAACTGAGAAACCAGGCCAGTGTCCATCCAGAGAGATGTGACCACAAGAGGGATGGTGAGACACCTTGTGGCCATAAAGTGCCACTCAGCACTCCTGAGTCCAAAGTCTGCAAATGTCCCAATCGATATCCCACAGCGGCTTAATGATGTAGGATGCAGGCGTTATTGATCTGCCACTTTGACACGGGGCAGAACGTTACATGGCCGACCGTCTGTTCCTCCTCACCAACCACACTGAGCCACTCTGAACACACACACCGGCACGCTGTGGGTGCTAACAGAGCGGCTCGTCTCCTCATTAGCTCTGGCAAAGCCAATATGGAAATGTACCAGTCAGAAAAAAAGTGACTGGACTTCAGGTTGGAGTCTGGAAAAAAGGGATTACGAGAGAAGTATAAGGCAGAAGCTTTCTGTATGTGTTCACCAGGAAGCCAAGAATAATATTTCAGAACATATTCCAGCAGCTAAAAAAAGGGTTTGAACACGTATCCATCACAGGAAATGGCTTTGGTTAAAGGAACACAGGAATAGGATGCAGGAACAGAGATGAACTGCCTTGGACACCTGGTGCAGTTCAGAGAAATCATCCATTGTCTAAGTAGGTTACTGAATGCATAAGGTTGCTCAGCAGTATAATTTGGCCTGGATAAAGTACTGTGTCACCACTCTGCCAGGCAAATAGACTGAGTCTGCAGGGAGTCTGGGTGGTCTCTGAAGATCTGTGTGTCTTAACTACAAACACACAGGTATTTTCACTCCCGTTATGACTGAGCAGATACTGGGATTCATCATCCATCTATAAAAACTGAGTCATGACAAATCATGCAATTCTATCTGCTATCTGAAACATCACTGCAGGTTTGAGAAGTATCAATACCTTAACGTTCAGTGGCTATGGTGACTTCACTGCTTATTACTGAAAGTATTTAAGTGCCTTTTTATATTATTGGTTCTTTCAGCCTGGATACTTTCTTCATACACATAGATAAATGTCAGTTTTTAATGCATTTATGCAGCATCCTTGAGTAAGTTGCTGAATCACTTCCAGAGCTGCTGCTCTGCTGAACCAGTGGTTCCAGGCGCTCTTGGGATATAAATCTTTTTGGGTGATGTGTTTGTGACCTTCTTATGTGTATGTATCTCGAAAAGTTTAATTTAGTTGTGCTGTAATCTCAGATAGTATCATTTAAATTGATTATAGAGAGTTATTTAGAGGCTTGAAGTAGTGTCTTTGGCATTAAAAAAAAAGAAAACACTGAATAAAAGTCAGAAAAATGAACATAATACTGAAGTAGAAATATGATTTTGTGAAACTCACTTTCCCTGGAACTGCTGTGTTATTAAACTTCTGCTCTGACTTCCTTAGCAAGATGCAGGAAAGGAAAAGCTTGGGAGTTTCTGAAAATTCAATTGTGTTCTTACAAGCTTTTTAAAAGTGTTCAGATGCCTTACTTAAGACAAACAGTAATATCCTGTTGTAGAAATACTCTAATACAGGCAAACATGCTTCAAAAATGGTTTAAGTAAAGTTTTATCAGAAAAATGCACTTGAAGTGTTACAAGTAAAAATGCTAATTTTGAAATAAATGCTTGATTTAAAAAAATCATTTTGAGGAGATGACCCTGTCATTATATTTTTGCACATATTTATATGTGTTTCTTTTGTTTACAGGATCACCATAATTATGATCAAATAGTTGCGAAAAATTTAACTATGTTTTACTCTGTTTGATATTAAATACATATTTAAAAAAGAAAGTGATTCTATATTTTGTGTGTAAAATTTCAATGCTTCTGTTTGCCTGTAACCCCCCGCCTATATTAAATAATTACACTAATCCCATGTCAGCATGAGTGTGTAGGTCTACAGATTTCTCTTAATTGACATCTACCTAATCTATCTGTTGGTTTTGTCGTTCTTGACCTGTTATGACAAGACTTCTTAACTAGCTTAACTTAACTGCTTGTTATTAAGACATGAAGTTTGTTGACATCAGATTAATCTCATTCTAGCTTACTAATTAGCCGCAGTAATTAACAAATCATGCAAATAAGAGAGAGTAAAGAGTATTTTAAAGAAGAATAACATGATAATACTTCAGGAAAGAATATATATAGGCTACCTCATATCACATATGGACGATAAAGAAAATCAGTGGTTGGTCTAAGAGGGTGCCAAAACATATATGTGCTACATATGCAACAGTTATTTGCAGATTTTTAATGAAAAAGCTAAGTTTGAAAGAGTTTTTCTACTAATTTATACCATTTGGCCCAGTCAGACTTATATACAGACACTGGGCATCTCGAACACTACACCCGCCTGCTGGCAGATGCAGGAGACCGTGTCGAACAGTCAGCATGAGCGCAGTAAATCTATAATTGATGGAGTTTGTTTTTAATATGTATGAACACGTGAATGCTTTTTGTAAGTAAGTGATGTGAATATGAGACGAGAGCACCACAGAAACTTGTGGGCATTAAAAGTTGATTAATTCAAAATTAAAATGGCAAAATATAAGAGCAGTATGTTGAGATCCTGCAGTTTGGGGACTTGTAGATTTTTGCTCAGTTCACCCATGAAAAGATGATAAAATAAATTTGTCTGTGTCCCGCAAGATCTGGGGGGGTCCTGAGTTAAAAATACATAAAAGCCTATAAAAGCCTGCTCTGAGTAAATGCTGCCACCTGCTGTTGTACTGATGCAGAGACTTTGACCTGAATCACACATCAAATTTACACTAAATGTTTAAGTTTGTCCAGTTTTAAGATGTCTGCCTCTGGAACTTGGACCATTCTTCTAATATAACAGAGCTAAAAGA
This sequence comes from Ctenochaetus hawaiiensis, assembly GCA_029783645.1. Taxonomy (NCBI): domain Eukaryota; kingdom Metazoa; phylum Chordata; class Actinopteri; order Acanthuriformes; family Acanthuridae; genus Ctenochaetus; species Ctenochaetus hawaiiensis. The sequence goes on from JAPZDY010000009.1 coordinate 4,979,117, forward strand.
TTTTTTTCTGTTGCTCTTTGAAAAGATTCTTCAGCAGGAACTTCTCCAGAAAAAAAGAGATAATCCTGAACATGCTGACAACCGATTAAACAATTTTGGACCTGAAAAGATTTGCTACTTTTATAAATAATCTAAGAGACACTTAAAAATTCAATTTATGCTCCTCTTGGTGCATTAAGAGCTTTTTGATCTTGGTGCTAAGAGGTAACACTTTTTCACCTCATGTCCAAATGATCAACATTCAAAGTGAGATACTTCCCAATTATTTCCAGTATATACCCTGAATTCAGACATAGAGAAACTACCATATTTACAACAGCAGCTGGATTTATCTGAGTGCATTTACTCAAGTACTGTTGGCTACTTAGGTGAAATGTTGAGATGCTTCCACTTTACTTGAATATATTCATTTTGTACCACTTTCTAGTAGATTTTTAAGAGAGAAATGGTGCACATTTTAATTAATTTGTTTGCCTGGTTCAGTTGCCAGATAGTTAAACTAGTTAGTTATGAGTTAATCTTATAATTATTAAAAGCTTATATCATTTATTGTAAATACTGTGTAGAAAATAAATTCCTCCACTTTCATCTGATCACATGTGAGAACCAAAACTTTCATTTTTTAGTACTTACATACACTTATTTGGTATATTTTGCTGTACTGTCTGATAAAACATTAGCAAGAAAGGACTTTGCAGTACTTTTAGACAAACTGGATTATATTTTTCATGGTTTTACTTCGGCAAAGGAGCAAAGTCTTACTTGCAACATAAATAAGGGACAAGAATCCAATCATAAAAAATACCTTTAATGGTAATTTAATGTGACAAAAGACCATGGAGGCTAATTAAGCAGTACTGCAGGACTGTTGCATTGGATTAGAGGTTCTGCAGCACTTCATACTGTTCCCATGCTCTCACTTTCTCCTCAACTCATGCATGACTGAGAATTCTCTTGCCACTTATAAAATTGAATGTGATGTAATGCACCTTTTGTCCAGAAGGCGTCAGTGTCGGTCTTCAGGGTAGAAAAGATGACTCAACAGTGATACCTGTCCGGGCACGTGGTGCCGCGTCATTTAATTATCTCATTCACAAAACCAACAACTCCTCAGCGGGGCTCTTCCAAGGAAAATCAAGGAAAGGATGCGAGGGGGGGCTCATAAAAACAGCTCAGTCACCTCGAACCACTTAATTTGATGGACGATTTTATCAATGTACTCTGCATTTATGGCATGTTTATGAGGAGGTCGTGCTGACTGTAAATTAAGAGACATTTGAGTATTTGTGCTCTTTTCCATCAGTGATGGTCTTCAGTCACTGGCTACTGAATATCACGTTTAACACATAATCAATGAGAAAAAAATATGAAAAAATAGATTTTTTTTAAATTTTGGAAATAGTTTATCCACAGAAATTGAGATTAAAACACTATTATGAGATAGATAAATTCAGAATATGATCAGGTTTGGCACATCCCTTTATTTTAAGTATATCCACTTCCAATGGAAATATAATGTTAAAAACAATTACCATCCATGTGGTCTCAATGGGCTGTGATTAGTTCTTTTTATAATCTAACTTAACATTTTATATTATTATGATGATATTATGACCCTGATGTTTATAGGAGGTTAAACTTATTCCAATCTCCTTTGTATTTTTCTATTATTTAAAGAGAAGCAATACGAGGCGTTTATATGAAATATTAATGTTCTCTAATAAAAAGTTTCTAAAACAGTGACATGTAGACGCCATGGGGATAAACAGGAGGCAGAAAAGCCTCCATAAACACTGTTAGTCTGGCTGACGTGCTTACTTCCTCTGTAACATCACTCATAAATTCAAAAAATATCATCAGAGACCAAATAAACAAAAAAACAAACGTGAAGGTCGTCACACAAACAAGTTGCCTCACAGACCCCTTTGTTTCCCATCAGAGCGGCTTACTGAGCCGTTTGGGTGATGGGACTCAGACGCGGATGTCAGGAAGGCGTGGCCAATAAAGTACCAGTTTCCAGGGAAGGCTGCGTGCGTGCGTCCTTCCTCCGGTTTTGGTTACCGAGCAGTCAGACGGAGTGTGTCCGCGGGACCTGAGAGCTGCGCGCAGGTCAGGAGGAGCTGGAGAAAAGCGCACCGGCTCGGCGCATGTATCTGCTCATTTTTCTCTCCCGTCTGCGTTTCCGCTGCGCCTCGACTCGGATGCTGGATGCAATCCATCCCCGCGTCAAGCACACACCTCTGACGGACGAACCATGGACAGCCTAGGCAGCCGCTGTAAGATCGTGGTGGTCGGAGACACGCAATGTGGGAAAACTGCTCTCCTGCACGTTTTTGCCAAGGACTGCTATCCAGAGGTAGGTCTGTCAAAAGAGTCTGAACTTAAGTCTTTTTTGGATATGAAAAAAAGGAATAAGAGTGAAGAGCAGGGGCGTTAAAATGTAAAGCTGAACGGTTCAACTTCAGCACTTGTTCAGCAGGTTTCATCCACCTGCTTAAAGACAGAAATGTTAGAAAAAAAACACAGCTGGTGGACAGAGAGCTGTGAAAAAAACACTCCTGTAAAATCACTGTAATAGTTTTTGTGATGTTAAAATGGACTTTTATTGTGTCTGCAATGTTGTCCATAAAACTTTAAGGCGTTGTCTTCTCCTGCTTCAACACTATATTTCTAAAATAACCCCTAAAGGGATTCAGAGCACCAGCTGTGTTGTGAAATGTGTCTGCTGTTGTTTTACTTGTCTTTTGCATCATTTCAAACATGATCTCCTCAGTTTCCTCTGCTGGAGTCTCTCAGTTGTGTGAACACAAGGTTATCTTGTGCCTCTTAATTGGATATCTAATAAAAATATAAAAACATTCCCTGTATTTTCAGAACTACGTGCCCACAGTGTTTGAAAACTACACAGCCAGTTTTGAGATAGACAAGCACCGGATTGAGCTGAATATGTGGGACACGTCAGGTAAGACATTTTCTTTTTAAACATCTCTTTCTGCACCGTCTCTTAAAGGCTGACATCACATCAATCCTCTCCCCCACCCTGCTATGCTGCCTGTCCCTGGCTGCGACCGTGGGAGGACTGCCTCCAACTCCCCTCTCCAACTTTTCCAGCAGTCATCTCTTTGACAAATTTCTTTGACCTTGCCAGCGTCAAACGGATGTCTTTTGACTTCAGTTTCTTCTTGTTGTTGTTGTTTTTTTTAAGCTTAAGGTATCTGCAGTTGTCCTCTTTGTTGGATTCGTCGGTGCCAGCCTCGTCTCTTGGTGCCTTGTGTTTGCATTCCTTCCTGTGCTGTCCCATGTGTCTGCATGGCTCTTCCCATGCTCTGGCCCTGAGGGTCGGGTGTTGGGGGTGGGAGAAAGTCTTGTGGGTGTGGATAATTGAGACAGGATGTGCCCAAAGGGACCTGAAACTGTTTAAGTGTGTTCAGCAGAGTCTGACTGATGTAGTTGTTCGCTGACAGATCAGCTAATGATGAGCCGGATGTTCTGCGTGTTTGCATGTTGCTGGTTTGATCGAGTCTCCTCCTTTGTTACATTTTCAGACATAAAGTCAAGACTGATGCTGAGTTTTATTTCATTTGCAATTTTTATGTAGACATTTGCATGAGAATCAATCATATAAAGGGAGTTAGGTTTGCAGGGTTTACACAGTGAGCCACCACAACTCCACCTCTTCTGACCCTGAAAGAAATTCTGCAATCATCAAGGTTTTTTTCACACACACACACACACACACACACTCTTTCATCAAGGTTGCGGCTGAAAGTTTTTGATGAATTTGCGATTTTCTTTTTTTTTTTTGTAAATGTTGTTCCAGGAGCTTTTCCACCCTGACAAACATCCATCCATCCCTAAAATTGTCAAATTTAAACATGCTGACGTTCTCAGAATAACAACTACCGGTGTCAGCCGAGCGCAGCATTGTAGTTCCACAGAAGAGGAATCCCTGTCATCTGAATGCAACTTCCTCTGAAGCACAAATCAGCCAAACTTTGACTGGTCAGTGACTTTTCGCCTGATTTAGCGCGCCGATATGCTTCTCGCTGGGAAAGTAGTTTTGGCCACCAGGCAGCCGCTTGCGTCAGAGAGACTCGTGTATCAAAAAAGCCGCGCTCCGCTTTCATCCCGCTTTTTGTCTGCATGGATGGTTTAACTGCTCGGAGCTACCTTCAGATCTGAATCTCATCACAGTCATCTGAGGCTGGAGGCTCCTCTCAGCTATCTGACCAGCAACATGGCGACTGAACATGAGATCATCCCCGTGGGGAGGGGATTTTTTTTTTTTTTTTTTTTTTTTAACCATAAACATTCCCAAACCTAAAAACTATCTTCCGGAAGAGATGACGGGAGTGTTTTTTATGTTTCATGGTCAGTCGGCGGAAGAATGTTGTTTTTCCTTGAACCTCACGGTGACCTGGAGAGTAAATCTGCCCGGGCCTGTCTGTCAGGGGGGTCGAGGTCCTCTGGGGCCCGGGGCCACAATTTAAAAAGAGTTCCTTATCTCCAGGGCTGTGAGAGTCTAATGATGTGGTGGGAATGTTATGCTTCTGTCCATCTTTAAAAGCTTAAACCACCTTTGGCAGTGATAGTCTTTAATCTTCAGCCAGGAGCCGCCCACCCAACAACAAACATGACGTCACCCAGCCCACAGGGCAAATGTGTGTGTGTGTGTGTGTGTGTTTGTTTGTGTGTGTTGGGTAAGCTTCTCTGTGTGCATTTTGTGTGTGTGTGTGTGTGTGTGCGTTCAGAGGTCCTTGTGTGGTTGTGCCATTATTCACTGATTCACAGCAAACACAGATGTTCATATTTTCTCTCAACAAGAAAAATAATTGGCTCACACTTGGATGAAAAAGACTTTCATCTGAAGAAAATGGCATGTCTCCCCTCGTTCCTCTTTTGGATTCGGATTTTTTTTTTTCATTGCTTCACCTCCTCTCCTCTCTCAGCTCCCCCTTTTTTTTTTCTGGCTCAGTTTTTTAAATTTCCTCTCATGTACACCACCAGCAGCAGCAGCAGCAGCAGCAGCAGCAGTTGCACCACTTTAGTGTCCTTTAGGCTCCTGGTCACACCATCGTTTCTAACAGAGACATCAGACTGAAATGAACTCATAACCACTGAGTCGCTGTGATCGGTGGAGTTCGTGGCGGAGGTGATGTAAATGTGCTTCTGCGTGGTTAAACTCTGGTGAACTTTGACCTGTGGATTCACTTGCAAACCATCTGGACAGTGCTGACCTTTGAGGGAACGGAGAAGCAGAGAGTGCCTGGTTTAATGATAAAAGAAGACGATTTCCTCCTTTTCTTCACCCCACTTTGTCTTCAACGAAACCAAAAGTACATCAGATCAAGTTCATCACAGAACTTTGGGTTTTTGCTATTTTGGGAAAATGTACAAAATGAATTATGCTGTTTTACTTTCTGGTGACTTCAAGGCTGCAGAATGCTGGACAGTTTCATTTCCACCTGACATTTGCAGCACTCGGTCCTCCAGACTTCCCCTCCAGAAGCCTAAACATCTATAAATACAGTTGTTTTTTTTTTTTTTTTGACAACCAAGCTTTCAGCCTCTTCACATAAAGTATTGT
>JAPZDY010000009.1:4988717-5012013 GCA_029783645.1 Ctenochaetus hawaiiensis
GATCGTATCGTTCTAAATTAACCAAGATCGTTTTTGAATCGTATCGGCCACCACAAATCGTGATACAGATCGAATCGCTGTCAAAATGAATCGTTACACCCCTAATAAATATGTTAAAAATACATAATCAAAGTGTATAAAACTCCATTCAATTGAATATAAATGTTTGAATTAACTCACTAGTATATGCAAATCAATACTTTTGATTCCAAATAAGAAAAAAATGTAAATGCAGAGACCATTTGCTTGACTTAAACAGCTGCGAAGAGGCTGCTGAGAGCCTTTAATGTGCAGGTTTTTCATTAAACAATAACCAAAGTGTATTTAACAGCTCATGAAACATAATTACTCTGCACTCACACATGAATGCATCCGACTAAAATGTCATCTACAGAAATGCAGTTGCACGCGTACCTCATATTTTAAATAACTAGTAATTATTCGGCATTACATTATATAAAAAAAAAATAATCACATCTGCGTTTCAGTCACTTCACTTCTTCCTCTTTTCTTGCTCTTTGCAAATGGTCTCCAGCTCTAAACTTGGTGAACAATGGTGATCTCATGCACAGTGCTGCACTTCGTTGCACTCTGACCCCCTGAGTGGGTTTGTGTGACATTATGGAAACTCTGCTGGCTGCTGGGCTGGACGTCTTGCTTCTCGAGCAGGCGGGCGGGCAGCTGTGCTCCATCCCCGGAGCTCAGCGCTGCGTGAATCATATTCTGAGATTATTACACAAAGGGTCAACAGGCTCAAGAGGAAACGGCTGCCCATATGTTACGCAGCGGCTCTATAAGAGAAGAAGAAGACGCAAAGAAAACAAGAGGAGAAAAATTGTTGGAGTGCAAGAGAGCATAACATAACTTCTCTGGAGGTGGTTGTCATTAATATTCTTTTTTTTCCCTCTGTGCTGTTTATTTATTCCGTCCTCTGTCTTTTCCTTCGTTGATGTTCTCCATCCCTGATAGTCCATTAGTCAAGGCGGCTGCTAAAGTGCTGCGACGAGCTTGCCAGCAGTCAGGGGGCCGTGTTAAGCAGGGGGGTGGGCAGAAGTGCTGCATGAAAGCCAACCAGCCTCACTGACAGGAACACACAGGCTGTAATTACCGCAGAGAATATCTGCTCTCCTCAGTGACACCGTGAAACACACACACACACACACACACACACACACTCAAACACATGCAGAGACACACACTCACAAACAGACAGAAGTGCAGCCCGTGACCCAGTATATACCCACTGTTCTGCCTGTTTTTACATTCAGACCCAACGTCCTGAGCATCTCTCGTGTCCACTGGGCCGTAAACAGTAAAACAAGCACTTCATGGAGGCCCTGGAGGATACACAGCCTCCCATCACTTCTGATCTCTTATCTCTGTCAGATGAGTCTGCAAATGTGACCACGGATACAGCTATGAGCCGAGAGCGGGCGCACATTCCTTCACCGAGCCTCGGTCCCCGTGCACTGTCAGCTTAATGCCGAGCACCAGGCAGAAGTGTATAATCTGCTTAAATAGCATGTCCACTGCTGAACGGCACTGCGCGCTGCTGATAGGCCCTGCACCGCTTTCACTTACTTAATGTGGCAATGGAATAATCAAAGTGATAAGTTATTAGGGAACGAACGTTAACTGGACAGAATTAAAAGCAGTCTTTTGGAGGGAAAAAAAAAAGGAGGAGAAAAAGAGCACTTGAGGCTTTTGATGAGCTCACACTGACTCAGATTCAAAGCCCCCGTCTTAAGCTTCGCCACGTCGTGCTTCAACAGAGGAGGATGGAGCCGTTACAGCGACTGATGTACAATAAAAGGATAAATGAAGATATCAAACTGTTTTGTTGGCAAGCACGAAAAGGCACAGAGATTACAAAGGGACAGATATTAGAATAACTCATAATTAGAGGAATATTTGCACAATAAAGACATTTTAACTATTATTGTCGGATGTAATTATTTGGCTCATGCTTGTCCTCAGTATTTAACTGATAAACTACACCTGTGAATTGTTTTTGAGAGCAACATAAATAAAAATACAATAAACAGTGCGTTTCTACTAAAGAAACACAAAAAAGGAGGTGCATACACATATCTCTTTATATCATATATGTACTTTTTACTTTGTCAATTGAAATTAGGAAAACAAAAAAACTTTTAAATCGCTTGAAAAACTTAACTCCATTTTGGTCTGCTGTCCTGCAGGTAGTTTTTGGCTCTTAAGCTGCTTGATGTTTCACTATATTCACCAGCTGTATGTTGGTTGTCTGCTGTACAGCTGATTTTTAGAGCTTTTTCACTGAAAAACAGCAGCCTTTTGCAGCAAAACTGCAATAAGAGCTGTGAGAATAAACCAAAACAAAGGTTGTTCATCGGAAACGACAAACTGAAACTCACTTTACAGCTTTGTGAAGTTCAGTGAAGCTGCAGATTCAAAAGAACTTGAATAAAACTCCTGATTTCTCTTAGTTGCAACGTTGATTAAATCAACTGAACTCAGCAGAGTAATTAACAAACGTGCAGTTTTTAAAAAATATTTTAATTCGCAAGTATCATATAAGTTGTAGTGAAAGCAACTTAACCAACGAACAAAAAGCACAAAAGTGCACATTTAATGGATATGTATGAGTGTGTGTATACATGTGTGTGGGCATGTGTGTGATTGAGTGGGTTTAGTGTATGGAAATTCCAACAGCTCTGACCTCTGACCTCTCCTATTGTTTCTCAGCCGACCGCAGGCGTAATGGGGGCTGATGAGGGGCACTGCGGTGGGAGCCGGGGCACAATGAGGTTGGAAAAGCGGAGCAGCTGCTTTGACCAATAGGCAAACAGACTGGGGGGAGTGTGTGAGTGGCCGAACTGAGTAAAAAAAAAAAAAAGCATGGCAGGCGTGGGGGGTGCTGCCCCTCGGAGCGAGTTATGAGAGCAGCAAGTGTTTGCCGGATTGAAAAGTAGAAAAGGGGACAGAAGGAGCAGACAGAAGGAGAAGAGTACATCTGTGCTTTTCCCACCCCCACCCGGCCCTCCAAGGCTTTTTGTCGTGAGGGAGGCTTGTTGTTGTTGTTGGCACCCTTGGGACCTGACCCCACTGTGCTCGGAGGGGATGCAGACACACAAACACTAACTGTGTCACACTTTTAAACCGCTGCCGCTCTCTGGTTACAGGCTAAACGCTGAGCTACATATGGTCTTATAAATAATCCTGTGGGGGATTTAATCCAGAGTGTTTGTCTGCTGAATCTAAAGAGGGAGGACCCTTTAACTGCGTGACCTTTTGTCTTCGATGACCTGAAGTAACGTGATCTGAGACATCATGTAAAGGAAGTTATTGATCCTAAATGAAGCCACTTCCTGGCCACATGGACTTGACCAGATGAACCGAGAGCCTTCATACTCGAATGTTAAAGTTTCTTTTGTAACAAATAAGATAAAAACACAACAGAAACTAGTTTGGAGGCATTTTTCTGATAAAGTGTTCTGACTAATCTGACCAGGACACAATGTACTTTTTACCGTGATATTCTCTCGTCGCTCTTTGCATAAATTTAAAGCATTTTTGACTTTAATAACAAAATAAGAATAGTTTGCTTGTTAAATAATCCAATCTTCTCTATTTGTTCCTGCACAAATGCACACAGTCCAGTGAACCAGGGCAAAAATATTTTCCCCAATAGATGTTGAAACAGTAGAAATTCTTCCTCTTATCAAAGAAGAAAATTGAATTAAAAATTACACCACGATGATATCTTCAGAGGCCAACAACATCTGTGCTTGCAGTTATTTTTTTTAATGCCAGTATCTCAAGATTAGGAGTTAATTATTTTGTTATCTCAAGATTGTAAGGCTTGTTTTCTTGAGATTATTTATTGCGTTATCTCGAGAAAACCAAAGGCCGATTTTTTCGAGATAACGTGGTGATTTATCTCCTTTGATAACGGCCAATTTATCATGTAATCTCAACGAAACAAAAGGACGATTTCTCGAGATTAGAGAATAATTATGGAGATCTGAAAAAAGAGTGTCTGGTTCTTTTAACTTCTCCTGATTTCAACCTTCAAGACGCCTGTTGTGACTGTTGGGGAGGATTCATAACTAAACCTCGAATGAAGTGCAGTCTCATGCATTGATCAATAACGGGTTTGCGACAGTGACATTGTACTTGAAGTGCTTGTACTCTACTTAAGCATTTCCATTTCATGCTGTTTTAAACTTCTACTCCACCGTCTTTCAGAGGGAAATACTGTACTTTTTACCTCTTATGATTATTAAACACCAGATATTTGTCAGTTTGTCAAAAAACTACTAATACAATTTGTTGAATTTTGAAGGTAAAGGTACTCTGCAGTGTAAGAAGTAGACAAAATTAGTTCCAGCTTTTCCAGCTGCAGCGTTTTACACATTAATGCATCAGTAATCATGATCTAAAAATCATAAAATATTATTCTAAAAAGGGCTTTTTTGCATAATGAGTATTTTGAGTTATATTTTGATGCAAATCCCTTTTATGCGCAGAATTTGGCGGCAGACTTTTACTTGTGATAGAATGAATTTACTCTGTAATATAGCTGCGTTTACTTGAGTGAAAAATCCGAATACTTCTTCCGCCACAGCTGATGTGACATGTTATAGTGCCGTTCATGTGTTTTTTTGAAATTGACTTAAACAAAGGGGGACGAACTAATGCGACCTGGCGCTGAATCAGGCGTTTGTTCCAATTCGGCAGCAGTGGCAGTGAACGCCTCAGTCGACCAGTCAGACAGGAAACCCACCCAGGGAACTGTGGCTCTGTGTGCTTTCTCTCAGTCCACTTTTCTGTGCCGAGTGCAACAGAACCCGATGCAGCTCCGGCTTTGATCAGCCCACTTCAAACAGCCACGCTGACTGATTCTGCTGCTCCCAGAGCCTGAGCTCGGTCCCTCCGGCCCCCCCCCCCCCACCTCCTCAGGAGCAAAAAACCCTCTCAGCATCCGTCTGCAACCCATCCGAGCGTAAGGGGATACAGGGAGAGAGGCCGTCTTCACCTTCACACACACACACACACACACACTCGACAGATCCCCATCATTTATGGATGACTTTATTTATATACAAGATCCAATGTGGCTCTCTTTCTCGCTGCTGCTGCTGCTGCTTTTGTGGAATTGAAATTGCTCTTGAAGTAGTGCCATGTCTCCCCGTTGGCCTCCCTGGGGGGTCGCAGAGTGGGCTGGGGGATAGATAGCACGGCGATAGGGATGTGTGTGTGTGGACGGTTGTGCACTGGAGGAAGTGGAGTCGATGGAGCAGACGATGTTCTTTTCCACTCCCGAGCTTTTCTTTCATACGCCCCGTGTAGCTGCCGTCTGAATATTCTCACTTCTTTCATATCAGACAGACAGAAACGGACAGAGACGCTGCAGTCGGTGTTATTACAAGTTTTAATAAAAATCCTCGAGCGGGAGTGCAAGTTTTGAAAGGAGAGCATATGAGATTAAAAGATGTGTAAGGATTGGAAATAAAGGATATGATCTCGGACGTTTTACAGGTGAAGGAGATGAATTCAAATGCTGTGTGTGTGTGAGTGTGTGTGAGGTGATGATAGCCTTTGAGGAGGGCCGGGAGCCTTTCAGGGAAGAACTCATTGTGTTACGGCAATCGTCAATACTTGTACAAAGAATATGAGTGGGAGGAAACGTGGCAGGAAACGTTTTGGCGTCTTCTCAGAGGCTGTAAAAATTACAACACCCTTCAGAGTGAGGTTTTTCAATTACTAGCATCCTTGCCCGACAGAGCTCAGAGAATCATCGCTGTTGCAGTTTATAGTCAAAAATGTTTACACCATTACATTTAGACTTACTCAGAGTTCATCATAGCAACTACACAGGAAAAGTCCTTAATTTAGTGCCACCTGTTGGTCGCTCCTTGAATGACAAAGAGGCATATAGCGATGAAAAACAAGGTTTAATCCAGCAGATGCATAATCTGCCAGGCATGTGGGCTCGCTTGTATGAGTATGCGATTGGCAAACACAGTGCAGATGATGCTACATTTTATTTTCACATAAAAGGTGAACCAGGCGTCCTGTAGTCTGGATGTCCTGAAGGCCAATCTGGTTAGCTTTTAAAAAAACAAAAACTGATAGAAAAACTAGTTTCCTTTCTGTCGGCGCATCTTGTTTTTACATAATCGAACTTAGCAACCAAATGAAGCAGCTGGGGTCCAGCAGAGGTTGGTTTGAGCGGTGAAAAGGGTTGCGCAGAGGACAAATGATGTAGCATCTGGGGCTCTTTAAGTAGCTCCTGTCATTTTTTTTAAACAGTGTTATTTTGATGAATCTTGTCCAAACAGTCCGCCGCCGCCGCCGCCGCTGCTGCTGCCGCTCTGACAACGCTCGATGGTTCTGGTGCTTGAGGAAACACAGAAACAGATGAAAACAGGTTCTGCTTGTGCTCCCAAGTACACAGCCAGCAGTCGTTCACAGCTACTTGACTCCCTCACACAAACAAACGCTGGGTTAGCGTTCGTATCATAACATCCAAACACTCTGAACATCTCCAAGGAAAAGTCACTGATGGATGCTCCTGTGTAGTCTGCCACATTAAATCTTAAATCATGTCTCGCAAAGAAATACAAGGCTAAACAAAGACATGATTGGTGTTTTTTTAAAGCAAGACAGAAAATATATCAGTCTGTAGAGGAAGGGAGCCACAAAAGAAGCTTGGTGGCCTTTAAAAGCAAAGCCTTGGACAAACCAGACATAGAGATCCAAGAACAAATGAAATGCAAAGCTATATCTCTGGTGAAATGAGAGTGTGTGATAATAAAAGAAGGTCTGGAGTTAAGGAGGCTCTGAAAGCGGACACACTTCATCTTCATACCCCCCCTGGGCGAGCAGCAGACAGCACTGCCGCTCTGTCCCCCTCGCCTGGGCTGTCAGCGCCGAGGCCGACCCTGCTTTCCAGCCTGTGATTGGACAGCAGACGCGGGCATTAACTCCTTGGCAGCAGAGCTCAGAGCAGATCAGTGGAAGGTGCTCGACGCCCTTCAAAGGCTGCACTTCCTCCAGAGGGAAAAGCAGTGGGGCTTTGATCAATATCCCCCTGTGTGAAGGCTGCAGACATGGAAGGTTAATGGCCATTTAACCCAGTGTCACCTCCACTGTCCCAGCTGTGCGCTAATGCCTTTGAAAAAACTTGACACAGCCATCTCTATTACAGATCAACCGCTTTATCTCTGTGTATGTGTGTGTGTTTGTGTGTGTTATAAGGGCTTGTGTCGCCTATAGGTCGAACTGCATGAGTAACCAAAGATGTGAGCCCCAGTTCAGAGTGAAGGCCACCTGAGGTTGCTCCATCATGTGCTTTTTAATGATTTTTCCCTCATTGATCGATCTGTTGCCTCAAGCTTCTGATACAAGTGTATAGTTGAGTATATCAAAGCTATAAATGCTCAGTTTGTGTCGATTAAGTCATCATATTGCACAAATCAGACCAGCATTTCAAGTGTCGGTGTAATCGAAAAAGTCACAATTGCTATTTTATCTCCTGGGTTCAATACTGAAGGCAGAAAGTGTAAAGCTTTTATCATCGGTAGACATTTTGCACAATTACATCACAAATGCAGTAAATGTGTACAGTCTGTTGGTGATTTTTTAAAAACTTCTCCTCAGTAAGTATTCAAAAGACACAGGTCAGATTAAATATTTTGTTTAACATGGTTTCCTTCATGAAGTTTATTGTTAGAGAAGATTCAGTCAGACATGTCCTGCTCAATCAAGAGCTGACTGATTTTCTGCATCACATGGAAATGAAAGGAAACCAAACGGCCTCCTGAATAGTATAAAAAATCATTTCCAAAACCTCAAAACTTTATTGCATTCAAAAATGTAAAATATGAATTGATTTTTGGAGCCAAGACAGACAAACACATTAATATGAATCTTCTCACTATATATACTGTAGTCTTTGAAAACCAGCCTGGCACCTCGAATCAAATCACACTTCTGAATTAGCGAGGTACCTCTCAGTTAATTTTCGATAACTACGAGGTGTTTTACAGCCGGTGCCGACCAAAATGCCTCTGGAGACATTTGTGCTGTTGCTCTAAGCGGCACATGGAGGCTTGGTCTGATTACATGGCGGTCTGGTGATGATGTTCACAAAGTACAGCTTAACAGTCGAGTAAAATTAATTATTTCTGCAAAACCTGCTGAGTTGCACTTCTACAACCAGTCAGAGCTGCAAAAACATGTGATTTGTTGTTCAAGTCGGTAATATTCCTCTTTCATTCTTCGAGTCAAACCAGCCTAATGGAGATAAATAGTGATGACTGGTCCTGACTCAGGCCAGGAAGGGTGGAAATCCGTCTGAACGGGAGGGGCGAAGCTGCCACAGCAAATTTACCACGAGCACCGCAGATTCATCTGGTTCCCAGGCTACTTAGTAACCAGCTGATGTTATAAATCCTGAGTCCTCAAGCCTGATTTTAAAAGTTAGGACACTTTTTACTTAGGATACTAAAAAAGGATGCACAATTTTTGCAGAAATAACGTTTACCAACGGCACTTTTACAGTGTTTCCATCTCCATGTTGCAATGCTGCTGCATCACTTTCAGAATCAGCTTTTATTTACAAAAATCAATTAAGTTAATGAGGTAAACCATGTTTTTTCTATATGTCAAAAAGGGTTTGCAAACTATCACATATCGGTTTTGTTTATGTTTCACACAGCATCTCCACCTCTTTTACAATCAGGGTTTTATGAGGGAAATCAGTTTCGTTCCAATCTCCAGTGCAGTTTGAAGCGTGATTTGAAGTTTTCTGCCAAGGTCAGCAAGTCCATATGTGGTAAAATGTATCACATTGTGGAAGTGGAACTGTAAAAGAAAGTTTTATTTCGGGCTCACATTCACGCAATAAAACCCACGCTGACTTGATCAGCAGAGTGGCGCGCCGGGTCAAAGGAACTCCACCTCCTCTCGAAGGGTGTCTTGGCAGCGGCGTCTGTTTATCTCTGTTTGAGTAAGAACTCTGATTCAGGAGGAGCCATAACAGTTCACAGCACGGACCAGACCTTCAGGAATGAAAGGTCTGCTCAGCCTCTGAAAGGGATGGAGCGCCGACCCTCCTCTTCTCCTCTTTTAGCCACCTCTAATCATCAATGCAGCAGAGTCATTAGCCTCCACGATCCCCGCTCTCCTGCTCTCCTCTTCCTCACTTCCTTTCAGGGCTTCACAATGAAGCCATTTGCATCCCTCCAGGTTGCTACGATACTTGGCCGCCCCAACTTGAAATGTTTTTCCCTTTTTCTTTGAAGGTGATTTTCAAGAGGAAAACAGCTGCAGGAGAAGAAAAAGACGCAGTGTTAGAGGCGCTGAATGTGTTGTGTTTTTAAGGTTGAGGCTCACTCAATCACACAAACTGTTTTCATTTATTTGGGGACGTTTGAGAGGCTGTTTGCTTCCTTATACCCTGCCTTCGTTAGCGTCTGTATGGCCTAATGAGGCTGTTAGTCGCTGTTGACTCTCTGCCATATGTGCTTTTCCTCTCACTCATAATGGTTTTGCCTTTTAGCTGCGTCTGCAATAAGCATGCGACAAACAGAGGGAAGAAAGAGGAAATTCCTGCTGTGTTAGTTCAGATTAAAGCGCTGAAGATTGGCGAGCTTTATTAGATGTCGATGCACACTCGATTTCACAAGTTTCCTGAAGATTTTTCTCCATCCAACTGCACCATTTGCGTTTCATTGTGGTCTTCGTTCCTTTGTTTGTCTTGGAAATGGAAATTCTCACATGAGGAGGGTTTGAATTAGCAGACAAAGAGCTGTCGTGTTTCAGACTGATTGTCCCAACGGAGGAGGGAGTCCAAGTGTCGGGGGACGGCAGGCTTAAATGAAGTCGTACCACAAACCCTCAAGCCTTGTTATTGAACATTAACACTCCGCTAAGTTCCTGTCCGCCGCAGCCTCCTGTGGGATATTTCTGGGCTTTGATGACGCTCGACTGACGGCTGCTGAGGAACGCTCTCCTCCCACCTCTGTCACCTCTGCTCGGCGCAGCCTCCTGCGGCGGGGCTCGGCTAATTAGCCCTCTGGTAATAAAGACAGAAATCCACTTTCCAGAGTGAGAGATCGCCGGTGCTAAATCAGGCTAATGCTAATGCTCGAGGAGGAGGAGGAGGAGGAGGAGGTGGAGGAGGTGGAGGAGGTTTTGAGAGGGGTGTTTTATGCCTGTCCTTGGCACAGCGTGGCAGGGTCCCACTCCTTGCCAGGCGTGATGGTTTTCAGTGGTTCCTGCCAGGCTGTGCACCCCCCCTCCCCCCCCTCC
Organism: Ctenochaetus hawaiiensis; assembly: GCA_029783645.1. Lineage (NCBI taxonomy): Eukaryota > Metazoa > Chordata > Actinopteri > Acanthuriformes > Acanthuridae > Ctenochaetus > Ctenochaetus hawaiiensis. The sequence goes on from JAPZDY010000009.1 coordinate 4,999,017, forward strand.
ACCCTCCTGCTCCATCCATCTCATCCTGCCTCTGTCTGAAATTCAATTGACCTTTTGTTCCACCTCGCAGTGAATGGGCACAGGCCACCTCCACCAACGGCCAACCTGGAGCTCTCATACCTCTTTATTTGATCTGTCCAGCCGGCCACGTCCACTGCTTTCATTACCTACCCAAACACCCACCCACCGCACACCTCCTCTCCTCCAATCCCGTACAGCTACATCCTTTTTTTTTTTTTTTCATCTCCGGTCATGTCTCTTTGCTGCTGAAGGAGATGGGTGCATTTCAGGCAGCGGCAGCAGAGGTGATATATTTTACAATCAGGAGAAAACTCTTTCCTCCTCTGCATGTTCTTCATAGTTATGGTGATCTGCTTTTATTTGTGCCCGCTCGGCTTGTTTTAAACACAGCACTTTCCCCTCTCTTCTCCCTCGGAGGACTTTTTTCTGACTTTGCAGAAGTGCTGAGGTAGCTTCCCTGTCGCTCAGGGCCAGAGGAGCTCTGAATCACTGTGAAGTGAGGAGGCCCTGTTGTGACCATGACCTGCCAATCATTCGGATCATCCGGATTGACAAATTGATCCCAACAGCCTTGTACAAGCACCGTAATTACATCTTAAATCAAACAAGCGCCATTGTCTCAACTTCCCGTCCTCTTCCCCTTCAACTGGATTCTGCTTTAACTCCCCGTTCGCTCCTCTCATCATTGCATGCATCTGCACCTCGCCCCGGCGTCAAAGTCATTAAAAACTTTTCTGTCCCCTCTTCGCCCTCACATGCTCTGTCTCTTCTTCTTCTTCTTCTTCTCCTTCAGCTCCAACCCCAGAACAGGTCTGCTGCGCTGTGATACATACCAAAGACCAACTTCATCACCTCCAGCACCTCATGTGTGACCACTACCAATCAGAGCTCGCTGTCGTACAATGTGAGCTTTGCTGAGTGTTAGACTTGGCATCCGTGCAACTGGGCTTTTTTTTTTATTTGTGTGTTTGTGTGTGTGTGTGTGTGTGTTAGTCCTGCTCTCTCAGCAGTGTAAAACAGAAGTGATCTTGTGTTCATAAGATGGGGAGGGGACTCTGGATTCCTGGCAACAGGAAGTGCACTAAAATGACATTAAGTTACAAACAAGAACTGTCAAAAATATTTTTGTTGACCATTTAGCATAACTGCGTTTTTGGCCTGTGCAGAGTTTAAATGCATTGCTCTGTAAAATATCTGATGAATAGAGGTTTTGGATAAAGCAATGTTTTGTTGAGCAGAGTTGTATATTGTTTTCACATGCACCGAGACCCCAGGAAACGCGCCAGACTTTGCAGTAATTTGGCAGCGGTTACCACAGTTAAAACTGCAACCCATGTGACGTGCAAAGGACCAGAAAGCCTTTTCTCCCCAAACCAGTAATTATAAAAGGATCTGCTGCACGAACAATAAAAAAAAAAAATACAACCCAGTTTTGTGTTACCAAAATTTTAAACAATTTTTTCGCTCTCTGAGTCATCCAGAGGACGACTGTAAGTGGCTGAAAAGTTGGAGGTTGTGGCTGCTTCTTTGTGTTTTCGTGCCATAAGCGAGGCTGTAAAAGGCTTCGTGTTTGTGCTGAATGCAAAGGGCGGTAATGCGTATCAACAGCGGTATCAGTGCTGCAATAAAAGGAGAAAAGAAGAAGATGAATGCCGGTGATAACAATACATGTTGCAGGACTTTTTTTCAAAAAGCGTTGAAGTCTCACAGAAACAGAATGTAATCAAAACTGTTCTCCTCACTTGGAGGCACGAAAAGCATCAACCTTTAACATGCCGCCTGTTGCATCGGTCTCAGCGGGGAGGCAGCAGGTCACCGCAGGACAGCCGGCTGAATGATGGGCGCAACGGGCCGCGTGCAGCTTTTGTCGTCAGTCTCATTCCATCATTAACAAAAGAGAACATAGTGATGCTAAAACAGGCCATAGCACCATTGTGCAGACTCCATTTACCCCACGAGACAAAGGCATGCAGCGCTTAAACTGGCTGACTGCCTTTTGTGTTTGATCCGGTATGAGCAGCGATAACGGCGAGTAGAAAGGTAATCTATAATAATCAAAAATCAGTTTGTGTGAATGTAATGTTTGAAATGTCCATTTGCAGCATGTGTTGCACAGATTTCTGCAGATTTCCTGCAGTTTTAAGCGTAAAAAAGGAGCTAATCAGCCACCGAAATCTGTGAGTTTTCTTCCCATTAAGTTTATGCAGGGTGCTGATCAAAACACGAGGGTTCAGGTCTGTACCAGCTCCCATGGGTGGCAGGAGGGAGGGTGCCCACAACCACATGCACATTTCCCAGAAAGCCCAGATATTTTTACAAGCCTCCTAATGAGAGCTGCATGAGAGCAGGACTCGTGTAACCGAGCAGCTTGTGAAAGTACAGAGGCACTACTCTGCTTTCAAATTTGATAAAGGTGCAAATGAATAGCGGGAGTCGGGGAGAGGCGTGTGAGTGCATGTGAATTTCAGTCAAAAAAAAAAAGTTTTTTTACGATAAAGGAGCGTTTGCAACAGAGACAGGAAGAGGGACGAGTCGAGAGAGAATTAAGGGGTTCAACCTTTAGTTTGGCCTTTGTGCTGGCATTCGCTGTTGTTTCAAGATGATAATGGATTGTATGCTTAAGTCCTCCAGTCCTCAACACACTATAATTCACTTTTGAGTGTGTAACTGTGTGTGTGTGTGTGTGTGGACTCTTCAGAGTAACCCCTCGACATTCATGGAGAAGCAGTGTGATAAGAGGAGGCCACAGCTGCATTGAACCCCAAAAGACAGAGATGCTTAAATATGTGCATACAACAGTTAAGATCAAGGCTCATTTGAATCTGCAGAGTGAATTCAAGCTGCAGCGTGTCCAAGTTCATGTCACTGCCTCCGCTTTGTTGGGCTTTCCATGTATTTTGACCTTTAGATCACCTTCCAGGGACGTGCGGTATGTTTTTATAATTGACAGAAGATGCCATATGGTTGGGAGGAAGAACCTCATGGGGTTGAGTTGGTTAAAAACAAGTACACAGAGGGATTTCTGAGAAGACACCATGACCTTACGCCATATGTTATTATGTGTCCACAGGTTCCTCTTATTACGATAATGTGAGGCCGCTGGCGTATCCTGACTCGGATGCGGTTCTCATCTGTTTCGACATCAGCCGCCCAGAGACTTTGGACAGTGTCATAAAGAAGGTCAGTGTTTGTTTTTTTTAAAATTTGATTTCCTCTCCTTCTCTTAACACTCCGGATCAGCGTTTAATATCTGCTGTGACACAAGAGAACGAAGCAAATAAAAAAAAAAAAAATCCAGCTTTTCTCTGATCAGCATCTTGTATCCACTCACATTTCTGTGCAGGCAGTTTGCATTTTCACGGCTCGACAATGGAGCAAATCAGCACAGAGGTTAGAGCCTCTCGTTCCTTTATCTCATCAAATCGGCCACAGATACTTGACCCTCGTCCCTCCGAGGAATGGAAAGGTCAGAATGAAGAATGAGAGGAGATTCTTTGCAGCCTGGTGGGTTCAAGAGGAATATCAGATACGCAAATTAGCCACACCAGCCGTATCAAAGGAGCTGTTGCAGAGCTTGTTTTCGAGAGCACAAGAAGTGCCTTTCTGCAGGCGTTCAAGATGAAAAAATCGGAATTTTATGCAGGACATTTGTTCAGATGCTGGCAGTTAACGCTCGTGAGATGTGCTATAGTTCAGATGTTGTTATGCTGGGGTTGAGTTTGGGTGTCGGCTGAAGTGTGGTACTGCTTCAGCAGGGTTGACGTGTTTTCACAATCTGAGTAAATACCTATTGTACAGTGGCACCCGACTTTATAGGTTAGTTTGCGTGCATGTGTGTCATGTAAAACAGGCCTGTGCCTTTCAGTGGTCTCTCATCTTGCAGCCATGTGTGTGTTTGTGTGTGTGTGTTTGCCTTTGAACTGCCATCCTTGTGGGCTGAAGACGGTTCCCACGGCCGGCCTGTTGACGTTTTTAGTGGTCTGAGGGGAGCTGCTGAACTGCTCCTGCAGACTTTGTAGATCTAACCCGAGACACCTTTTTCTTTTTTTAAACCCACAAACATCTCACAAGCATGGGTGCACTCTGTCAACAGGGGGGAGAGCAGAGCAGAGGTGGCGTCAAGCTTGTGGTTTTCCCATGAATCCCTTTGGCAGGGGGGCTTGCCGTGACCTCTGACCCTGAGCTGTCGCCTTGGTAATCTCTGAAACTCAGGGCCACATGGAAAACCTGTTGCACAATCACCGTCCCAAATTAGACTCTTGACCTCCAGGAACAAGAAGGTCACGAAGGTCTCTGGATGACAGCTGGGGGAGGAGACAGGGTTAAACAATCAAAGCTTTTGATTGGATGTTATTGGGAGAATAGGGAAGGTCAAAGGTTTTTTTTTCCAGTGTGAAGGATGAATGGACGTCCTGACATTCTGCACACGGCATGCGGAGTATTTCAGGCCCGTCGGCTGCTGTTGTGTATTTGTGTCGCAGAGAGGCGAGACCATGTTGGTTCAGCCGAGTTTCAGATGTGACATTTAATCTCTGGGTGATTTTCGAAGGAAGGCTGCTTAACCTTTTTCTGTGCAGAACCTGAAATAGATTTGTTGACGGGGGGCTGCGTCGGGAAAGGTACAACACACATCACATAACGCACTGCGGAGACCTGAAACAAGCTGCCACGAATAAAGTTGTCATATATTTTCATGGAGCTTAAGCTGGTGTAATAAAACTTGCATTTATCTGTGAAACACTGAACAGGGGATGAGATTATAAAAAAAATATGATGTGCATTTATGCTTTCACTTAGAGCCAAAATGATTAAAATGATTTATCGAACATTCTCTCGCTGCAGCATCTCAATCAGGAGGACTTGTTGTTTTTCTTTCTTATGTAAAAGTAAATTCAATATCTTTGGGTTTTAGACAGAAGAAGCAATTGGAAGGAACGGGGATTTAGTAAATTACGATGTGCATTTCTCAACACTGTCTGTCAGTTTATTGGCTATAAAATAACCTAATTCATCAAGAAAATAATTAAAAATGATTGCTTTTTGCGGTCCCATTGTTACGATACATAGGTACATTTAAGTTTTACAGAGCTGTAACCATTTCTTTGAACATGTTTGTGATGAATGGACTCATTGTTTTGTCTTTAAAATGACAGAACATAATTAAAATGCCCATCACAAATTACCAAACACAAGCCAAAACAATTTACTCCAGTATGAAATGCAGAAACTGAGCAATTTTTTCTTCATATTTGCCAAACAAACAGCAATTAACATATTAATCTATTTTTTTATTCTCTCTTGACTTAGAATGACTTTACTAAATGTTTCAGTACTAATGTTTTATACTCCAAAATATGGAGGAATCGACCTTTTCTTGACAATGTTTCATGCATTTTTAATTGAAAGTATTTTAATATTTTTATGTATCTGTTGGTTTTACATCTCTTTGTCAAAGGGACAAGAACTGGCTGTGAGGCATCGTTACCTTCAGCTATAAAGTTATTGGCAAAACTCAAAGATCCCTAGAAGAGCTTAATAATGAACAGGCTCTTAAATATCCTAACAAATTATCAATAATAATGTGTCCTCTATATCTACACTTAGGAACTCTTGAATGAACTCTTTAAATCTCACACTTGAGACTAAAATGGTTAAAAAAGTACTTGTATACTTAGGAGTACTTACAAGCTGAGGTATCCAGTGTATCCAGATGTTCGTCGCTGTATCTCAGCAGCTCAGTACAAGCAGCTCTGCTCTTATATTTGGCAGGATTAGTGATGTATTTCTGTGTCTCCACATCATTTCCTGTCTCAACAGTGGCAAGGTGAGACGCAGGAGTTCTGTCCCAACGCCAAAGTGGTGCTGGTGGGCTGTAAGCTGGACATGAGGACGGATGTCAACACACTGAGGGAACTTTCCAAGCAGCGCCTCATCCCTGTCACCCACGAGCAGGTAAGAACCAGCTTACAGTGGTTATGTGAGCAGAAAAGAGTGGGATAAATAATGAGAGACTTGAGATGGACTTTGGGAAGAAAGACAGATTTGAAAAACAAAAAACTGATGTTGCGAAGGAATGAGAAAGCACCCTGTGACTATGTTTGATTTTCCATCTTGGATCAGCAGTGGCATTGCCTCTCTCTGGTGAAGTTCCCCCAGGAAAAGGAGTGTGAAAGGAGGCTCGTGCAACACGGTCAAACACCCGCGGAATAAAAGCTGTGTGAAAGCCCGTGGGGACGTGTTGCTGGGGTTGGCATTTTGACCGAAATATTTTGCTGACAAGCGATGTGAGGTTGCTTATGGCAGGAGCTGCAGAAGAAGCACAGGCGCTTAGTGGAGTTTATGTCTGGGGACACATTTTTTCCCCCTGAAATGAAATATTCATGCAGATTTAGGGATTTTCAAAATGCAGGATGAATAGAAAAACGGACATTGATAAACGAGTGAGCCCTTTTTTTATCGCACGCCGCCATGACCTCTAAGCCAAGGGGACGGGGGGAGACGAGGGAGGGGGATGATAAACTGTTCTGTAAATCTGTGAATTTTAATCAGCTTTCAGCGTGTTCGTTTTGTGCTCTCCTGTGTTGGACATACTAAAAAAGTGGAGGGGGCTTTTTCACCGCCACACAAAAGCCCCCAGAACAAAAGGAGGCTTTTTTTTTTTTTGCCTACTGCTTTTTGAGAGCTCGCAGGAGACTAAAAACACGCAGCCTCCAAAAAAAAAAAAAGAAAAAACAGACAGTTCATGTAAATAAGATACATAAACAAAAGATGGAGAAGCAAACCACAGAGCTAATGTAAAATAGCTGGGAACCATTTGTGGCCAGGCCTACATTAAGCTATTGTTTTTGCTCCATCTTAGTCACCGTTTTTTCATCCGAGGCAACTACTGTTTTTCCCTCAAACATGCCCAGCAAATGTGTGTCACACAGCAGATGCCGGAGCCATGCACAATAAACATTTTTCCGTTGCTCTGGTTCGTGTTGTTGATCCCAAATTGAGTTCCAGCAGTTTTCCCGGCGAGAGTGACCACCGGGTGAACTCGAGACATTTCCGCACTAATCTGCCTGAGATCCGATCGAGCTTTTCCGCTTGTCACTGCAATCTCTACCTGGTCCCCTCCCCCAACCACCACCTCCCACCAGCACTGCCACCCCCCTGAATCCGAGTCTGCCATTCCACCTAATGAGGTCTTCATTGCTCCTTATATTTGGCTCAGTGCACAGCCGAGATAAAAATCAAACAGCAAAGCTCTCTGTGTGTCGGAGAGAGAGAGAGAGAGAGAGAGGGGTCGTGGGAAATGGAGTCCGTCTCATCTGTCGCAACCTTTTGCATACGTTGATTCCTGCATGAATGTGTGCTCAAAGTCTGATCATGAAACAGGAGAGGAGAGGGGGGGCAGACTGTGGCGCGCAGAGAGAGGCCGAGGGACTTAGAAATGAAATTTGTCCCTGATTTGATCTCAAGCAAACAATTTACAGTCTTAATTAACCAGGTATTTGTAACATCACTCAGGGGGTGAGCTCCGGTGGTGGAGGAGTTCGGTCTCCTCTTTCTTAAATAGCTGCATTATAAACCATGTCAACTTTGGCCTGGTGGAGTCTGTGCAGCTCTGCTTCCCCAGCCTCTTAACACAGACTCAGGAGTCGGAGCATCTGCATTATTCATGCCTCAGATCGAGTGGCTTCATTTGTCTCCAGACATGTTTAGACCATTGACATTCAGCCTACGACTTAGATGGGAATCTTTGCATTAGATCTAGTGCCTCTTTTCAGGGACGTTCAGTCTCCCATCCGCTGGGATGCAGTGCCTGCTGATGCCAAGTTAAAATGATAGATGGGATGCATGTTGTGTAAGTTGATTTTCTTCGTTAAGCGCTCGTGCAGGTCCTTGATTTGAAGTGAATTAATGTCTAACAGCTATAAAAGCCTGAGGAAACAGGAAAAATGTGCTGTAGTGTCACAGCAGTCCATTTATTTGAATAGAAAGAAAGTAAAACAACATACATAGAAGACTTAAAGAACAAAAAATGAAAAAAGGGAAGTGCCAAACATAAAATAATACATGTTTTCTCCCCTTTAACCTTTCATTTACCTTTTATTTGTCCTGTAAAGCATCATGTTGCAACCTTTGAAAAAATACAATATAACATAAGCTTTCATTTTGCTAACTGTCTCCCACCTTTTTCCCGTCTCAATCTTCCAGGGCAGCACGATAGCTCGACAGATCGGGGCGGTGGCCTACATCGAGTGCACCTCCAAGGTTTCGGAGAACAGCGTTCGAGACGTTTTCCATGTCACCACGGTGGCGTCGGTGCGGCGGCCGCACAAGCCGCAGCTAAAGCGTAGCAGCTCCCGCAGAGGCCTGAAGCGAGTCTCACAGCTCCCTTTGCCTCCTCTGCCGGGTCGGACTGAGCAAATGGACCAAGCCCCGGCCATGAGGAAGGACCGGGCCAAGAGCTGCGTGCTCATGTAGAGACCCTTCATTAGAAAATATATATATATGTATATACATCAACACAAAAATATATAACAGAGGAAGTCTATTTATTGCTTTTTTGCTGTTGTTTTTTCCTTGTATCTTCATTTTTTTTGCACTGCAGAGGAGTAAGGAAAAAAGCAAGAGATGCTTTGGATTTTTTGTTTTTCTTTTTTTTCTTGTTGCGTGTGTGCATATTTTCCCAGCTGTTTACACATTTGTGTTGTTTTGAAAATGATGACAAATTGGACTAACCCCTCTGGATGTGAGGAAACTGTGATAGAGGAAGTGCCGCCTAGTCCCGAGTATTAAAGAGGAATTAATTTCCTTGAGAAAGCGCTCTAATAAGAAGACGGCACGGCTGGTGAGGAGAGTGAAGAGCATGTCGACGCGGGACATCTGCGGATGAAGCTTGTTGTTTTTTTAAAGACAGTGTTGCTGAGCCAACGTGAGGACTAATTGTCAAGCTGCACCGTCTCAAGTTGTTTCCTGTTGCCATATTTGAGAGGAAATCCTGTATGTACAGTAATGCTGAAAAGGGATTATAGTGATTCAGTGAATGATGGCTCAAACCAAACATTAGGAGCTGGAAATGGTGTTTTTTTGTAAAGCTGGAGTATTGTGAAGGTGTGTGAGTATTACTACCACAAGTGCTTTTTTTTAGAAAAGAGTCCCGACGTATTGGATTTTATTTTTGCTCATTTAACACTATTTTTCTCATCGGCTACAGCTGTGTCAGTTCGAGTCACCGAGGTTCAATGCTGTTGTCACTATTTTAAAGATGTTTCTTTGTGGAAAATAAAGTGGTAAAATGTTAGGGCTATTTTGTTGTACTTTCACTAAAGTCTGAAATAAAAGCAACCGCTTGACTGCAGCCTTCAAGAGCAATATGTGTAAATAACAACTGTCCGTTTTCTTTGTGTTAATGTCGACTCCGTTGTCCTGCAAGTCAAACAGCACTGCAGCCTAAAAGAACGAGTCAGTCTTTCAAGGTAACGTGCACACCGTGAAAAAAAAAAACAAAAATCGAACTGCAATGCAGCACCACCGGAGGACTAATGTAGTGTTTTTAAATGACTGACTCCATACTGTTACACAAGCTTCAAGTCTATTCAGCACGACAGATGACATGACATGTGAGCTCTTTCATCTGCAGAGAGCAATTTGGCAGAGAAGTTGATCCTGGTATCCAGATCTTTCAAAGCTCCTTTTAGTTTCCCCCCCCTTGAGCTGCTTCTGTAACACAGTCAATTGGTCAGTCTCGACGCAGACAGTTTCTCTGAGGCGGCTCGACTGTCTGTCAGGAGCGTTTTTTGCAGTTGGCAAGCAACTGCATCCTGACAGCATTAAGGTGGAGGTGACGGTGGACAGGCCCATCTGTTGTGAGTCAAAAAAGCTTCGGCAGCAACTTAAAGTAACTGTCAGCGACGTCTAGCAACTTCTCTGTTGTTACTTCTTTTGTAGACGTTGAGGCATTGACAGGATGAGCTCAAGTGATCGATGATACGTCCCGGGAACTTAGATGGATGAAGAAGGAAACAAGATTAGACAGAAAACGAAAGGGAAAGTGACAGTGTGTGTGTGTGTGTGTGTGGGGGGGGAAGTATTAGAGGAAAATCTGCTGAATATTAAATATTCACCTTCTCAGGGCCTGAAAAGGTTTCCAACTTGTTCCTTTGCAGAGAACAAAAGCAGTAGATAAGGATTTAATTTAAAATGGCTATTGATAATTGCAAAAAAGTATATATAAACTGTATTTCTGCAGTCGCTCGTGCAGCACAATGTTCTTCCCCAACACTGATCCATATGGTCTGTAAGTTATAGACCAGCGGCTCCCAACCTGGTTTATCCGACCTGCTAACGAGTTGCAAAGTAATTCTGAGAGATCAGTCAAAAGCAATGGAGAAAAAAGTATTTTTCCTAAACAAAAAAAGCATCTGACCTTTCTCTTCTCTCTTTTTCTTAGTGGGTTAACTTCTTCACACAGATAAATCACTTAATTACTGCTTTTCCTGATCCTCTTTGCCTCCAAATTACAAACTGATATGCTTAGTTCACTGTTCACCAAAACACAGCCATGTTTGGTGTAGTCATGCACAACACTGTGATTATGTGGATAATGGAAAATATCATTAATAAAACAATGGGCAGCTTTGCTTTGGTGACATCTCATCGCCGATGGTTAAGAGAATTGTACAACCACAGACTAACAGATTCGCTTGTTAAGCCAAAAAATTAAGTAGCAGCGTTTCACAGTTTATACGATTTATGTCATCACACTAATAAGCCAGAAACAAGATGTAACTCAGTGGCAAGTCCGACATAAAATGTTGCATAATAAGCCAGTTCTGCTGTCATTTCCAATACAAAAGTATCTGCTGCTGAAGCATCAGACTGCAGCAGCTTCTTTCCTCAGGCTCAATTCATGTTTAGCACTCCTTGATAAAAAATAGTTTTAATTTTCACAATCCAGCCCGGCGGCAGGCATTAAAGAATAACTCTCCATACACAGCCGTCGTTCCCTCTGGTCGTCTCATTTCCCTATATAACTCATATACAGGCGTCAGTGTTAAATTGAAAGTGTTTCATAACCGGTAAAAGTTCTTTGTAGTGTGTTTAAAGCAGACAAAAGCAGTTGGGATGTTTTATTGGATGGATGCAGGAGTCACAGAGAAGGTGTGTGAAGGTGGTGCTCAGGGCAGGAAATGATCAGTGGAAATGAGGCCAGCACCCACAGCGGGGGGGGGGGGCATCAGACCTGTTGTGCCCCTACAGTTCAGACTGACACTTAAAAAGGATTAGTCCTGTGGTGCCAATGTGTGTGTGTGTGTGTTTATGTGTGTGTGTGTTTAGCAGAGAGGGCATCATCTCTGTTGCACTGGCTTGAATTTTCCCATCAGCCTGCATATCCATCAAATATCAATCAAATGCTGATGAAGACGCGCACATCTTGCTATGATGAAGACAAATCAGCTGCCGCCTTGTTTGTAAAATTAGACTGGCATGTGAGTTTATCTTGACGATCTACTCCCACTCACAGGCAGGTTTATTACTGCAGGATGTCTAGCCTCGATTTCAGCAATCTGATCAGCCATTTGCCCTTTACTGCCGAGACGCCGGGAGGATTAGAAGTACCTTTGTGGGTTCACGCTCTGATTCGGCATTCTTGAATTTCCCTTTGATTCCTTGCGAGTCCAAGTGGCTCTGACAAGCACAGAGAGCCCAGTCATCTTGCCCATAAAATGACCAGAGCTTACGTCAGTCGTGCAGGAAACACACAATTACGGACGTTCTTGGCTAATTACTGGAATTTGCAGATGGGGTTGTGTCCCTCAGAAATGGCAAAGAGAGAGAGAGAGAGAGAGAAAGCGACTGAGATGGATTCAGTGAGAGAGACAGAGAGAGAGAGACAGAGAGAGAGAGAGACAGGACTTGGCCTGCCTGCTGACAAAAGGCTACAGAGCACAGCCACAAATTGCATACAGTCATGAGAGGATTTGTAATGAGAAGCAGTATGTGACCAAGCTGAACTCACTCACAAACACACACTCGCACACACACACAGGAAGCCGGCAGAGATTGTTGGCATTCCACATTCATTGTGCAGAAACTGACCATCAGCGTGCAGCACGAGCTGTAAATGCTTTCGACAGCATATTAATCCGAGGACCTTTTCCCCTGTTACCTCTTTTAGGTTTTCAACTTTATTGTTTCCTGTTTCCCAGCAGATGAACTCAACAAAGACCAACCTGGGGCCCCCTCCCCGAGGTGGTGTAGCAGTGAAAACACAGACGGTGGAGATTAATCATCCTACGGTTTGGTGCTTTCTGCACCAAAATGCTGCTAATTAAAATGTGTAAACGTGCGCTTTTGTGTTACTCGTCAGCATGCGTGTGCATGTCTGTATCTGTGTACGTCTGTGTGTTGGAACTGTGGATGATGTCTTTTTATGCACAGGAAACATTTTCTATGTCTTTTAAGCATCAAAAGCAGAGCAGGCAGAGTTTGACTGATGGGGAGAGTTATTGATATTTTAGACGGCAGTGTTCTTTCCATCGTGTGTTCTCAGGTGGATGAACACGTACAAAATTTCCCTAAGGGATTAGAGGTTGTTTATGAGATGAGTGGCTGAGCGTTGCTAAGGGAGGTCTGATAAGATGAAAAAGATGGAGTGGTTTGGCAACGATATTCTGTGTTGGGTGCTCGAGTTTTTAAATTGGAGTCCGCAGATAGACATCTTGGAGGGCTTCCATGGAAAACAAACCGTCTTTATCTATGATTGCAAAGAACAAAGTTTGAGGGTTTATGAAGTGTTGCATCACTGCGGTCAGTTAAGATGGGATGAAGTTTTTTCCTATAAGGTGCTCGAAAAGGCAAGCTATTTTCACCTGACACCTCGTATTAATTTAACTGTGTTTAATGGAATTTGAATGAATGAATGATTTATTTCGGTCATGTCAGCACACTTAATCAGCATCACACATTGTCAATAGATGATCAC
>JAPZDY010000009.1:5032472-5058109 GCA_029783645.1 Ctenochaetus hawaiiensis
AAAAGCTGCCGCGAATTCAGGCATTTTAGGCCGCAACAATCATGAAAAACGCCCGCGAAATCCTGGAGGGACTGATTTAAGAAATGACCTGTGTGTATATATATATGTAGTGAAAGGCCTACATGTATCTAATCACATATATTCAAATCAAAGATGTAAAGGTTTTTAGGTTTGTATAGGAGTATAGCTAGCTAGCTGTTCAAAGCTCCAGATGGAGAAGGCAGATCTACATGAAATGTCACAGTGTGTCTGCACTGCTATGTGGCATCATTATCTCAGTTGCAACCAACTGTGCAGAAAGAAACGCAGTAACCTTATATAAAGTAAGATATATAATAATCATTACAGAAGGCATGATGAGTCAGGCTAAAAGAAGCCTGAGCCTTACACTGTGGGAGAGAAGCTTACTTTATTTTGCTGCCTGAAAGGAAAAAAAGGAAGGATTTCTGGGTTTAAGTGTTCACCGAGATGCCAAACTGCAAGAGTGTCTTGAGACAAAAGAGACTCACAGAGTTTTTGTTTCACACAAACACAAGAAACTATAGACAATAATAAAGGAATGGCCACACTAAAGTGAGGGAGTCTGGAGAGAAGGCCTGGTCTGAGTGAGCAGGGTGAAACAAGATAATGACCCAGGAGGCAGTGAGTTAACGACACACAAAACCCTCCAAATAGGTAAAGTTACACTCACCCAGAGAGGATGAGGTCACATTTTCACATCTGATGTTAAACATAAGGAAAGAAACGAGGTTAAAGGCCTGCAGCTCGTGAGTTAGCATTTATTAAAAAGCTGGGGTTAGCATAGTAACACAACAAATAAGGTGTGTTTTTATTTTCATCAGATAAAAGTGCAGACACAGATAACACTCAGTGAGGAGTGAGCATGGAGTGCACAGAGACACTGAATATTATACGGAGCTGTGGAGAAGACTGTGAAACGCCTAATCAGTTTGATTCATATTCACCTTCATATTCGAACATTTTTTAAAAAAGAGGGGCAGAGAAGGCTCATAAAAATGGCCCCATCCACTTCACTAAACGAGCTACTTGATGGAAAATTTCTGCTTCATCCAAATCCTAAAAAAAAAAAAAAGCCTCACCTTTCTCTTTCACAGTCTTCTTTTGAAAGTTTTAATGGCCCATGAATCAATCCCTCCTGCATTTTTTTGTGAAAAAAATTGAACAGTGCAGAAGGATAAAATAAGTGGAGAAATAAGCCTGATACTTTTGCACCGCATGAGACAGCACTGTGGAGAAATTACCTTTATTAAGTCTACAACGACCCTATTGATTTTCTGTTGTGTGTCTGCCATAATAATGAAGACCGCTGATGCCAGTGCGGCCACAGTGTAATCAGTGTACGCTCTGACAGCCTTTCTCTAAGTGATGAAGAGAAGAAAGGCCAAGCTGTGGCATGTAGCCGCCTGGCAGGTCCACAATATTACAACTGATGTGACCGCTGAGTGAAACAAATGAGTTTTTAATGTGGAAATACAGATCAAGTTGTTTTAGAACCTTTAAGTGCTCATTTAAACAAATAACTAGCGTCTGGGTTCAGTGTTGTTGATGGTGAAAGGCCTGGTTTATACTTTTCTTGCATGTTTATGAGCTATAAGACGAAACTTTTCTTGATGAACACTTGTTTAACTTCGTCTTTCGATGCAAACAACCCTTTAATGGCATCAGAATACATGAATAGCACAGGTTCAAGACATCATTTCTATCAGTTCTAATAACATTTTACTCATTAAAATACTTGCTTGGCATTTGCTAATGCGACTAATATCACATGTGCAGCAGGTCAAAGGTCAACCTGGAGGTCTGTCTGCACACTGAGATGGATGTTAACACCTCAGTTTGGATCATAATTAAACTTTTCACCTTGTTTTCTTCTCCAAAGAAGTTTGTCTAAATGGAGAATTTGCTCAGAGCACGTTTGCTCGTCTGATTACTCATATTTTCGACCTTTACAGCAACGACACCACGTTCCCGGTTATCAGCATTAATTAGTGCGTTCGGTGTAACAACGAATGTGAATGAGGGTGAAAATAATAAAAATAAAACACAATTCGAATTAAATGAGAGTCTAGTGACTGCTTTAACTTAAAAAAAATCCACCAAAAAGTGATGAAAAGAGTAGCCATCTTTTCTCAAACATGCACCCACACATCGCCAGAAACACAAAACCCTACCTACATACACACACACACACACACACACACACACACACACACAGGCGAGCGTAAGGCAGACACAGATACATGGTCACACAATCCTAAATTGTGGACTGATTTGATTCTTTACACATTCATATCTGGGGCCATTTCTATGTAAATTTGCGGCTCTTCTGCATCCCTTGATATTGTCAGTCACCGCTCCGGCAACACTAGCCACAGGACAAATTTTAAAGCAGCCGCAGAGTCTTTGATCCCGCTGAATACAAATGATGACACGGCTCAACAAAGAGGCCTTTCACATGGACTCCTCTGTCACGCCGGGCCGTTACCTTGAAGGCACGTGGTGGTCAGATTAGCCACACTTGGACCTGCTAAACCACCGGGAGATGCTGGAACATGCAGAGATAAACAGAGTGCATAAAAAAAAACAAAAACGCAGCAGCTCTGTTTGAGAAACTCGCCTGCGGTGACAAAGCGATCAGAAGCTAAATCGATTAGCTGGCTGACACAAAATTTGGCCTGACTTTTGTGTGACTCATTTATCCAGTGGAAATGTCAGCCATTTGCTTGATGCAATATGTGGATTTGCTGCTTTCTTCAATTAAAAAAAAAAACACTTCAGATTAAAAAATGTTTGGTTTTGATCTGCTGATCAAATGAAACAAGCAATTTGAGGACGAGACTTTTCTTGAAAATCACTAAGGTTGTTATTTTTTACACGATTTTATGACATGAAAAGGAATTATAAACAGTTTTATTGAGAACTGACAAAAGGATAATTTTGTGATGGGAAAAATGAAAGTTATAATCACTTGTCTACAGCTTGTTTTTTAATTTTCTGTGACAGATTGTAGAGATTTAACACTAACAATAAAGACAAAAACAGTGGCCTGTTTTTTAAAAAGGGAAAGTTCACATACTGACAGTAATAGACAGAACTCTCTCTCCTTTTGTCTCAAAGTTCCTCCAGGATAAAAGCTGAGGAAAGAGACGACCAGACGCATGCAGGGCTGTTGGACACAGTGCATGAAGGTTCAGAGAGAGGGGGGATATATATTCACAGAGATGTTGGCTCCGTGTAACTTATTGCTCCACTAAAGCCTTTTTATGTCGTGAGGAATCTTCATGTCTTCTGCCTTGATGTGCAGAGTGCCGGCTCTCTGGGAGATGATGGACAGCCGGTCTGTGAACCACAGGCAGTCCTTTCTGTTCTGTCTCACTTTCTCGGTTTCAGCGTTCAACTCTTCTGGCTCTCTGGTCTCTGCAAGAGCGAAGCAACGTTGCCTTTCATTGTTACCTTTCTCCTTGGATCCAGCCGAACATGCAGGGACTGTCTGAGGTCGAGCATCCAGAAATACAGATTTGTACTTATTTTACTTATGTATATAGGTTCACTGTGGTACTTTCTGCACTATTTTTTTTTTACATTTTGCCAAAATAGTGGCTACATATCAGGGGATGTTGCTAGCTCGTTGCATGGCCCTTTTTTGGTTTGTGCAGAATAGTTGAATGATTATATAATCTCTGCTTCTAAATTGACTGCAATTACTTATTTTTTGCAACAGACTGTTAGTAGAAAATGTAGAAATAAACATATTTTAGATTGAAATATCTAACTGTTTGCAAATATTTGTCTATCCACAAGTGGAGCAGCACTATCAGCCTTTCGTAGCTGTTTTTCTGTCTAACTGATGGATGTAGCTCCGACGTGAACTCTTCTTTTAGCTGTGTTTTTGTTGTCCACTGCAGCCGAACGCTCAAGTTTCTTCATCAGCCAATCTCTGACCTTTTTTTTTGTCTGCTCTTTGGTGCTGTAAAGGAAGCATGGAGCCACTTTTTAGAGGCTTTTTCAGAGATGAAAACAGTCTGATTCATCGAAAGAACTATGCTATGAAATCAGCTAGAGTTTACCAAAGCGGTAAAGTTGCAGACTGGAGGAACAAAACAATTAGCTCCATTTAACTTAAGTATTGTTTCATCACTAAGAGCCATCCCTTTTACATAAAGGAAGTCATGTTATCCTGTAATTTTTAAAATCTTCGATCAGCGCAGCTTTAAACTTGCATCAGGTCATTCTGCAGAGAAGAACCAATAATCTCTGTCTATGTCAACTGATCATAAAACCATCAAAGATAAAAATCGGATACAAGTCTGTTAATTCATTAAATAAATTTGGACATTTTAATGCTAAATACTTAAAATGAAACCTTTGATCATAAGCATCATAGCTCATCAGTGTTACTCGTATGAATACTTGCTTTTATGACATCAACAATTAAGACTGCTGTCAGTAATTTGTCTTTACATTTTATAATACTAATAACTTAATTGGTAATAGAAAAGATACAGGGCAAGTTTCTGTGATCAATAATAAAAACAATTGTTGGATCGAGTTGTGTCATATTCCTGTAGATGCTCAAGCAGCCTGCTCCGTTATGCAATGCAATAAGATGTGAGGCTCTCTTCACCCCACGAGAGATCTCCTCATGAAGGTAATCCACTGTCGAATCATTATGCGATAACTTCGTACCTGTAAACGGCTTTAATAGCTTCAAACAACAGCAGTCTCCCTCATTTCTCCACCTCCCACTCGCTCGCTCTGCTCTCCTCTCCACTTCATGGCCCGGCCCACCCCTCACTCTCAGACAGAGAAACTCATTATAGCTAAGGATTAGATCGATCAGCATGAGGGAGGGGGGGTGGTGCCCAGTGGAGAGGCAGCATGCCTGGGCCAAGCAATTTATGCCAACAATGGAGCTCATCTGTGCATATCCTGACTGCTTCATAGAGGAAAAACACTCAACAGTAAACCACTGGGTAAAAACACACACACACACACACACACATTTCCACAGAGAGACACAAACATAGCTGCACATTGATTTAAACTCAGCTCATTTCAAGCAAATGTGCTAAAAAAAATATACTTGATAGCAAGAATGTGATTACAAAATTTTGAAAAAGTCAACCAGATTAAATCTTAAAAAAGCTTTTTTTTCCTGCTAATTTTAAAGCTAACGCAGACACACTCATGCTGACAAATCTGCTGCACGAAGAGAAAAGGCTCTCTGATGCTGACGGAACATTTCCCCTCTCACAACAATTTATTTTCAAGGCCGAAATTTTCTCCACTGAGTGGGTTTGCCTCTACAGGAAAAGCTGAGCCTCCTGCCATTGCCCTGGAAACCGGCGAGAGTAAATACGAGTGGGATTGGGTCGGTGCTCTGCTGTGTGTCTTCACAGTGGTCTCATCTCGCTCCAACTGCACCCTTGGCCTATCTTTATTTCCCAGAGGGGGTAATATTGGCTTCAGTACCTGGTTCCCCTGACTCAGGAGTCCTCAGCTACTCAAAGTGTGCGTGCATGGGAGTGTGTGCACACACATGCATGTTCACGTGTGTGTGTGCCTAATGTTGCGAGGTTTAATAACGGATTAAGCATCAAAGCAGTAGGCATTGGAGCAGTTGGGCTTTCCATAAATTAACTTCACCTTTTGTCTCTATTTCTTCTTTATTTAAACCTCCTTATTATTATTATTGGAGTAGAAATCCGTGCATATGAGAATGTGTCTAATCCTGTCCCTGGTTAGGGGTGATAATGTAACCTTTTGTTGTTTTTAGTGAGGAATTATCATCAGGCAGGTAAAAGGAGTGGGCACCTTGTGAAGATCTCGCCTCTGCTATTTCATTTAACTTCATTTTGTGGTTTGTGCGAGTGCACAAAGCCTCAAAATGGTCCGACAGATTGTGTCTTGGGGGCAGAAAATGGGAATACAAATGAGTTATCAACACACTTTTTTAAGGATTTTTTTTTTTTTTGCATTTCTTCTTCATTCTGCAGCAGACAGTGACAGAAAAAAGCGGCAGGAATGACATCCAACAAATGGCAGCAGGCTTGGATTGAACCTCGGCCACTGCAAAAAGGACTCTTAATTCATGGCTTTCATTCTTACCAGGTGAGCCAAAAGGATTCCCTGAGCTGTAATCAAATTTGTTTTTGGATACAAAATAAAGGTTGTAATTCTGTGAGACACCTTTTCTCGACAAATGTCAGCTCCCTTATCAATTTGTCATCTGTACATAAAAATGTTTGCTTTCTCACATCAGCGCAAACCGTGGAGACCCTAATTACATCTGTTAAGGATGCTAATGAAATACCTGAAAGGTGGCCAACAAATAAGACGACCAATTGCAAGATCCCTGCTTCCCCCCCCAAAGGCACAGACTGGGAACAGTGTGCCCATAATCCCTTTCACCACACGGATGCTGTCCTTGGCCTGAAAAAGAGCAGCATCCCGCAGGCAAAGACATGTTCTCATCTGCACAGAGGAGATAACTGCACCACACCCAGCCTCAAGTCCTCCACGCCTCCCCCTCCCCCCTCCGTCTCCACCACCACCACCACCACCAACCTGCCTCTGCACACACCATCCATTCTCCTGGCTCTCTGAAATTTTTGTCTCTTAGGCTGTCCATCACAGCAAACACACACACTGAAACACAATGCAACGGCAAACTCACTAGAAAGACAAGGAGGGAGAAGAAAGACAGGAGTTAAAATGAGTTTGGACAGCAAAGTGAGAGTAAAGCCCCCCCCCCTCCTGCTCTGGCGTGGGCACTCTGTGTGCATTTCTGCAGATTCAGTCCCTCTGAAGTGTGCAGCCTTTGATTTTGACAAAGATTATGGAATTTGATCCCCATTTTAAAGAGGCTGGCACACAGGGGTTGTTTTCATGGCCGTAAAAAAAATCATTTTGACTAAAAAAAATCAATGGCATATTCCAGATGGGGGGGGTCCTCTCAGCTGGGTGTGAACTGCATCTCTGGGCATGTCAGTGAGTCTGCAAAGTGTTTATCTGGCAACACACTGGTGAAGGAGATTATTACATTGACTCCACGCTCTCAGTTCAGAGGGGCTCGCCAATCACAAGCATCTTGCAGCGACAACAGGTGGATAGAGAGCCGCCGTACGGCGCGATGACACACCAGGAGCAATCTCAGCCAAGAGCTCTTACCGCTGCAGATAACATGGACAGGGACACCGCGGCCTCTGTGCTGCCTTTATGTGAAATAAGACATGTGCTGAAACCACTTAAATGCACAATATCATAGCTGCTCGAGTCTCAGTGTTCAGATATATTGAAGTTCAGCTCAGCCGAATCACATCATGATGAGATTTTGACATTTCAGTTGCTGGCATTTTAAACACACAGTGTGTAATTTCTGCCTGTAAATGTCCCCCTGTTAACAGAATAAAAACAAAGACATAGTTTGATGTCGTTGTGAAGCAGCGTCGGGTTGTTGGGTTTGTTTATCATTATTTAAAAAGCCACAATGGCATATGAAAATCTACCTGACTGACTCAAGTAGAGACATTTAAGGTAAAAAGGAATGTATTCAAGTTTTATCCACATTACATTTATTCATGTTTGCAGACTTTTTTCCTCACTTTCAAACCGGTGTTACTCTGAAAGTCAGCGACAGGCATAGGATGAAAAGCATTGGTACTCGGTATAAAATTAAGATTTTCTTCAAGTTTGAATCATTTTTAAAACATTAAGGATGATGAATGTACTCAACTCAACAATATATACATATAGAAGATATTAGTAGAGATTTTAATATGAAAATGTTACATATTGTAAGTTTAAGTCTTCTAGAAACTCTTTGTTTTGTAAAACTGTAAAAACTCATCATAACTTTGTGCATCAGTGGTCAAATTCAATTCAACTCCATTTCACTGTATTAGTCAGAACTGTACAGTAATAAAATATATTATTCAGTTCTCAGAGATTTTGCTGAGAGAGCAATCTCTTTATATCTCTTGTTGTATTGGGGCATCGTGAGCAACTTAGAAATCAATGAAGAGGACTGATTTATGGCATTATTGGATTTAAAACAATAATTCATTAATGTGATGAATTGCATTGACATTGCAGCCGGATGATTCAGCGAACTGACCACAAACAGACCTCGACTCCTGGTTATTTACTGAGACTGTTTCTCAGTTACATCTCCATGAAAGAGGACATATAGCATATTGAAACTAAGAAGCAAGAACATATGTTGTAAAAGAAGATCTTCCTGTGGAAAATCACTGAGTGGCAGCGACAATTTTAAAGGTTCATACCTCAAAAAACCTGCACATACAGGTAAAACCAAACCTACCTGCGTTGCTACATTAAGCTAAATGAGCCATTAAAGAGTAACAGGACCAGACCTTTTTGTTTTTTCTTGGAGGAATGAATAAAAGCCATCAGAGGAACAGACTTCTGCACTATTTATCTTCAAAGATGGTGACTGATAAATGTGTGAGTTCTTGTCATTATGTCGACCTTGGCAGCAATGAGAGCGAATCATAAAGAATGATGGTTTGCTGAAAAACAAACACCTGGTGGTTGAGATTGCGATTATGTTCACCTTTATTACCGAAGCCACACTGCAGTGTGTTAAATCTCGGACCTAAATCAGAACATATTGTTTTGCAAATGGGAGCTAAATGAAAGTGCCATTCGTGTGTCAGCATGAGCTATTTGCTGTTAAGCTGCATAGTCAATCTCACACGGACACTTTGGACAAGAAGCATTACATATAATTGATTATATACAGAAGTCAACAACGTTTCAGAGTGCAGAGCAAGTTTTTTCCCCCGAAAGAGCCAATTCAGCTGCTGGTGTTCAAAGGGAAGAGAGCATGATCCTATTTCTTTCAAAACTCTCCCTCAATCTTTCTGAATTCACCTTTTTCCTCTCCTGTCTGTCTGTCTGTCTGTTCTTTGTGTCTCACTCTCTGTCTCTCCCCTCCATTGCCAGTCAAACAGCTGCTTCTCCCTTGGCCAGCCTCCAAAGAGATGACTGAGGAGAGTGAATGGTTTTTTAATTTCACTTGTTAACGCCGCTTTCTCCTCTGTTTCGCTCCTTAAAACCTGCAGTTCCAACGCTGCAAGAAAGGGAGGATAGTTTGAGCATAAAACAAGAGCCGGATACAAACATCAAACTTTCAAATTAAGAGGACATTGATTGGGAATGAGCTGAAGTGTTTAAGGGGTTTCGTTCCCCCTCTCCTCTTTTGTTGGTTAATTAATCATGAAGGGTTTTGCTCGAGTATCTCAGAGGAGACGAGGAGGAATGAAGCGGTGATATTGTTCTGTTGCTCCCAGAGCAGAAACCTCAGACGCTGCTGGCTGTCTCTTAACTCCAAAAACCTACAGGTGCATTTCAGATGCCTCAGGCAGGATTGGCTGCTGATCCGGCCACAGCAACATGTTCAGGGAGAGCCCATTGATAACACAAAACCCTCCTCGTGATTTGACCCTTTCCACCTCTCACTGACATATTCAAATGAGCCATTACAACAGCATCAAGTTGGTAAATAAGGGACAGAAGCCGAAAGCAGTAGGAAATGCCAATGAATGAAGGTTTGTGAAGTAAGAAAACAAACAGTAAAATTGCAGAACTTAACATCTGCAAACTTGTTAATGTAACTTTTGGAAAAACTGCATGGACTTACTGTAGATTCATTCACCTACTTACACAAACCCTAAACCCAACTATCACCTAATAACCTCTGACCCAAACATCAGCCGTTTATGTTACATGGCCTCTGTTCCCAGTTCCATCAGCTGTCTACACATAACTGGTCTTAAGTGGCCAAAATAGTTACACACACACCCTCAAAGACACACACACACACACACACACTCAAACACACTCGTCTGAGAAACATTTGAATGATCTGTGTTTCATGGCCACTGTGTTACTCTGGAGTGCAGCTGAGATATTCAGGCTCCTTTGAAAGCTTCTTGACGAACAACAAAGAGCTTAAGCATTAAGTTACAATGCAGCGGAAGATAAATAAAACATGAAAAAGTGTTTAGACTACAAGTTGCGGCATGCAAATGAGGCAAATGGCAGAGATATTAAACGCAGCTACTGCTCTATAGAGGGGAACAGAGAGAAAAAATGTAATGTTTAAAGAGGAAGCCGAAGTTCCTCGAGGATAGTTTCCGTACACAAGAGGCACATTAAAAGCTAAAGGCGACGGGTCTGTGAAACTTTTTAACAACTGCCGGGGTACATAACCCCTGGATGCTTTAAACTGAGCGCCTGCGGCATGCAGTCGGATGAGCTGTGACATTCATCCTAAGTGAGATGGATTACAGAGAGCCAGCTTGATTTGAATAACAAGCAATTTAGTGGCTTCGGGTGTGATGCTGCAGAGGTGCCGGTCTCTGGCAGGAAGAGGCCACAGGCTCCCATCACACCAGGTGCTGGGTTGAAAACATCCACTTGTGTCCGTGTTGTTCTACCTGTTCAAGCATACTCCAACTGGGGAGTAAAGAGGGTGAAGAATGGACGACAGCTGCTAAATACGTGTTGTGTGTTATCAGGCAGAATCACACATGATTTGCATAAAAACACTTCAACTGCGGACGAAATTGAAATGTTGTAGCACAGAAATTCAGTAATTGAACACAACACAGACCTGGTGGTTGTGTTTGACTGAAAAAAAAAGAGCCAAGTGAATAAAATAAGAGAGGATGAGTCCCATGCAATAAGCGAGGTGTGCCCTCTTGTGGTGAAACATAAGCATTACAGTTTCCACATCAACAACTGGATTTCCCAGTTCATACGCTCAAAAAAATGATTCCTGGCCCCAATAAAAATGAAGCATTATTTTCATGTAAACTGTGACTGAAATGTATGAAACTAACAGTTTATTTGCACAGAATAATTAAACAGTCTGATCTGAGTATGGATGTATATGGGACCCTTACATTAAACTTGCCTAATAAAATTACATGGAAAAACTTTATGTAATTAAAATACTTAAAGTCAACTTTTTTGGTACAATAATTTTTTTGAGTGTAGAAATGTACAAGTCACAACATTTATCAGAAATTAGCTACAAATAACTGGATACTTTACCTTTTGTTCTCTGTTTGTGATAGCAGCAGGTAAATATTTCAGATGAGAATTTGAATAATAATCAAGAAATAAGTGTAAAAAGCAGGAGTTTGAGAACATAAACTTTATTTATTTCATATAAAAATGACACAAAAACTTTCAAAAAAGTTGACCAGGTGCTTCAGGTAATCTTCACGGGGACGAGAGCCAGCCTGCATCACAAACACGACCTCACCGGGGGGGGGGACAAACTGAGGTCGTCACACCTTCACATCATCACCTCAAAGTTCACATCTACTGCAATATAAAGACAAACTGGTACAGTGACTCACCAGCAGAGGCCGGGGTAAGCCCAGGACAAGCCGCCGTGCCCTTTACACCCCTCCTTCTCTGACTTCCTCTCTTCCTACATCCCAGACTCCTCCTCACACTCCCTCTTTTTTCTCCTTTTTTCTTCCTTCGTCTAGTTTTTCTTTTTTTTTTTTTTCCTGTCTTCTTTCTGACCCTTCGTGTCCCTGAGCCCTCCTTCTCTGATTGGTTCCAGACGTGCCACTGAGCTCTTCTTGCCGACTCAACATTCCACAGCTGGAGACTGCACACACACATCCACACACACACACACACACACACAGAGGAACACACACACACACTCTTCAGCTCCCTCTCCTCCTCCCTTCCCCCTCTATCTTAGTCCAACTTATGGAGCTGCTGTTTTTTTTCACAGCAGCTCAGTAAAACACCAAAAAGCCTCAGACTCAAACGGCTCCAAAGCATTCCAGCCACCAAACAGACAGAAATGCACTCGGAGGCGAGAGCCGAGGGGAATCGAAAACTGTCTGAGGAGGCAAATGAACTCTGAAAAATGTGGTCACTACGCAAATGTGAAATGTCAAAATGAATGACGTAGAAAAAGAAAAAGAAGCAGAAGAATTTTTTCTCTTGTAGTGAAATCACTTTTAAAACATTCTTTGGCTCTCATATATACAACGATGTCATTCACATGAGGGATGTTTTCCTTTTTTGTGGGGCTGTGAGAGGTCCAAGTGTTGCTTATCCCATAAAAATAGGAAAGTTTCCAGATGTTTTTACAGATCATTTTAAAGTGGTAACACATAATGAAACCTCTGACAACGTAAAGACCGATAGAGAAAACTAACCTAAGTGATAAAACATACGGCAAAAGTGAATTGCAGCCCATAAACATGACGAATCAGTGAAATATCAAAAAATTGCAAACCCTTTTCATGGTTCATACAAAGAGAATAACTGTCCTTAAAAAAAAAAAAATGCTGAATCAGCTCCAGTTGGTGGCAATGAAGAGCCAAAACAAACAAACAAGTTTGGAATCACAGAGCAGCGACTTAAATGTAATGACTAAAGGCAAGTGGAGGACTAATATTGAACGAGCTCAGGATAAAAAAAGCAGAAAGTGCCAAAATAATGTAGATGGAGCCAAAGAAACTGAAAGTCTGATCATTTCATGTTCAACTTCCAGTCCTGCAGTACCAAAAAAAAAAAAAAAAAGACAAATTAGTCTCGTTAAAGACCAGCTTCAATACTAAGTTCACTACCGAACTTAATGTGCACAAATCTAGTGAACTGCCCACAGATGATCCGAGGTCCCTGTCACCTTCCACACATTCACATTTGGACTTCCTCCTCCTCTGCTCGTCTGACAGCTGGTGCTGACGTGTCGGATCGGAGGAGAAGGAGAGAGAGGCAGGCTCACAAAAAAACCACACATGCATCATCAGTAACAGTTCTCTTCAGCTGCACGGATAATGACAAACCAATGGAAAGGACATGAACGTGTTGAAAAAAACTATGAAAAACACACCTCAAGTTCAGGTAAATACTGTCATGGCAAAAAAAAGAGAGAGAGAGTTGAAACGAAAAAATGAATTTGGTCCCGAAGAAGACTATAAGTGTGTATTTAGAGGACAGAGATGAATGGTTTCACATGAGAGTTGATCAGTGGCTGTGATTGTACCTTTTTTTTTGCTTTTGTGAGTCTTTAATTAAAAAAAAAAAAAAGGAACAAGTAAGGAAATAAACACCGAGCAAAAATTTACTTTGGCACCGAGGAAGACAGCGAGGAGTAATTTCATAAAAACCAATTTTAAGTTGAACTTTTCCAGCTGAAATTAAACTAAATTCCCTGCAGATCCATTTACGTCCTTCGTGAAAGCTTTCAGGGGGGAAAAAAGCTGCTGTACATATGGAAGGATCTGATTTGTCTGGAGAGAAATTGCTAGAACTGTTAAGTCTTGGCGAAAGAGGATTGAGAAGGCGGGTGTTCAATTTAAAAAAACGAAACATCTGCTGCGCTCTACACAGCTCTTCAGCACTTAAAAATCTTTTTTCTCTTTTTTTTTGGTTTCAAAGGAGACAAAAAAAAAAAAAACAGAAATGCCACATTGTTTATCTCAGACAGCACATTGAAATCAGCCTCTCCTGTGTCAGTCTGTGTCCAGTCCGGAGATGTTTTTTTTTTTTTTTTGCTACTCTGGCTGCTCGTTCAGCTCCATGTCAGACACCAGGATGTTCTTTTCAGTCTGCTCCGCCAGGCTGGAGTTGGTGCGGCTGTAGCGAGCTCCTTCGTAAGACCCGCCGGCACCGACCGTTCGCCGACGGTACAGGTAGATCACGCCGACGATCAGCACCACCAGCACCAGGCCCGTCACCATGACGACAATCAGAGTGGGCAGGTGGTCGCCATCCGCTGGGGGGGAGAGAGAAGATGGGAGTCGGTGTGAGTGTAAATAACTCACTCTCTGGTGTACAAATCACATGTTGCAGGATAAGATGGCAGCAGATAATCACACTCACTTGTCTCCGGCTGGGTTTCAATACCTGCAAGTGGAAAAGAGAACAAATGGTATAAATTGACTATTTTCTGGTATTTAATGATCATTTTAATTATATTGATCTCATCCACTATTGATAAATTTCTCGAGCTGTTTCACTTTCACTTCTTTAAACTCATAAATACTCAAAAAATGTGGCTGCTTGATTGTTTTTATTTAACTATTAGTGACTATTTTTCGTCGCTACACTCACATCAAGAGTTTTCAGTGGCTTTGCATTTGCTTCTGTGGGGTTCAGCCTTTTAAATATACTGACATCTGTATCCATGAAGCTGCACGAACTGCAGCTGTTGTAGCTGTGCTTTGTCATGTACAGTAGTGCAACAAAGCGCAGCAATGCATTTCTATGATCTTGTTTATGTAAAACATTTACACAGGAAACTTATAAAATCACTACTGGTAAACATCCATCAAAAAAAAGAACAGAACAAATTGTTGATGCCTTATAAGATCTGAGAAAACCTTCTGAAGCGTGTTTTCAAAGAACGCTGACAGGCAGCAACGACACAGCTGAGATGTATTAAGCAGTGGCTGATGCAATTAGAGAAAAGAATCCTTTAAAAAAAAAGGATTAAATCCACTGGTTGTGCCTTCAACTACGCCCACCCACGTCTTGAACTACACCCATGCTCATCTGACATGTAGCTGAAGTGGCCTTGTGTTTTCTTACTGCGAGGCTGCTTGCAGATGACTCCGTGTGTGCGGTTTCTGCAGGAACCTGGTTTCCACAGGCCAGTGTTGCTCTGGATCCAGAAGCAGGAGTTTGGAGAAAGAACAGAGAAGGCGACGTCATGCACCTCCCAGTTGGTGTACAACATCTCCGTGTCCTCGCTCCACACGAGACCTCTACCTGCAGCAGGAACATGTGAACACACACACTCAGAAAAAGCTCAAAAGGAACAGCCTGTTTAGAGAATCAGTCAAAATTAGTTCTGCCTGTCTTTGTGCAGTCATAGAAGTTTCCAGTATTGGGTTCAGTTCTTCCTCCCATAAGCTTACGAAGCATATTTCAGGGCTTTAAACTCAAATAATCTATTTGCACTGACAGATAATAATGTAGTTTAACTTAATTAACTTTCCTGAGATAACACACCTTCTTATTTCACACTTATTTTTACACAAGAGAAGGTGTTTATTATCAGGTTTCGGCTATTTAATTAATTGTTTCATCATTATTTTTCTAAAAGAATCATAATCAATTTAAGTTAAAAGTAAAACTTATTAAATTAGCAAACTCGTCTGAAGCGGAGGGAGATAATTTGCATAAAATCAGTCTAATAAAAAGCTGCATGTGAAAAAAAACTTTGAGGTTGTTCAGTCTGTTGCTGCGGAAAGAGAGATGGAAAGGACAAGCTGAGGCGACGTTGCTCAACCTTTCACGCTGATGCCGAGCCAAGCTCCATGCGCCTGCTCTGCATAGCTCTGTATGTGCTCCCATACAAATCCGTTCTCCGTCTCATCCAGGATGGAGAGAAGTTCTGCTCCCACTGAAGAGGAGAAAAAAAGAAAGAAATACACAGAGATGGAAAAGAAAAATGGGATTGATTATGTGGTGAGATTTAACATCGGTGAAGCAGCCTCGGTAAATCACAATTCTAAATTTAGACATATTGATGCATTTTGTCGATTATGTTTGCAGTGGAGAAGGTCAGGAGAGATTCACTTAATTGGCTTCCTGTTCGGTATCATGAGCCGTGCAGTACGGGCAGCACAGACGTGAGGCCGCCTTTGAAACTCTTCCCTACCTTTTTTACATGACACGCGTGCGTCCTGCTGCAGTTTAAGACTCTGCAGGTTGAAGGCGTAACAGTGGTTTCTGAAAGGCACCCAGGACCACCCTCCCAAAGAGTGGGGGCACTGGCCGGGGTAGATCCACTGGTGAACCACAGGCTCATCTGGTGAAGGAGGAAAGCAACAGAGATGAACATATTTAATTTTCAGGAAAAGAACGATGATTAATCGTCTGCAAATTACAAGCAGGTTGTAATTCTGATGGTTTGTTTGTGCATTTCTGCAACTTGTTAATGAATGTTGAGGCCTCCGCTGTTACACACTGCACACACACACCATTGATCTGACAGATAGCGGCCTCCAGTTTGGCATCACAGGGAGTCATAGTCCACTGCCCAGTTGTGGTCATGTGACCGCATCCAGCCATCTGATTGGGCTCCCCATCTTTCCAGTTTGAGTATGAAACCTCCTCTTCACCCAGCCAGGTGAAGCTCCGCCCCTGTGAATATTAAATAAATAGCTTTAAATTAACTGCAGTTTCCCCTCAGACTACTTATGTGACTATTTAAATTATAATAAGATGCACTGAGAGTTGATTGGCTCACTCCATAGTTGTAGAGACTGATCCAGGCAGGCCGGCGCAGGCTGTTGATGAGCAGCGTCAGGTAGGCCTGCTGGTAGGGATCCCTCACTGCCGCCAGGGTCCCATTCAAAGATTCACAGAGATGCAGAGCGCCAGTCCAGTCCAGGCGCTTCTCAACAACCCGGTACGTGACTCCACCCAGCTCCACCGGCTTCGACAGGGAGGCAGGAATAAGAGGCGGGGCCGCAGGGAGATCTGGGACTGAGGAAACAGAGAAGTCACACAAGATGATTAAAGTCGACATACTTCTGTTTGTGGTGTGAATATTCTGCACTTTTGACCTCAATCCTATCAACTGGGATACCTGCAGACCCTAGAGGCACACTTTTGTTATATATCACAGCTTTATTCTATTTTTTAATGACTTTGCAATCATGTTATTCCATATAATTAGTGTTTGGTAACTAGTTTCTGCTTTTATTAGTGCTTTTCTTAAAATTAATTTATTCAACCTTAATTTTCACAGAGGGGATAATGAGACCAAAATCTACCTACTAAAATGAAATGAAACTAAAAAGTGTTGAAGTTTCAGTGAGTAGGTGGGTTTATTTCAATTACTGTTTAAACGAAATAAATTGAAAAATGAGGTGAGATGAGTTTTTTCTTATGCTTGTATAATTTCTGGGTCCCCGGTCTATAATCCCTGTACGATAAACATGTTGGTTGGATGAGTGTTAAAGCAAACTATCGTCATTATAATCCATCGCACACCTTGTTGCCTTTGACAGATGAAGCCATTATTCTCCATCTCGCAGGCTCGGGAAGCCCACATGCCGGTGTTCTTCTGCGGATTCCCATGAATCATCACCACACAGTTTCCCTGAGAGGCGACAGTGAAATCCTCAGAACGGAAACACATTAAGGGTGAAATCATGACACATGTGCTGACGGATGAGTGTAGTCAGTACCGGGGTCTTGTTGTGGTGGGGTCCGCTGTTGTCAAGGGGCTCTCCAGGAGCCCAGTTGGTGTAGCTGAGGAGGCCAGCCTTGGCCCACTGGAAGTGACCTTTGGAGTCTGAGGTCAGACCCACCCAAAGGTCAACACTAGCATTGTTGAGCAGGGTGGTGACAAACGCTGTGAGGAGGAGAATCAATATCATTAGTTTGCATTCATGTGGTGAAACTCTCATGAGACACTTGTTGACAGTGATAATATGAGGATTTTTAAATACAAATATGAATAATTGAACCAGTATATAAATATCTAACAGGCAATCAATTCCTGTGTAACCAACTGCATCAATTTGATGCTGCTTAAAATAAAATATCATATATATTTACTGAAATGTACCAGAAAAAGTAAGTAATCTCCGTTCAAATAAAGAGTCAAGTTTGCAAACTTCAGCTTGGTGCTGCACCGCCTCCCTGTTTTAGCTTAATGCCAGCTGTGGTCTGCTGTAATTACCTTCCTCCACATGATTGGACACCACCGCCAGAACACCGCCCTGTGATTCACATTTCAACTTGGCTGCGGACCATGTGACGCGGTGTGACTCATCAAACACTCTGAAACACTGCGGAAACACCAGATGTCATTGCACACTTTAAAAAATACAAAGATTGCTCAGAGAAAGTTTGTGCACTTCCTGTTTTCTTGCTACGGTTCGCTTCACTGTTTACATGGTGCAGTTTAAACATCCTGCACCCTTCGTGCCGAACTCCCTGTGTGTGTTGTAGCTCTACCTTATGCTGGTAGGAGGACCATCCGCTGGGACAGCCTGAAGGTGGGTGGGGAGATGATGGAGTTGGAGGGATGGTGCCTGTGACGTTTACTCTCTTACAGATGTAGGGCAGGTCAGAGTGGCACTTCCGATCGGCCCAATCCGCTGTGTGAGGGCGGAAAAACACCAGCTCATGCATGTGCGCCGCGTTTGATTTGGCCTCTCTTATTGCAACTAATCTTACCTTTGCTGGCAGACAAGTGGACACATTTGCGATCACGGCTGAGTGGGTGTGGCCTCCCAAGGGCCCAGGACACATAATTGAGCACGGAGTGGTCGGACCAGCGGAAACGACCATCGTTCTCGTAGGTGTGAAGCCCCAGCCACCAGTCGTCACCCTCCACCTTCACCATCTGCAGGTTGGAGAGAAACTGTAACAGGCACGTTGAAGCCGCAGCCACAGAGACTTTTAATCATGCAGGACCTGCCTGTGTGTCGAGCACAGACACCGTAATTACACAGGTTTGTGCTTGTTGCTTATCTCTGAGGGGTTTGCCCTTATAAAGCTGGAGTGCCCGCCTGAAACGCTGCTAATTAATTGCATATTTGGATTAAATCAACTCATTTGAAAGATGATGAATTTCTTTGATTAAGTGTGAAGCACCTTGCGTAAAGTGTTGGCCAGGAAAGCCTCTTCATCAGCCGAGTGAACGGAGGCCAGCGAGGAATCAAACCAGGAACAAATCCTCTGGGCCTGGTCCCAAGTGGTGCGGTGGTCGAAAAATTTATACTCAGCCTCCTGGAAACCAATCCACTCCGGTGAACTGGTGCCTGACAGATGAGGGAAGACAGAGGAAGCAAAGACTGTCAGGAGACTGAACGGGGAGGTTTCGAAATAAGCCCCAAGGAAGTAATTTCAGTACGCTGAGAGAAGTTCAAAGCTAAGAAAAATAAGACTGACCTTCAGAGACTTCTGGTTCCTTCTCAACACTACCTAAAAACACACACACACACACAAGGCAGAAGTGTATTCATGGCACAGAAAATGTCAGAGCCCCAAAAAGAACTGAATAAAAAAGGGAAGAATCTTGAGAAACTCGATTCATAGTGATGCCTCTTCAGTAGGAAATGTAGTTGTGAAAAAAGTTGTTCCTAAAGGTGAATATATAATGTGCAACATGAAACAGGATGTAAATAATCGCATGCTGTTGTACCTCTGGGGATCTTGCAGATCCAATCTAACTCAGAGTCGCAGTGCATCGCCAGCCAGGTCATAGAGCCTAAGTCTGCCGCAGCACACTGACGGATGTTGTAGTAGTAGCGACCAAAGTTCTGGTATGTGAACTGCGACAGAAAAACAGAGTAAAACAGATTGTGTTTCAAGATTTTTTTTTTTTTTTTTTTAACCCAGCTACTGTTGGTTTAATGTGCATCCTGTCATTACTCACAGCCAGCCCATCGCTCCACTTCCAGCTGCCGTTGTCCATGGGGTTTCTGCGGTTCAGCCCGATCCAGAACCAGTGCTGCTCATGGTCCTCTGACTCCCTGTGGGACACACTGTTATCATCCTCACCATCATCCTCATATCACATGTCACATGCCACCTCGTCCAGGTGTACACTCACCCAAAGCCCTCATGGAGGACCTGCAGGACAAAGTGTTCCTCCTCGGGGCCGCCGATACTCAGCAGGTTGGCCCCGTGTTTCTGGCAGAACAGGTGAGCCTGCAGCCAGCTCAGCTTCTGCTCCAGCTGGGAGGAATGAAACACCTGCACACAGGTAATAAAACATATTTTAACATTACTTCCACTTTGATGTTACTTTTAAGAAACACCATCCCTCTCTATGGCTGCGAATCAAACCTCAGAACTTGTCAGGTTCTGACTGAATTGCTTTCATATCACTTGACAGCACCGAAGGTTGGCACAAATAATCTTTTGTCTAAACTAATTTTGTTCATTCTGAGCTTGATTTATTCCTAAATTAACCACAGATGCATTGTGGCATTTTGCTATAAAAAATTTAAACGCTGTAAAAGTAACAGATCACTAAGTTCATGGAATGCTATGCACACATATATACACACATATATATATATATGATGTATAAGCTCTGAAAAATACAATTCCAGATATTTGTTTTAATAGTTTATATTGAACAAGCTTATTTAACAACTCTAATCTGTTCATGAAAGTCATTGATGAAGCTGGAAAACTGGCAGCAACACTAATAAAAGGAGAACACCAAATAAATCCTCAGGTCCATGTTTATGGAAGTCAGTAATTTAGATAAAAATAGCTATAAATCTGGTATTTTAATTAGACTGGACAAGATACAACAACACAATGTTAGCTGTCACATTATTTTACTGAATAAGCTTAACTTGTGTTTTTTTAATCTACTTAATAAAAACAAAATGACTAAAAGTTTTTCTTCTTAGTAAAAATAGATCATATCAACTTCTACAGGGACATGAAACACACTCAGAGGCCTCCACACTGACATTAGAGAAGGTAATTAATTATTCAAATAATAGCCGGGGTCCAAACCAAAGTGTGACTGAGGATAAAAACCCTGCGAGCGGAGCACTGTTGCTGGTGTGAAGGTGTGAAAGCAGCTGCGATGGACCTTGTAGCAGTAGCGCAGGTTGCTGTTGCTCTTCCAGCCGGTGGGACAGGAGCCGCTGAGGCTGGGGGTGGGCTGGGGGACGGGGGGCTCGGGGCTCAGGGACGTGTCTTGGTTCTGGCGGCAGATGAATTTCGCCTTGGATGACGCACACTCCCTCACTTCCCACAGACCTGTTGCGAAGCCGGTCGCCATGGAAACGCAGCCGCCGCCGCCGTGGACGTTGACTGAAATAGACGCAGGGCGAGATGTAGGTGAGCGGAGGGAGAGAGGAAGAGGCTCGACTGACGAAACATGTGGAAATAGAGGATTCATGGAAAAAAAATGAGTGGAAAATGTAATTATACGTTTTATATCAGAAGGTTATGAGAGTTTGAGCTGCATTAAACTTTTTTTTAAAAACAAGGATGACATTTCCTGTAAATCCCTGCCTTTCCCTTATCTCTCTCAACTGCCTTGTGAATCATCTTTATGGATCATATGGTCATTTTTATTATGTGCTGGAACTATTTTATTTAGTTCTACCGAGTTGCTCTTGATTCATTTAAAATACTGTGTGAACCGACTACAGATTTTTTCATATTTCTTTTAAGTCACTGAGCATTTTTTTTCTAATATGACTGTTTACATACAAATATATGTTTCTGTGTGAAACTCACATAGAAATACTGAGGCTTCTCTCCTAAAACCTTGTGCAAAAAAAAAACAAACATGCAGATTGAGTTAAAAATTTGAAGAAATGTCCTTTAACCGTTCAAGTCTATTAAAGCAACAGCTGCAGCTGTAATCTGTTTAAAGCTCGGTTCATATCTTTGGATCGAACTGTGACTCTCAGGCCAGAGGACTCGCCCACGCCTGTTTTCAAGCCTCCAGGTCTGGTTTAGAAATTAAGGCTTTGGCGAATCAAAAATCCATGATAGCCTTGAACTTCTGGAGGAGAATTCTGCCCTGTTTGCTGTCTCAACCCTTTAGTGCTGCAATAATGTGAACACAGTTTACAAATTCCACGGCAAACTGGTCCAATTTGGATGCGATAAATTAGACCAGAACATGCCCCTGCTGGCTGGTCTTCACTGCTGCTGCTGATTGTCTTAGATAGACAGATTTTCAGCTAATCAAAGCTGCTTTACAGCCAAATCAGGATATCAGGCTGCAGCTCTGAATCTGTAATTCAGCCAAAGAAAAGCACTCGGGACCAATTCAGTTTCTTCTTTGTAGATTACATTGAAAGTTTGCTCTGGTAGAGAATGCGCCTCATGTTTTAGGCAGCTGAAAACCTCCAGTTATAGATTAGGCTAAATGTAAATTTAATGATGCCTACAGGGAAGTGAACTCAAGTCAGCAACCAGAAAGAAGAAATGAATAGTAAAGATACTGCAACAAGCCCCAGCTGCTAAAAATAAACAACACAATACACAGAAAATAGCACATTTGATTAAAAAGACACTTAAAATCGATAAAACAGTTATTAGATTATTAAGTAAAGTATATAATAAAATTTGTTCTGCAACTTTTTTGACAACTGGATAATTTTTCCAGTCTTTTTCAAATAAATCTCCAATAATTCTGTGGTTCAGGCTTCACAGATGTGAAGTTTTGCTTCTTTCTTTGTTTCATATCAGTTAAATTAAAATCTTTGGGTTTTAGACTGTTGGTCATTTTGAGGTGATACCTCGGACTCAGGGAAAATTTATAATGGGGCGAGTTTTTTACAACTATCCTCAACTTTATTTTATTAACTAACGGAGAGAAAATAATTTTCAAATCATCTGATAGTGAAAATAAGCATTATTGCTTGATAAGAGACATTTAAAAAAAATATAAAACTATTACAGATAATAGGCATTATAAGCTGTTCGGTACAATAGATTCAAATTATTTTAATACAACTTTTTGCAATTTACCATGAAATCTGACATTTCCTGAACGTCACTTCAACTTAAAATATTTAAATCCCTGTTGCTCCTTCAGCGTATTTACAGATTATTTCTGACTGTGAGATTTTACTGGAGGTGATCTTCAAAATGTCATCGACACCTGCACAGTAATCTGACCGCTCTGCATCCTGTAACACACTATTAGATTATATCTGCATCATGCACACAGTTATCCAAACATGATGCATGTGATCTACCCGGCTGGTCGCGATTCCAGTTGGTGTACGACACTTCATCCCCACTGAGCCAGTGGAAAGAGCCCGGGCTGCTCTGATCATGCAGGCCGATCCAGAAGGAGTCACCCCAGCGACCGAACACCAGGCTGTTGGCAAAGGCCTGCTCGAACCTTCGAAGATTTACAGGGACTTTCAGAGAGGAAGCACTGACAAAAAAACACACTTTCATGTCTTTAAAAAGCTATGTGAGAGCATCTGTGTGTGTGCTGCCACATGCACCTGTTGGTAATGGTAACAAGGGTGGCTCCACTGTCATCACAGGACTTCTTGGCCTCATCAAAGGTAAGCAGATCTTCTCCCACCCAGTAACAAGCTGGACTGTGCCACTTCCAGCCCTGAGAGGAGAGGAGAGAGGTGAGAAGAGGACAAGAGAGGAGATTAGGATATGAAAAATAAAGAATATAAAATAAGGCCTGAAAAAATAACAACTCTAAGAGCAAAAACATCTTCAAAGGCTGCACAACATTTCAAATTCTAAGATATGATCATTTGAAATCTGTATCTGGGTGAGCATCAAAATACTCATGAAACCAATCAATCGTGCTGAATTATGTCTCAGACACAGCAATGTTGGTGCAAGTGAAGCATGTCAGAATAAACTCACAGTAAGAAAAGAAGTGACTCCAATTTTACCAGTGAACTGTATCCCAAACGCAGAATTAAAAAAAAACAAAAAAAAAAAAAACAAGTCTAGGCATGCAGAAATAACTTCTCCCTGGCCTCAATCCCTCCTGCCAGCTCATGTAGGCTCACTGTAGCTGTGGACGTGTCCAGACGCAGAGCACCGCCAACATGCAGAAGGTCAGAAGAGGTGACATTTTGCTTGAGACTGATAGTCAGAGACAATTGGTGTACAGCTTTGTGTGAATAAGCCCAACCTCAGGCTTCTTGCACAGCCACGTTTGTCATCTATTCAGAAACAAAGATAAAAACCTCTGCAGAGGTTTGATCTTAACACACTCTCCCATCCTTCTTTTCTCTGTGTGACAGTCACAACCTCAATGTTGACTTATTGAATGTTTGCAATACCATGAAACAGTAAAGAGACGGATTTCAACTGAAATCAATTGATGTAGAAGCTCAGAAGCTAAACCATCTGAAAATTATGTTAAACTTTGCCTCCTTAATTATATAAAAACAAGCACCATATATAGAGATTTTTAGGTGAAAGTATCACATGAAACATTAACAAAAACTAAGCAGCTGAAAAATGGGTTCAAACAAGCTTTAAAAGCTGAGAGAAACTGTAGATTCAGGTGATGATTCTCTGTTGGTTCATCACTGTGAGCCTCATTTTTACATCATCACATTATTTACACATTCTTATTAAGAATTTTATCATAATATCACTAAAAGTCTCTGTGGGATTCACATTCTGGTTTTGCTGCGGTGCCACAAGATTTTTGCTGCATCTATTTTGCTTAAATTTGTCCACATATGCCATAAAAGTTAAATAATCACAAAAATGACACAAAAAAATTACTTTTTTTTTTTTTTTTTTTTCACATTTTCTTGGTGAGTGAAGGGCTCGAG
The DNA here is from genome assembly GCA_029783645.1 of Ctenochaetus hawaiiensis. NCBI lineage: Eukaryota > Metazoa > Chordata > Actinopteri > Acanthuriformes > Acanthuridae > Ctenochaetus > Ctenochaetus hawaiiensis. The sequence goes on from JAPZDY010000009.1 coordinate 5,056,787, forward strand.
GCAGCTGCTTTCACCTCCGGGTCCCTCTGACGTTTGAGATCTGTGTTGTCTAATCTGTTTGTTTACTCGCATAAAAAGTGTTTACTGAGAAATCCTGATTATAAAATTACCATATTTTGAAGGATAAAGCAGCAGCAGCCTACTAATGTGATAACGAGTGAAGTTTGAGTGAGTAATTAAAATGACAGCATTATAGTAATGAGTCGTTCATTACATTTTTGGAGTAATGAGCCCGGTTTTTTTGGGGATCGTTTGGTGAAATGTTGCTGAAGCGGTCAGCAGGCTTTCAGTCGTTGTTGTTGCACATGTTGAGTGAAGTGAGCTCATCTGCCTGAGACAAATCTCACCGCCGCAGGGCCATGCAGCGCGTGCCATGCCAAATGACCCCTGTCACATTACCACCCATGATGCCTCGCTCCCCAGGGAGAGGGGGACGGGGGGGTAAAGATTCATTACACCGAACAAATAGTCCATCCATAGAAAGATCTTTGTGAAATGTAACAGCTGAGAAACAGCACGACACCAGATCATTCACATCATAAATCAACGCACAGCAAAGTACTTTGAAGGGCAGGAAGATACAAAAAAAACACACAATGAGGTTATTGTCTATTTCACACATCGACGTCAAAAAAAAAAAAAAAAAAAAAAAGAACTACATTTGCAGAAACAGTCAGGAAGGCACAAGTCAGGTATAAGAGGCTTACAGTCTCTTATGAAAAGAATTACGGCTTGTGAAATCACAGACAGATGTAGATGGATCCTCCAGATGGGATTTAATTCACCATGTGGGTACAAGCAGTGGGCACGGTTGTGGATTCCTGTTGTACACGCTGAATACACAACGGAAAGTACAGTATGTGTTAAGCTAAGGGGGGTTCAGTTTGACTGAGGTGAATGCTGAACTTTTCCAGTCTGAAATGAGTTTGGAAACAAATTTATATTAGAGTTTGAAAACCTGGGGGTGGACTTGTGCACCGGTTGAAGGGTTAAAGATGGAGGAGAGCTCTGGGAAAAAGAGGGTCAAAGGTGAAGGAAGAGCCGAGATATTTGGAATAATAATTATCCTCTTAGCAACACAACAGCAGCTAGAATGAGAGCGCTGCAATTCTGCAGGAGATCTGAGGAGAGACTTCTGGAGCAAAACCGAGATATAGAGATATGGAGAAAAGTTCACATCAAGTTCACGACTGAGAGAAAAAAAAATCAGTAATCTAAATCATAAACAGTGAATGTCAAGAGTTAAATGAAATATGTGGCAACTGGATGCAAAGAGAGAGAGAGAGAGAGAGAGAGAGAGAAAAAGAGTAATAATTGATTGCA
>JAPZDY010000009.1:5058302-5073840 GCA_029783645.1 Ctenochaetus hawaiiensis
CAGAGAGAGAGAGAGAGAGAGAGAGAGAGAGAAAAAGAGTAATACTTGTTTGCAATCTTGGTGCTGCGGTTTCCCATCACTCTTTGTTCCCAGTTTCTTGCAGATGGAGGGCAGAGTCAGATTACAAGGGCTGTCGTCCCAGCGGCCCTCCTGCACATGCATGCGAGACACAAACAGAGGGAGAGAGCACAGCTGTTCAGTGTATACAAACCGAGGAGACTCACTGACAGCAAGAGAGAGAGAGAGAGAGTCCATCACTGCGAGGTGATTAAGGCCTCGGTCTCTTTTAGGGGTCAGGGTGCAGGGTGCAGGGTGCAGGGGGTCACTCACGGCTCCCCAGATGGAGACGCAATCTTCCTGAGTGTTGCGGAAGTTGTTGGGCTCGAAGGGATGCCAGTAGGTGAAGATGACGGGCGTGTGGTCGGTCCACTGGAAGTCCATTTGCATGTCGGTGTCGTGGAGGCCGATCCACAGCTGGTCGATGTCTGGCGCAGGACACAGACACACAGTCGGGTTAAAGAAAAAATATAGGAAAGGTTTCCAGCTATGACTTTAATGTGAATCTGTCAAACTTTTCCATGAGGTTTAATCACTACGTTGGAACGATTCCATGACCTAAAAAATTCGATTCCTCTTTTCATGTGCTGTTTTTCAGCTCAGGGAAAAAAAAATAAAAAATTAGCTGCCTGGTTTCCAGTACATTTGAGCTAGCTTTGGAAATGTGGGCATAAAATGAAGGAAAACAGCTGGAAAATGAAGCTTCAATGTTTGATTTTTTTTAATTCTATTTGTTTCCCAGATAGCTCTCTAAAGAAGGCATACCTGAAACATTAGTGCAATTAGTTCCCGAGCTTAAAATAGAAAGCAAAGTATAGAATTTAAAGAGTGTTCAGATGGAGAAAGTGTGTGAACTCTTTATGAACCCACTGCGCTTCAACACTAGTTACACACACTCCTGCTCTCTCTTTTTGTTCTACACTCATACAGAAAAATGTGTTAATGTCTGATTTCCCGTGTCTATTATAAAGTCTTTCAAATCTTTATTTATTCCTTCAGGCCAGCTCGTGGTGGGCAGCCCGTGGTACAGACATCTAACACTGATTTGACAGAATTTCATTTAATTTCTGGATCCCAGTAGCAATGCAGTTCAGAGGAAAGAAGTAAAAGCACAATAAGAAACGGACAAATCACCTTTCTTCAGGCTGCGCATGATAAACTCGAGCTCAGGTAGTGTGTGTATGCTGACCAGGTTGGCCTCCATCTTCTGACAGGTTTTCTGAGCTGTGTCCCAGTCGAGCTTCTCTGAAGTCAGCTTGTAGCAGCCAGCCTGAAAGGCCTGCCAGCCCACATCACACTCATATTTTTCATCGTCTGCCCACGAGTCTGTGGGAGCAAAGAGATAAAACCTATCAAGTTCTGGACATTGGCAGAGTGGCAAGACTGTAATGGCTGCATTTCACTTTAATGGACTTATTCAAAAGCCTCTATGCTAATGAGAGTTATCACAGTGACATATTTTTCATTAGTTTATATATTCATCTCAAATTTAATTTTTGTTTTCAGTTCAGCTTTTCAGTTAGTTTCTAGAGTTTTATTTCATCTTAGTGTCTATTTTTTTCTTTAAAGTTCGTTTTCATTAGTTCCAGTTTTAGTTTTGTATTATCATGGTCAAGAATTAACAAATTCAGAATACCTGTTACAAAATGAACACAATACTTCATGAGGGCAAGTTAGTTATTAAGACATTGCTCAATACACATATGCACTATTTCATCACCATCATGCTTTTTCATTGACAAATTTGTGGCTTGGCAAAGACTTAGAATAAAGACATTTCCTGTGTATTTCTTATTTTTTTCTGCTTAGTTGCGTCAACACACAATATGGTTTCAGTTAATTTGCATTTTTTCCTTGAGCCACATTTTTATTCGGTTGTGAGTCTAGTTTTAGTTAACCATGATAACCCTGATACTGACCGGTGGTGAAGGGGTCCAGGGTGGCGTTGGGCCTCTTTTTGCAGACGTACGGCAGAGCAACAGAACAATCACGGTTTTGCCAGCGACCGGATGACTCAGTTCTGATCACAGCACAGTTCTCCTCCTCAGCATGGTTTGGCTGTTCTGAAGGATGAGATTAAAAAAAAAAAAAGGAATTCAGATCATCACAAATACCAAATACTCCAGTGGTCAGCTCTAAAAGACTGTGGTTACCCTGCAATTTGAACTTGGAGTTAAAAATGAAAACGACCGAGCAGGCACACTGGGCCTTCTGTGGGAAATAAACATGAAAAAATAAGATCACAGATACTTCAAACTTCAAAGAGGACAGAAAAGGTCGAGTTGTTTTTACGGTCTAACCTTGCTCCCAGTTCAGGTACTTGAGTGGTGAGGAGTCGGCCCACTGCCAGCCTCCATGGACGTCCAGGTCATTCAGGCCGATCCACAGAGCGGCACTGTAACCTGTGAGCAAACCTGAAACAGCAGGACAACACCTTCCTTAAATGTTATTAAATATGACAAGAGAAAAATTCCTCCGCTTTCTTTTTGTACACACAAAAAAAGAAAAAACCCTCAAAAATGTGTTTCCACTTAGGTCTAAAAAGTTAAACTGTACTGCAGTGGAAGACAGAGTTGTTATGTAAGAATGGCATAAGTGGCCTGGTATTTGCAACAAGGTCACAACATCCCAAAAATCAAATCTTCTGATTTAACCAGAACAAATATGAGTAAAAAATATGCCCGGAAAATTTCATTAGCCTCAATTGCCATTTCCCTATTATATCTGAGGCTTATTATGTTATTATATTATATCAGGCCAGCTAAGGAATCAAGACAAAATACACAATATGGTGATCTCTGATATTAGAAATCTGAAATTTACTAAGAAATGAAGGTTATTATTGTTATTACCAGTTCATGCAGAGGTGATTCAGTGCACAAGCAATATTGCATTCATACTGGTCATAACAGAGACACAAAAAAAATGAAATACTGAATTATATTAGACTTAAAATTAATTTCTAGTATGACAGGAAGGAGAGCGATGGTTTTCTGTTTGTTCACTGTTGATGTATTTGTGCTTTTTGTATATTTCTATGCTTTTATTTGCTAATACAGTAATTTTTTTATTTTTAATCTAGTACTTTTTTGTCTACTCACAATTATATGAACTATACCATCTTCTGTTTAATAGATACAGCCAGTCTCCATGTTTTCATGAAATGGGTTTAGGTTTTTGAAACTGTACTTATGTATCACAGAAGCTGGTAAAAAAAAAATCTCAATGCTTATTTTCAACAATAGCTATAACATCATTTTCAACATTTTAAGTAGCTACAACAGGACTGGATGCGTCTGTCTCTGTGTGCACATTACCATTGATGTATGTCTGCTCATGCAGCTTGGTGATGCTTAGCAGGTCTGCCCCCTGCTGCTGGCAACTGATCCGAGCCTCGCTCCATGACAGAGTAGCCTGGAAGTTAAACTGGTAACAGCTGTCTGTCAGCGGGTCAGTGTCCCAGAATGTCTCACAGCCACTGCCTGACGGTGAGAAAAGGAGATACGAAGGCTGTTAGACCAGAGGTGGAAGCGGGGAAAAAAAAGTTAACACATGGGTGGGAGAGAATTACAGTGAGGTTTGCTGAGTTTCTGGCAGGTTCTCGAGTCTCTCCAGCGAGAGATTTAAGGTCACATCCCCAACATATGAAGTGATAACTCACTCTTAACAGGACAGAAGCCCCAACGCTCATCCTTGCCGTAGTCATAGGTGGTGGCGCACCAGAGGTGACCGTCCTCGCGCCCGATGCTGGTGCAGTTGTGGAACCACTGGCCATCATACAAAAAGGGCAGATAGCAGGGGCGGCCATGAGAGTTTCCCTGGATCGTGTAGATCTCTGGAGAGCAAAGACAGGACAGACTTCAAACCCCTTCATGCAGCAGGAGAGAGGCTGTTATGGCTGTGAACTACACTGAACTGAAAACTTTATCTGTTTTCCCAGCAGCTTGTATAATTAAACAGATGGTCAAAACAGAGGATGATGTTACAGTGAAAACAGTGGAGTCAAACGGTGGTCAGCAGAAGGAAGAGCAAACAAATGATGAGGATAAATAGGAAAACCATGTACCTTTCGTCCTGAACTTTCTGTGAAAGCTGAATCATGAGCTATGAATTTAGATAAAGAAACCAACTTAATTCTTTTTACATTTCAAAGCAGGATCTTTAAGAAATTATATGCAATTTCTTCACCTGTTTAAGTAATAATCTCTATCTGATTTCTGCAGTTCGACAAAATACCCTGAGGTGGCTGTTCTAAAAAATCCACATTCCACTTGTATAGTATGGTGGGAAGAAAAGAGCAACAGGGAGAAAGAGAGGGAGAAACGCTGGATCCGTAGTGTTACCACAACAAGCCGGGCCAATGGAAAGTAGGGCAGACATGTTAAACGAGGGAGGAAAGATTTCTGAGGCTCCCTCCCTGACTTCCCTCTCTGCTCCACCGCTCGCTGGCTGCAGTGGAGTTGCTTCTTGGCTGACTAATGTCAGAGGCATTCGTCTCCAGCAGTGAGTTGATTTTTCACAAAAGAAACTTGTGAAAATCAGCACATGAAAGTTAAAAAATGTCAATGCACCCGATTCCCTTGCCGCACAAAAAAAAAGGGGAAAAAAAAGGAGAAGTACAAGAGGAGGGATAAAGAAGAAAGTAAAGGGAGATTTTCTGGGTTTTACTTTAATGGCAGATCTGGTTTTAATTGCCGTCAAGCAGAGCCTGTTGACTGCAGAGTCACACAGCTGACTGAGCCTCCTCGCAATATACTGCGTCAATGGACAACTTTAACATTTGATGCTGGTAAGAAAAGGCCCTGACAGCAGAAATGAGCCTCGGCTATAAACCACCATGGTTAGACTTAATCTGGACTGAAAACTATACATAAACATGAATACACTTGAGGGCAAGGACAGTGTGTTTACTGGAGTTTACAAAGACAAGCGATGTTTTGCTTGGCTTTCCGACTGGCAGACGGCCACTTGCCCTCAAAGATTCCCTGAAAGCAACATTTTGCTATATCCATTTAATCAAATACAGCTGTGGTATTCACAACATCCAGTCTATCTGCTGCAGGGGCATCACAACATACAGTGAAGAAGCAGCTCACTGGGTCACTGTATCACTGCAGCTGGGAAAAGTGAGGCCCTCGGGTCAGTTTCATTGAGAAAGACTTGCAGACTCCTCGACTACTATTTTTATGATCTCATTTCTTTTATTTGTCAGCCTAACTTGGTTTTAGCACATAGATGTACCTTTTATTTAATTATTGTTACATGTTTTTACTTTTTTAAATAGTTTTTTCAGCAATTCTATTGTTTAATGTTTATGAATTTGAAATCACATCCCTATGTTCTTTGTTCAAACTTCTATCTAAAAAGTATTTTAAAAAATCAAGATTTAATTAGTCAAGCAGGTTGTGTAAAGTGTGTGCATCTTCTGTCCAATGTTTTGTCTATGCAATAGTTCATGTTGCTCAGGATAAATGGTTAAAGCTTCATTAAAGAGATATTTTGGGTTAACAAACATACTGACCACCTATGTGAGGAATCATTGCTGTGCAAATTTGACCTTTATTAATCACAAGCATGCTTACCACGATATGTTTTAGAGCACAGATCCTGCACACCACCATGCAGCGTCCATTTGAGCCCTGAAGATGTGGAGGTTGAGGAGGAGGAGTTCCAGAGTGAAGGCGAGGGAAGGTAGTTGTTGAGGTTGTCCAACACCTGACCACAGTTCCAGGTCCAGCGAACTCTCGGGGGCTCGTGGTCACAGGTGTACACACCCAGAGGAGATTTGTCATATTTGGTGAGGTTACCAGTGGTCAAGCCCAGGCAGAGTGAAGAGCCCAGGTTGAACAGCCGACGCCGGGTGACCCACTTCCAGCGCTGGTTGACCTCCTCACAGGAGGCTGACAGGACCAGGGAGTGATCCCGCACCCCCAGGCACCCCTGGGCGCCCTCATGGAAGAAAGCAAAATCGTCAGAGTCCGGCGGCGCTGTGCAGAGAGAGGGAAACAGTGGCATCAGTCAATAATGCTGATGAAAACAGGATTCGATGAGAGCAGCTCACATAGCAAGAGAACAGGACCGGGGCCGGATCAATATCTTCATTAATGGATGCAGCGCTGGGTTAGAGCTAGTTCCAGTTGATGCCTCTGATGTCCTGCATTATACACATCAGTGTTATTAATCCTCATAATATCCTGCTATTACCCTGAAATCCTGTATACAAATTATATGACTAAGCCCCCAGCGGGAGGTAATTGCAGAAATGTCATGCAATGAACTGAAAAGTGGTTGCACATGTTTTTGACCCGAGGAGAGCAACCCCAGAGTATTTCAACATGCAGCAGCCTCATTCACCCCAAGTCTGACCTAAAGTTACCTTTCGCCTTGTTTATTACATTTTGCAGTGTCTATTTATGTTGTTGGGAGCAGCAGCTGGTAAGTTTGGGGGTTAAATATGTAAGGATCTTTATCATGAGCACTTTTAAGGTGATTCTAACAGTTAACACAAGTAACTAAAAGTTTAACCGATCAGATTTTCCTTTCATAAAACTGTTGTGATCCTCAGGGGTGAACGTGGTCACTTTTTTTCAGTCAGCTGACTTCCCGCTGCTGCACGCTGATGACTTCATTTATAACTTCTGGTATAATTCTCCAAGAGGACAACACCTACCTGCAGGGTGTAACCCACAGGGTTTTGCAGCACTTGCATGCACATTTATACGATTTACATGCATAAATATTAACAGAAAACAAAGAGTTACCGAAAAAGAATGTTAAATAAACATTTCTTTTCCTGACATGTTTTCAAGTATGTAAAGCTACTTCGCCATCATTATTATTAAATATGTTTTTTATATCCTACAGCTTTCATAAAATAGGAAGGAGGACCATCCACTCTTTTTCCCTCATTCAGAAATTCTGGGTCCATCCATCAATCACAGATCTCGTGCCTCTCATCACCATCACTGCTTATGCTGCACTGACCCGCTGCACAGATACAAGTCAGTGCAGTTAAAGTCTGGTATTTTAGGGGACATAAAAAAAGAACAAAAAGCATTTGGAGTGGAGGGGATCTTTAGCATATTCAGGGCAGTGGCTGGATGCCAGTTTCAGTGACTGGAATTTCAGAAGCAAAACCCAACAACCTTCTTGAAAAAACATGTGGTTTTTTTCCTTCATTCTTTTTTTTCTCTTTATTTTTTTCTTTTAAGGATTTAGAGATTGGAGAAACTGAGAAGCCAGGACTGTGACTATAATGGTGCGTGGTTGTGTGAGTCTGTGTGAGGTGGAAGAAGGAAAGACAAGAAAAAAATACATGTCAGTAGTGTAGGAGTGACTCTAAATTAAGGTCCCGTTAAAATTACTTAGAAAAAAATACATATTGCCAAAACAAACATAAGCTCCTTCTCTCAGATCTGAGATTCAGAGAGAGAGAGAGAGAAAAAAAAAAGTGAGACCCACAGCATTCCTACTCGGCGGGCTCCGGTGAGAGGCCAGGAAGTGGGGTAGGTGGGAAAAGATCACTGGGCGTTTGGTTGAAAAACACAACTGTCCTATTTCACTCCCCTCAGTATGTGGCAATCCCTTGTTTCCTAACTCTCAGCTAAAACACTCCAAACCTCCTGTGTTGCATTTATAGATGCAGAGACAAAGGAGTCTCATCAAGAGCTTCATAAAAATCCCTGTAATCGAGAGAAGACGACCGACACACCCCTCTTCTTGCACTCAGACTTGTGGTTACATTTCTCAGAAGCAGTGTTAGCTCATTTGGCTGGTAGCAAGCAGAGTAACGGAGCGATGGGGCAGACTGGGTCGACATAAGTTTGAAAATACAGTGCAATTAGACATAACAACCGCCCTGCTTTTCTTATGAAGCCATCCATCTTACAGCAACGTATTGTTTTAATTCTGAAAGATTCAAACCAGATTCAAACCCTTAACGCTTCTACTAAACTATATTCAAACTGCTTAAAATAACATAAAACATCTAAAGTACTTTTGGGACAAGAGTATCCTTCCATGAGTCTGTTACTCATGTCTGTCCTATAAATGCAAAATAATCCCAAACTGGATCAAATGTGATCAACTTCCTCATTAATTATTTGATGAGTGATTCATCATTTGGGACGTATAATGACAGAAAATATTGAAAATGTCGAAATGTTGAGATTTAGAAATCGAAATTTCCCAAAGCCTGTGTTAACTTACTTAATCGAATCCATTTGTCCATTGGGCAATCGAAAACCGATGCATGTTTGGTTTTACCATCAGTGAAACGATGAAATCAAGAACACATTTATGTTTGAGAAGAAAGAATTGGAGAAATTTACTTGAAAAATCACTCGAACAACTAATCCAACTTAATATTTGCATTGAGCTCTCATGATAGTTCATACAGAAAAACCCTTTATGACAGACTAGTCCTCAGTTTCCTGCTGTGAATTTTCTGCACTCTGCTCCAAATTACAGTGTGATGACTCCAAAAATAGAAAATAAAATGTTGATGCACTATAATCTTAGCTCAGGACTTAGTTGCACTTCTCAGTTGCAAGTATGCATGTTGCTTAGGAATACTTAAATAGCTCGACTTACACAACACTGGGTTGCTGACGAGATGAGACATACATGCCAATAAATCAGGCTGATGCAATACACAATGGGAATTAAAGCCATTTTCAAAAATAGACCACAGAGTCAGCTCCAACGCCGCCTGTGGGAAGATTTTCACACCAGAAGCGGCGCAGGAAAAATCAGCATTACATCGTGTGTTGAATTCACTTAAGTATGTGAATATAAGTTCACAATGACAGTGTGAGACATTTCTGGCAAAAAAAAAAAAGCTTTTTGGACCACTAGACAACCTGAGGCTGGAGTTTCAGACGGTGAAAGAGCGAAATTCAAAAAGAAGTTTTAATTCCAGTCTGGAGGGGATACAACTGGATGTTTGATGTGAGAAAACTCCCGGGCAATCAGAGAGAGTGCAGAATTCCAGATTAACTTTAAGCCACTGAGCCCTGTGAACGCTAAGCCACAACAGCTCTCCTGCTGTGATCTCATCCTCTTCTTTGCCCTGTCACCCTTTTTTTTTTTCGACGCTTAAGACAGTTTCCTGCTGAAAAGAGAGGGCTGCAACTCACGGCCAAGAACAACCAGCGACGGTGGCCAAGAGAGGCAGATATTCCCAGAACCGCCACCTCCTCAATACAGTCATCTGTTGGACCAGGTTTGAGGACAATTCTCTGAAATGTGGGTGACAAAATCAATGGCGAATATTTGCTTGAGAAACATCATGAGCCCGACACAATTCTTGATCTTGCAGTCTTTTTTGGTGAAGTGCAAGTGTGACTCATTCCTGTTGGTTAGATGATTGTGTGATCTTTTATGCTTATATCTAGATTACAGATCTGGATTATAAGCAAGAGCAAAACTATTTTTCCTGCAATCTTTTCTCCTTCTGAGAGATGTCCAAGATTTAAAAAAAACAGGCCTTAACTGGCCAGTGTGATAAAATGGCAACCAGTACACGGGAAATTCCAGCCTGCTTTGTTAGTCTCTTTGGTGTTTTATGGTGGCCTGGTCTCTGAAACAACCAAAACTGTGGATAGGTTTTACCTCATTTGAGAGGCATGAGAGAGGAGAAAAGGGGCCTATCAGTAAAAGATTATTAGCATTTTTGCAGCCCTGTACCTACAAAGCTATCAGGACCCTCTAGTTAAGTGTTAATAAATTTAGAAAGCAAAGAAAAAACTAAGCGCGCACTGTTAAATCCACTAATGCATGCTATAATGGTGATAATGCACAATTTTCAAGTGTTAAATCATATTTTTTAAACTCTCTGCATGTTATTTTACACCTTTCATTCCCATCTAAACTGTTGTGTCGCAGTTCTGCCAATCATGGATCAGGGAAAGATAGATATAATTGATTCCTGATAAACAAACTGGTGTAATCGTTCCATTTTTTCGTTCCTGCATTGATTTCCACAAGTACTTAGGTGACATTACACAGGGAAAATCGCAGGATTTCCAAGTTCATGTGGCATCACACAGTGCAGAAAGTTTGTGATATACCGAACTGCAACTGATGGAGGATATTTTCAGTGTTAAAACTTTAGAATAGCTTTGCTGTCCACATAAACAAAATCCAAATAGAATACATTTCATAAAGAAAATCAACAGCGCTTTCTCTTTAGATCCTTTACGCAGCTCATCCATTTGGTCCAGAAGTTATTGACAATGAATTCTCAACTTTGGCAACAGGGGAATTTGATGGCAGATGGGTGCAAGTCACTTTAAAATTAAGAAACTAAACCTCACCACGAAGAGCTCCAGATTATCGAGGATGTGTGTCTTGCATTATATTCTTAGAGATAATAGTGTAAAGAGTAGGAGTGTATACGCACATAATTTCATTATTATTATAATAATGTTCAAAGTAGTTTCAGAATCAGACAAAAAGAGGTGATTTTTTTTGTATTAAGAGCCTGTAGACTTTGATTTCCTGAGTTTAAACTGATGAGTACATAAAATGTAGTGTGGTATCTTTAAAATGTTATTTTTAAAATCAAACTGATGGCCAGAGATGACAGTTTGATTTATCCTGAGTTTGCAGTGAATTACTTCATATTGACAGCGTACACTCCTACTCTCTTTATCTTTTTTTGGTGCCAAAAAAAAGAGATCATTATGCTTCCCCCGGTTGAAATCTACTTCATCATCTCATTCACTCAATACAAACAATCAATAACACAAAAAAAAACAGAGACAGTGAGTCAAATGGGTAAACTCAGATTTCCTGTTGATGAGCAACAACACTGGATGAGATATTTATGTTCCTAAAACAAAAACAAAAAAAATGCTCTAAACATCAAATATTCTTTCCTGGGAAACTGTTAAGGTTGATTTCCCCTCCATGGCATCCCATCACATGTAATGGTCTGGTCGCAGCTCAGGACTGAACTGAATGTGTTAATTGCAGCCTGTAACAGGATGTAAAGGTCACATCTGCCCGCAGGGGGGCCAAATGAAGCGTCACTCCGCCTCAGTTTTACAATCTAGCCTTTAAACTCATCCGGTGCAAAAAATAGAACTAGAATAAGAAAATAAACAGACGTGACTGAAAACTCGCGTTGTTTTTTAATCTTAAAATAAACTTCATTGACTATCAGGAGTCACAATAGAGACACTAAACCAGCAGCCCCCTCCCTCCTCCTCCTCCTCCCCCCCAGTTTTTCTCCACATCTGGTTCCACTCACTGCTCGGACTTTTGGTTCGTGGCATACCAAAGCACCAAATCCACAATACGCACAAAAATATCTCTCAGTAGCTGCTTTTTTGTGCATTTTTTTCCGACTGGGAGTCGTCAGCAGAGGAAAAGCATGCACAACAGGTTAAATGTCTACCCGTTTTTTTTTTTTTTTTTACCGACTTTACATGAATGAAATAAAGGGGAAAGTTGAGTTTTTTTTCCTCACCCGTGACGCCGCTCTTCAGTTCCAGACTAAAGATGAATAAATATAAAGTGCATTTGTAAAATAGAAGTTGCCAATTTGTCCATGTTCCCCTTGATTCCTCGTTTCGGTGACGGCCGTTGCCTTGCATGCTCACAACTACAACACGTTGGAGGAAAAAAAAAAAAAAAATGACCGAAAAAAAAAGTGAAGCCGGAGCAGTTTCTGCCCCGGTGCGTTACTTCTGAGGACGGATGATGCAGATTTGGTGAGTTTGACCGCTGGAGCTCCGTCTGCCTATCAGTCAGATGAGACTAAAATGAATGGAGTAGCGTCAACAATGTGTGTGCGTGTGCTTGTGTGTGTCTGTGTGCGTGTCTGTGTTTGTACGGTTCCCAACATGCGGTCCGGGGACCACCTCCGGGCGTCTTTTTAGTTTACCTAGCAACCATGTACGTGCGTAAAGGAAGTGCACAACTACTGACTCCTAAAAATACTCTGAATCTGAGGATCAGTTTTAGTTTAATGTTTTGCACGAAAAATCTGTGGACTCTACACTTTATTATTTTATTTAGTTGCTGCAGTTGTTTCATTACAGATGTGTCTCTGTAGCCCTGTAGTGTGAGCCTGCCTATGTATTTTTAGGATTTAGTTGTGTTAAACATCAGTAACTTTTTCCCATTGTATATTAAATGTTTTTTATATAATGCTATTTAATGCTCTATATGAACAACACATTGCCAACATCTGCTCTCGTGATTTGATATCAGCTGAGTAATCTGTAAAAAAGAGCATCAGAGATTGTATGGCTGATGCATGAAAGTATACTGTAAAGAGCATAATTTTGCTTTCATCCATTGTGATTACTTCCTTTAAGGGACTAATGTGTAGACTTAAAGCTTGGCATTGATATGATTTAGTTTCACTTGAACTGTGTTTTCTATCTAAATGTGTTTGCTTTCTAAAGCACAGATTCATTTTATGAGGAAAAAACAAAAAACAAAAAAAAAAACAATTCATCCAAAACTCTCCTGCTGGCCCCTCACACGGCAAACTCTTTCTAAGGACATCCAACAGCCAGATGGTCCAAAACTGGTCCGAGGGTCCAAACCAGTTACTCTTGGGCTCACCTGTACACACAGCGCTGGGACTGGAACCAAACTCCTGGAGGGGCGGCTGGAGAAGCTCATGGTGAGATTCTCACCAGCACCATGACTGTCAGCCCTTTATAGAACAAAACTGTCTTGCTGACAGCCGTTTGTTCTTGCAATAAATTAATGATCTGTTGTCTGTTTACTCGCATACCAGAGATTTGAATGGAACCACAAATATTAACAACAGAACCAGTTATTAGCTGGGTGACAGTAAATCTAAGTGTTCTCTGGAGATGTATTGATAGATTTATAGTACTTAAAGTATTTTTTTTCTCAAAAAAGTGAAAACTAACCTAATTATAGACACAATGCTAATGAATACATTATGTGTTGTGTTGTAAATAGAAGTTCCTCCTTCAAAGTAAGCAGTGATAGTAAACCCAGTCAGACAGAAGCCCAGAACAACAAACACATTTTAACCAATAGTATTTAATGGTTTATGCAACTCTCTGCTAAGGCCCAATCTCCCCCCAACAGTACTATTAGGTAGACCAGTCCCTTGCATTTTATTGGCCAAAAAATAAATTCAAACATACCTAAATAAATATGTGTTTATGGTAAGGGGGTAATTCAAAACAATAACAGTTCTAATTGAAGGCAACTTGAAAAACACAACAGTTTTCTCCATAAAACTGGTTAAATTGAAAAGTTTTTTAAAAAATGTAAAAGGGATCATTTCTCACCAGCTTCCACTCCATATCAAGTAACATGACTCTAAAACCATTCATTATAAAAACTGAGGTGGAACACTGCCACCAGCTGGAAGTTACAAGCTTTGGTCACAGGAGTTTGACGAGGAGACGGGAAGGGGTAGGGGGCATTGTAGCTTCTGTCCCTCCTCGTCAAAAACTATCTGGGTCTGGAATTTGAGCGGGGGGGGGTCCAACGACAGCGGCTGGGTGACATAGTGCCATAGATATTTAGGTTTCAATACAATAACAGGCCAGACTGGTTGTCTCAGTAAGGTTTGGGGAGATGAGAACAAACAAAATGTTTGAGCTTGGGGAGTCAAGCCTACCTCAGAATGGCTCATGCATGGGTGTATGTGTGAGTGCGTATGGGTATGAGGCCCTCTGCAGTCCTTTCCATCCGGCCAAGCTGAAGCAGTTCTATACTTCTTTTTATTTTCTCTTTTTTAAGCTGGAAAGAAAAAAATCCCAAACACTGAACCCCACTTATTCATCATCAGTGCCAAGCCTCGCCTCTCGCTGTGTGAGTCGTCCAGGGCTTTGACCCCCAGAACAATGTCACCCTTTTTTGAGAAGAGAGGACAGGTAGGCTTGGGTGGGTGGACATGAGAGGGTTGAAGGTTGATGTGGGTCTTCCGTCCCAACCCACCGATGACTCCTCACCCACCCCTTTGCCGACACCTGACCAGCTTCTCTTGGGTTCTTCCTGGCGAAGTGGGATGCAGTTTGGAGGGGGGGGGGACAGTGTATGGCGTCGCCCCCCACCCCACTCTTTCAAATGGTTCAGTCAGTCAGTTAAGGGGCGTGGGCTCAGTTTGAGGCGCTGCTGTTGGAGGAACTGGATGTGGAGGCCACGGCCATGCCTGAGGTGCCCGACGAGGCCACCGACTTGCGGATGTGGGGCATGAGGAAGGGGTCACTGGCCAACTGGTGCACATCGATACGGTCCTCCTTTCGGTAGACTAGACACCGCCTTATAAAGGCCTGGAGGGAGAAAGAGCGAATAGATTGAGAAAATAAAAATCTGAATCACAGGTATCAGCCTTTAAATTTTTTTGGTAAAAAGTAACTTAATTATTGCCTAAATACATACATCCAAAAAAAAAAAAACTTCCCTAACAATGATGTGATATAAAATCCATAGTCGTGATGCCAACATCAGACAGACAAAACAAAAGCAGCAAGTGAAAATCCAGTACCTTAGCTTCAGGTGTAACTACTGGTTTAGGGGGAAACTGCACATCTGTTGCCTTCAGTATGGTGTTCTCCTGCAGGATGTCCTGCTGGGACTGGTTGTGGCCAAAGGGCTAGAGAGGAAAAAAGAAGAGGTGTTACTGATATACAACAACAAAGTGTGGTGGTGTTTCAGCAGACTGTCCATAAATAAGTAACTTGATTTTCTCTGTCTAAAGTCTAGTTTTTCTTGAACATTGAAAAGTTTCTGTGTCACACTGGTAATTCATTACATTTGTTTAGTTTCTGCTGTAATTTTTATATTAATATCAAGTATTAATATCATAGGAGAAGCAATTCTTTTTGTGTATAAAGACAAATCCTTCAAATTATTTAAAATACAATTTTAAGTCATGTAACCTGAGAGGTGTATCCACATTTCAGTGAAAATAAAACTTTAAAACTCAATAATAATTCAAATGTCTTGTTATAGCAGATCTTTTTATGTGTTCCTACCTTGCGGCCGTACAAACACTGGTAGAAAATAACTCCCACAGACCATACATCCACCTTGTTGGAGATTTTGGGTGGTTCCTTCCCAACCACAAAGCACTCAGGGGGCAGATACCTGATGGGTAAGAAGAGGAGACATTAGCATGAATCCCTTTAAACAGAAATGATATGGGTCAGTTTCCGTGTGCGTTTTATAGCCTGGAGATTTATGTAAGAGTATTTTTTTTCCCCCAATCACAATCTCAACTCTCTGTTCCTGCATGTGAAGAAGACACAGTAGTTATTTGGCAAACACCCTGCACTTGGTGGTCACCAATAAAAACTTTTTACATATACAGTCCCTCCAGGATTTCGCGGGCGTTTTTCAAGATTGTTGCGGCCTAAAATGCCTGAATTCACAGCAGCTTTTCTAAAAAATTGCGATGCAAGTTGCGATGTTTTAAGCGTATTTGTTGCGATGAAATTGCAGGAGACAGTGAAAATTGCTAAAAAGTTGCATTTTT
>JAPZDY010000009.1:5080718-5091185 GCA_029783645.1 Ctenochaetus hawaiiensis
TGATAAAATATGGCAAAAAACAACAAAAAAAAATACAGTACAAGAAAAAATTATACAAAAGGTTGCAGAAAAAAAGAGATATGTATGTGAGAAATTGTATTTTCAAAATATGTGCAACTTTGCTTGTCACATACGCATGCAAGTGAGAAAGAACACACAGATTACACAGTTAGAAAACATATTAAAATGGGTGAGCAACTGAAGGAAAGGATGCAGAGGTTTGGCTACACACTGTCACCAATTACTTCCTGCTGAATCTAGACCTGCATGGTCTTAACGCTGGTTCCCTAGGTGATGCCTGTCAGTCAAATGAATCACATCAGAATTCAGCAGGCACTGTCCAATCAGGGAGAGATACTTAGTCATTCAGAGCACACTAGAGCTCTCTCACTGAACCCTCCTAAAATGGCTGAACATTAGGCATGCTGCTGAGGAAGTATTCCTCCCTCTGTCTGTCACCTTTAAATAATGTCATCCATTTTTCTCCTGTTCACCATGGTCGCAACCGTTCTTTTCCTCTCTCAGGAGAAAACAAGTGAAAGATGCTTTGCTATATCTAAAAATGACAGCTTGTTTTTAACTCGCCTCCCTCCCTGAGATATCTTGGTTGTTTGATCAGACTTGTTCAAAAGGAAATGCACTTTCAAAGATTTTAGTAGGCTCTCTGTGTTACATTACGAAAAGGTGTCCTAGCACTTCGTCCTCAGAGGATAACAATTTTCCTTGTTTTTTTATACCACCTCAGTGATTACAGAGAGAGCAGCAGTGCCAACGGGCTGCTCAAGGTCAAGAAAAAAAAACAAAAAACTTTAGGCTGCTCTGTGACATTGAAGGGCTTTTAGACCACCAACCCATATTTCTTCACAGCCATTTGTTGACACACTTCCCTCACTTTCCCCCTACACACATTGCATCTCTTGTCATACAGGGTGGCTGTGGCATAATGCCATACCGAGAGCCGCCATTTTCTCTGCGGCAGCAGCCATGCCATGCTCTGGGCTCAGCTCTGCCTATGGCTGGCACAGGGCCCACTCCTGGCGCTGACTCTCGCTCCCTAACTGTTCCAAGATCACCTTCCACAAAGACAGCTCCATCCGTGTAGTATGCAAGAGGGTGCAAGGCTAAATGCTGCCTCCACTCACACCTGGTAAAGAACTATTTCTGCATTCTTCCTCTGCCTTCACTCTTCCTCTCCCTACCACCCCTGTCCTGTCTCTGGCCTTTTTGGCAGGCATCGCCACTTGCATATACAGCCATTACATCACGAGCCAGGGAGAGATGCCATATCACACCAGCCAAAAAACACAGACATAGCTCAACCTTCTCCAGAAACAGACAAAGAAAAGGAGTGGGGCCAAGCTTGTCCAGGCCAAACAGCAGAATGATACTGAGGCAGAGTGAGACAAAGAGAGGAGGAGATTCACCAAAATGTGTAATAAAGAAAACTGTTATTGTAACCACTTTAATGGGAGCGTCCTCATGCTCCACCTTAGCGACATCTGCCGTAACACAAACCTTAGCCACGCCAACCCCAGTGAAGCGAGCCTCCAACAGCTCCTGCCGTCGGGGGTCCAGGCTATGCAGTTCTTCCATCATGGCTGCAGAGACAAGAGCACAGATTAAGGAAGGCGTTGTGGGGTCTGGTATATTCAAGTGGGAGTGACAGATCACTGCTTCAAAAGCATTGGTTGTGATGAGTCATGGCTGTTTTTAGCTATATGGATGTGGAAAATTCCTGTTCTGAGTCATCAATAAGCCTGACAATAATGTTTTCCACTACCATGTGTGTTCAACGAGCACCAGCCATCAACTTGAGAACTTAAATAGTCACAGTCCTTAAATGCACAATCTGGACCAAAACACTGCCAATAAATGATATTTAATATGCATCAAAGATGTAGGCCAGATGTGTAGTCATTGTCTAGAAAATTATAGCATCATGTGATAACACCCTGGCATTATAGGCCTTAGCTGCATGGCGCTGGAGTTATGAAAGGTCACTAATAGGGGGACTGCCAAGTATACTCATACAAATGGAAAAGGCCACGACAGACAATAAGTGCCCATTTTGATAGCTTGTGCAAAGGTTAACGTCTAAGTCACACGCCCTGACTGCTATGTCTGTTATCTATGGCTCACATACATTAAATGATCAGTTTAGCCAGCAGTGCTGATGTCCATTTAGGGATGCATTTTAATCGTCTTTCTTGTGTAACTTAATTCCATATTGGCTTTGCTGGCACAGTAAACATTATAATGACCTGCAAAATTATGTAAACTTTTATCGGTGAATGACTGGCGAGTTAACGTTATGTTAGCTGGCTAATATTGGATAATTGAGCTAACAACCCCACCGCTGATGCCCATCACTTAGCATTGCAACCTAAGAGCTAACGGTTAATATTAGCTAACGTTAGTAACATTAGATCTGATTTTGTCCAATAACACATGAAAATAAGAAAAATGGTCACTCATAGAGGTACTGTCTCGGCTGTCTGATTATATGGCGACTCATATCATCACAACTACTGTTCGCAAAAGTAAATTATTTTACAAACACACGCAAGATAGCTAGCGTTATGTAGCCAGCAGGCTAACGTTTACTCGTCTGTCAAAAGAAGCATCTTCTCGTTCTATCTTGTCAGGTGCTCGTGCCACGACGGCTCTGCTCACTAAGATGTGATACTTGACACGATTTATCCTTTTGTTCGACAACTTAATATGATACTTACTGCAATTTGATATTTTCTCGGTCCTCTGGGGGGCCTGTTGTTAGCCCTGACTCCGTCCCCGTTGTTTCCCCGGTGCTCCGCAGACCCTCCCAGGCTAGGCCGCATCAACAGCCGCGTCCCTCGCGTGCTGATTCTTAACGATCGAGACGCGGGGACGTGTGGCGTAGCTCAAGGTAGACGACGGAGGAGTACCACGGAGGCCTCGACAACTCCGGGTATCCCAAACCCGCCTCGCTGTACTCCTTAGGCGGGGATCCCCATCACATCCCTCTCTCCAAGGACCATACGGTGCCTGTATCAAGTATCTCGTTCCACACAATGGCGACCCTCAAGATTCTGCGTTTTTCACCAGGTATAAATGCTATCTTTGGGCTAGCGTTAGTTACCCCTATCCTTTTCTCCCCCGGTGGTGAGATGAATTTCGGGTCCTGGATTTCAGTCTGATCAAAACAAAGTTCGGCTTCAGTCGCCCTCCTCGCCGCAGGGGATTAATCTCTCTGTTTCGGAAGTTGAGCTGTTGCAAGCGTTTCAGTTGAATCCGGATCGATTCGGTTCGGTTCTCATGTTTTTGCAATGTAAACAATAATCAGTAAAATCTCATATTTTCTCGTGAGATTGTTCAAGTATTTTCACCTTCGTTCAGTCCACGCCTGCTCCAAATCTACTGTCTGGACCAATGGCAAATTCCTCCGTACACAATACAATTTAGCACCCACCCACTCAACCACCAAAATGATCACTTATCAGAAAGTGTCCATTACCATGGAGTGCACACCCACATACTGCACTTATATAATATCAATAAATTACACAATTAACTCTCTTTTGAATGGACATTCATATATAAAGGTTTGATTATTTAAGAACCAACATCATAACCTATTTAATTATTTTCTCTACACATATACCTTGTAATGCAGCTCTGAAACACTGAAATAAATGACAGTCTTACAATTTTGATTTTTGTTTATTTTACAAGTACAAAATTGTCAGAAAGTTAACTTAAAAATCATGCATTTATTTCAAACCTTAGTCTTTTAAAAACAGGATCTCGCAGGATAGAAAGATTAATACAGGGGTAACCAGCCCTTTCTCAGATAACTGTACAAATCAGCACAAAATAAGAGATATTCACTCTTGTGGCTGGAATTGCAGCGTTATCAGGGACACATCCATAAAACGAGTTCTTCAACATTACGGCAGCTGAATTAGTGTAAGGCTTTTATAACCATATAACTATCCAGTTATATACCCTTTATCAAAGTCACAATGGAATTTCTCAATTCTCAAAAAAAAGCCAGCACAGTCTGGGTTTGAGTTCCTAGTTTCAGCCGTGATAACAGGTCAAGTTCCTCCGTCTCAACTCTGCGTCTCAGGTAGCTGATCGAGAGCCTTGCGGTACTTGCACTGGATCCACACCCTGTACATGGTGAGCTGTTTGCCTCTATTCACCTGCAGCCGTCTGTCCACAAGGTTCTGCACTTTCTCAAGCCCTGCCTCTGTGAACATCTCGTGGAGCTCATCTGGAAGAAGAATTACAGAAATATTTTCATGTATATATACAAATACACAAGAGTAAAATAATTCAAAGAAATCTTTACAAATATGTCTTAGTTTTTACCTTGAGTAAAGAAATATACTCTTGTTCCATCACCTCGAACATAAAAGTTTTCTGACAGACACCTTCCTGAAAGAAATGAATTGCACAAGGTAACTCTACAGCAAATTGCAAGCAATACCCACTTTTTCATTGATGCAGTGCTATTTTAATTTGCAGCGTATCATTAGAAAATACCGCATATATACTTTACAGGTCTTGTGCAGACATTCATAGTGTTACACTATGTGTGCTTTATAATATTCTTTACTATATGAAAAAGCAGCATACTCACGACAAATGAAGTGAAACATGTTATGAGGATTAACTCAAGTAAAAGTCAATGAATAATTGACCTTTCTGCCTCTGGACATTCTGAACATCTATTTGGTCCAGAGGCTCACTGGACCCCAGTCTGACTAACCTTTCTTGAAGCGAAGCTGTGCCATATCATAGCGTCCATAGTCCCTAAGTAGCATCACTCCTCCAGGCTTCAGCAGCCGCGCTAATCTACTGATGGATGCCTGCATCCTGAGACAGGGTAAAACTTTAAGGCAACCAGTGTTATATTCAGTGACTTACACTGAGTGAAAACCAAACAGAAGATAAGAAGAAAGACAAAGAACTTCTTACTTGTTGGGATGCAACGCTGATAACACAAAGATTAGCACTATAACATCAAGGGTTCCATCAGAGACGGGATAATTGGCTTCCACATCACTCAAGTCATGAACAAAGGCAAAGCAGCGCCCAGGGTCATATTCTGGATTAGTCTGACAAGAAGGCAATGTTAATTCATCAGTTAACTGAAACCCCTAGAGATGAATACATCTTCATCACATCATGCTTTAATTCTTTCCATTATCTCACCTTAACTAACTCCACAGCAGTGCTGGAGAAATCACAGCAGTAAACAAAAAGTCCTGGATCACTGCAAAAGTAAGTTCTCAGTTATAGTTCTCACCATAAGCAAAAAAAGAAGAGGAAAGTATTTGTCAGTCATGGCTCTGATTACACAGAAATAACTCAAATGGACTTACTTGTTGGTTTTTAATATTGGAAAAACTGTATTGCCTACACCGCAGCCGACCTGCAGTAAAAAAAACGAGACAATATAACCTTTATTTTATTTTATTTTATTGACTCCCATTTATACAATAGCAAAGATTTTTCAAAAGATTTAAATCTGTAGGGCTGAACTCTTCCGGTTATTTTGGTTGATGTAACTGTCTTAAAGAAAAAATGCATCTCGATCAATTATTTTTAGGGGGCAGAATGGACATATTGCAGACTTGATGTGTTTTTCTGTATGTGTGATAGCCTATATTGTGTTTTAAATAAAACTGATAATAAAAAATTGAGACATTACTCAACTCGGTCTGAGACCTGTCTGCTATTAAAAGTTAAAAGCTTTAAATATCTCCATGTTTTTTGTTATTTTACCATTTAAGATGTTTATTAGCATGTCAGATAAAAGGAAATAAATGTCCCCTCTATCTCTAGATGAACTAAATCTAAAACTAACTTGCTTACAAACATATTTCTCACCTCGAGAATGCGATATGTGGCAGAGGACCCAGGCATGTCACCATCAGTATGACACAAAGCTGCAACTTTGCTCTCTTGTTCTTGATCCAGACTATCTTGCTGACTGTCTTCTGTGCTAGACACCTCAGGAAGGGGCTCATGGTTAATGCTACACTGTGGGGCCAACTCTGGAAACTCTGTGAAGAGCCAGTGGCGGTCTTTGAAAAAACGATTCTCATGGATTGTGTAAAAATCGTTCCAGTACTCATTTGCTCGACTGTCGTATTCCTCTGCAAAAAAAAAGGAGTAAGGCAGTATGGTCAGAATAAAAAACATCATCTAGCACATCCTGCCAATATCACAGAAAGCAAAATACGGCTCAATAAGACAAGTACTATGGATAAGCAAAGCATCAAACTGGTCATCTTTGATGCCAGTCATAATGTGACGTTAATGTTTATTCAACAGAAATACAACCTTGTTTCTCTGAAGGTAGTGGCTGACTGTTTTCTAAGACTTTCTTTTTAGCAGATTCTTCTTGTTCCTCAGTCCACTCCACATTATCCCTGTAGACAACAGAACATAGTTATTTAATGTGGAAGAGGCAATACATAACATAAACACTTGACAAACCTAAGATACTTAAAGTTGAAGGGTTTATGTTGTGCCAAATGGGGTTGAGAATGACAAAAAAGACTCAAGATGGTGATGCATGACATATCATGTCATATCTGATATTCATCAGATGAGCTGCATAAAGAGATTCTGTTTTCAAACAATATTAAATACATATTTATTAAATCCCAATACATATTAAATGGATGCTTATTAAGTAAAGTCAGCCCCAAATCACAGAGAATGACTTTACTATGTGTTTAGTATACTGCAACTGTTGTCTGTTTAGACTTTCTTTAATATGGATAATAAAAAGTGCAAACAAACAAACTAAACAATACAAAATTTAATTAATTAGCACCCTGAGGTATAAGGTATAAACCTAAGCAACTTCCACCTGGACAACAAAATGAAGAAATGCCACTGGATAGGCCAATACTTTCATAAAAACAAGATGAATTGAAAAGAAATTAATTATAGAAAGAAACGTTTAATGATTAGATGATACTAAATGGCCCGTGAATACATTTTATTTTTCTATTAATATGCCAAAAATATCAAACATAATAATATAAGATGTTCTTTGGTTAATATCTTTCAAAAAACAAACAAATAAATAAACTATAAATCAATCAAACAGATCTATATTCGTCCCTTAATAATAGTGGATACATTTAGTTATATACTAGCTTTAATTCATTAAAAGCCAGTCCAGTGATGATCACAGACGGGAGACAAACAGGCTCTGACAGAAATGCCCACCAACATCTACCTGCCCTCTCGGATATTCTGGATTAACTTTACCGACCATGCGTTGTGTTGGAAGACCTGCCGCGGGTCTGTGAGGAAACGAGTCCCAAACTGAGGTCTCTTAACATCTTCTCCTGTCGTTGAATCAGCCAGAATCAGCTCGGTTTCACTGCTGCCTCCCTCCACACCGGGAACGGCATGGGTCGCCGCCATGTTTGTACTGACGCGACGGAAGCCGTGCGGCGTTCAGAGACTATCGGACGCTCTATTAACTAAACTACACATTGGCTTGTCGTAAATTTTTTTTGTTATAAAATGTTGTCATATAAGTTGCAGCGCATCTTTTGAATGTGAAAGGAGCAAAACATTTAGAAGAAGGTGATAGTTTTTATACGTTCACTAGTTTTTGTCTCTCTGTTTTTGCTATTGACATATTTCCAATTTGTAAAATCGATCATACTTACATTTTTTTAGGGCGCATCTTTTCCTTTAGAATTTTATAACGCACTGCTCCTCCTTACAATTAACCAAAGAACAGGCTACGCCACAGGGCAAAGCATATTAGTGTAGAATTAAGAGTAAAATGCAATCTGCATATTTGCGATGTTGTGCGGAGGCAAAGGAGACACGCTTGTTTGTCCGCATATATTGATGGACGCAGGTGGCATTATAACCCTAAACAGGAGTATGATCCAGCTCTGTCCACTGTATCCCACCGATGGGTGCTTTATAACAAAACGATCTACACTGAACTTCCAGGCTGCATTGTTCAGGGTTTGCAGCAGCATTTGATCCGTGCAGTGTGTATACACTAGAGGGAGACATTTGCTAAAATTATGATACTCTGGTGTTATTAATCCCCTAGTTTTAGTCTGAACCACATGCCTGTGCTGAAGTCATAAAGGTGAACAATGACTTGAGTCTGTGTAGGCTTCATCGGACCAGTCTTAACAAGCAAACCGACAAACAACAGTTTCTTAAGTGTAACTTGTACAGAGATCTTAATAGACCTTGCTGACTTTTCAAAAGTTCATTATACATTTGTAGGTCATTGGTGTCATATATTTGTCAGTTTTCTGATTATCAAATGCATGGCTAATGCACTAGAGTGGAGCCTGTAAGACCCACAGTAGATATTTTCTTGCACTGTGCAAATCTTTCTGAATAGCCTGCAGCCAATAGACTACTAAACAACTCAATAGCTTGCGCTTAGAGGCAGAGATTTCCTGATTAACACTTCTGACTTTTGAAATGAAGGAGGTCAATGTGTGATGTTTATCTCTGGTGGAAGGAAATAAGAATTTTCTACACTATTATTGACTTTTCAAATTATAGCCTTTGCATTTGCTGCAATTTAGATCAGGAATAATAATCAGTTGACCTGGAGGTAGTCAACATCTAAACTGAGCTATTAGATTTAAAAAGGCACCCCTCTGTTACTGCAAATAGCCTAAAGTGACTTGTTTACAATATTATAGTAATGGAATGATTTGAAGAAAATATTAGCGTTGCTTCATACTCTGAACAAACATGTTAGATTACAGTATGCAGGGCTGTACAAGCAAATTGTATAAAATCTATCGGATGCACTGCATAGTGACTGGACTGTTAGGCTTATGTGAACAGGATGTGAAGACAGAGATATGTTGTGTTTAAGGGTAAGTGTTTATTTTAGCAACAACAATCAGCATGCAACAGGAAATGATCTGTGACATGGCACATTGTGGCAAAGGAAACCCTACGCATTGGCATCGGTTTTATGAGTGTCAAGCAACATCCTAGTGATCTTGTCTGAATTAGATGTACGACTCAATTATATATATCTTTGCAATTGTTGAATCAAAAATAACAGAAATTAGGAACGAGGATTCCTAAATATCAACATAAAACATGTTGGATTCTGGAGTTATTGTGTCTTTTTTGATTCTGTGCGGAGGAAATAAGTTTTTTGTGCAGTGTTTTCTGCTCAGATCCTGCTTTTGGCATTATAATGCATACTGAGAGTATATCTCTGTTTGCTGTGTTTGATCATTTTCAGCATTTACATTTTGATGCTTTCAAATTGTTTGTGTAATAACTTATAATATAATATATCAAAGGCCATGATGTTTATAATATTTTTTATCCAAAATGTAATGACAACCATCATGGCACCGTGAATACAGAAGGAGTTTAATAAGTAACCTTTTAATAATTAATTCCTTCATTCCTTATTGCTATGAGTCTGAATATGAATAAAAAATTACTTATATTTTGTGTTTTTGATCTCAATAAAGAGTAAAATGCAAATGTCACACATAACACAGAAGTTGGTGAAGTCATGTATAATTTATTTTTATGCATTTCCTCTGTTTATCAAACCAGATTAGATCCTAGGCATCTTGAAAAACTGTGCAAAAAACAAACAAGGCAAACATCTATGCGATGAGCTTACAGCCCATCTCCTACAGGAGGCCTGCAGGATATTGATCAAAGCTGTATTTTGTTTAATCAAAGCTGTTCACACCTCATCTTGTCCTTTTATCCCATTTAGACAGACAAAAGAGCAATGAAAGTTTGTTTGTTCTTACCAAAAACAAGGGATTTTGTGCAATAAAATCTGCTCTTATATCGTACACAAATAAAGAATATGGCATTTCAGTGTAACACAGTGCAGGTCAGTGGAAAATTGAAATTAATCAAACATTTTACAATTCAGCAACGTCCAGACTGATCATAATTTTTTCATACAACATTAAACACATAAAGATAAACAACAAAAAAAGCCCAACAAGCACCGAAACAGGTGATAATGCGGGGAAGAATAAACTTGTCAGAGCTACCACATGCATTTCAGAAACAATTCAGACCACAAACATCACTGTAAACCGTGTCAGCTCAGAGGCTGTAGTTAAAGATTTTTCTACCTCTTATTATACTTAATTGCAACCCCACAGAATGCTGCATGTGTGTTGAAATTATCACGACAAACATGTGTCCAACAATGAGTTACATCCATTTGAACAACATATTTTAATTACTATGCTCTGTGGCAACATTTTAAGTTCACTGGTAGACTTTATTGTGAAACTGACTTTTTCGGTTTGGTTAAAAAAAGGAACTCTAAAGCAGCTGCACTCTGAAACAGCAACTCATTCATTTCAATGGCATCTTATTACTAATCAGTCATGGCAATTTCTATTTATTATTTTTCTATTTTTCTGTAAACATAGTTGTAATGTTGTAAGAGTCTCCCCAAAAAGATAA